>JAHREE010000605.1:5381589-5401547 GCA_033628505.1 Tringa tobata | reverse complement strand
TTCAGCCTGCCAGAGGTGCTCCCCACTGGCACTGGAGGGGCCAAGGGGTGCCCCAGCAGGGACCCTCTGAGTGCTGCAGTCTCCCCCCCCAGCATGCCCCAGCAGAGCCACGGTTCTCCCATGCTGCTGCTGCTCCATGAAAACTTGCTGCCCGAAAGATGCGCCCGGCAGGGGAGGTGAGGAAGGAAGCAGCGCAGGAGAAGGCATCCTCACTCAGCGGCCCCCTGATCCCTGGGGGACTGTGCTGGGGTGCAGGAGCTCCCCTGCTCGCAGCCTGCATCAGAGGCAGATGGGAGCAGAGTATTCTGCTGAGGCTGGCTGGTAGGGAAGCGTGGTTTGGGACTGGAAATTGGTCACAAGTCTGCAAACACTGAGGCAGCAACCTTGCGTGCTCGCTGCCTTCCAAGCTCAGGGCTTCCCTGGTTGGGAAAATGCTTTTTCCCGGCAGAGGTTCTGAGCTGAGATGCATCCCAGCCTCTCCAAGCACTGCTATTAGATAAGAGCCAGAGAGCAGGGACTTGCACTTTTCCTAACGAAGCAAACTTTTCTTAAACAAGTGAAAGCACCTGGTATTTAACATCCCTTTCTCTGAAATTAGTTTGTTCCAAGCCAGCAAGAGGAGTTGTATTAGTCAGACATTAATCTCACAAAATAACATTTCATCTTGAATTTCACTCGTCATTTCTCTGGAAATCTGGTGTGGGAGAAAGAGGGGAAACTAACAAACCTTCGTAGCACCCCGCTGACCTGCGCCCCGCAGACACAGAGTGCAGAAAATACAGTGTATTAGCTTCAAGAGGTTTTCACTTTGAAGAGTGGCCATGGCTTTCCCTATCCTTACTAGAGAAAGCTGTTTAATAAATAGCAAGGCATTTATATGCTCCATCTCTCTGTGAGCTTTTCACACATGTGCAGAAGTTTGGGGAATGCACAAAACCGATTAGAGAGCTGTCAGAAACCTCTCAGGCCAGAGGAGCAACGTGGACATACTCCGGCGGAAGATCTGCTGCCCTAGTCTGTACAGACTGTGTAGGCTTTCACTTTTTGGGGTGTTTCTTGGTTGTTGTTCTTAAAAGATTTCTGGAGGAAAAGAAAAAAGTTATTCTATTATATAATTAAAGGACGGGTTTTGCGTTTTTCCACCCTGCTTTCTTTTCCCTCTCCCACAGGAGAACCTGGGAGTTGTTCATTTACTTTCTTAAAAAACAAAGCTCATCCTTCTCGGCTCCTTCCACGCCGAAGAGCTGCTACGTTTCTCGCAGGCAGCTCTGCGCTCGGGAGCTTTTAAGGGTTTCTAATCCTGGAAGGCCGTCTGACATCACCCTGCTTCTTGTCTGCTGATGTTTCATACAAGCCTCACATTTCCTTAGTGTTTTTCAGAGCCACCAATTACTGCAGCAATCTTGTGTTTATGTTCTGGTTTTGTGCTTTTTTTTTTCTTTCCCCTGATGCTTTCCTGGCTTGCGTCCCAACAGGCTGCTCTCTCTTAGACGTTTTTTGTGCCAAGGGTTAAGTTGGACCAGCTTGTTACAAAAGAAGGAAAAAAAAAAAAAAAAAAAAAGAAGAAGTGGGTGGGAGGAGGGGGTTTTTTCCCTAATTTTCTTCATTGACTTCAGGCACCATGTGATCAGGAAGCCTGGCCTCTTTCCATTTCCCTTCCCGACTAAAGGGAAACATTGTGTAGCTGTTGCCCTGCCGCCGGTGGGACGGCCTCTCGCGGCATTACGTAGGAGGATAAAAATAACCGGGATATTTAAGGCCGGCTGTGGAATCCCAGCGCAGGCAGAGCGAGCCTGGTCAGCCGGCGAGCACCACCGGCCCCGGCCCTGGCCGCGGGCGCACCGGAGTAATGTGCTGCACATGATGCAACGGCAAATATATGCCTGGCAGCAGCGCCCAAACAGTTAGACCCTGAGGAGGCCCAGAAAAGAAAAAATAAAACAACCAACAGACAAGGGGGAAAACAAACAAAACAAAAAAAAAAGAAAAAAGAAAGGGAGAACTGAACAGCTTTTTCATCCATTTTAACGCACTCTTTCTAGCACGGCAGGTATTTTTCAAAAAGCCAGTGACTATCCCTGATTTTTCTTGTGTATCCAGAGAAAGCATGAAACCCTCAGCAGGCTGGCTTCTGTGGGGCTTGCTCAGCTCCAGGTGTAAGCCAATACGACACACCTTTGTCCCAGGGTTTTGTAGGGGATAGCAGCAGGAAAGCACACTCAGCCCCCGAGAAGGAGAGGCTGGGACATCACCACGTTCCCTTACAGTCTCATCAGGCTCTTCTTCTCTCCAAATCGCAAGTGGGGCTGAGTGCATCTTGTTTGTTGGTTAGAAGTAATTAAATTAAAAGAGCAGCCAGCCCTCAAGGCTCAAACAGAAATGGCAGCCTCTTTTATATTTGGTTCTTTTGGGAGTCACAATTGTCACAAATCTTTGGAGGTGATTTTTTTCCTATTTGTTGAGCTTGTTTTCACACTATACCCCATCTCTAAACTTTCCAAAGAGTAATATGGACAGTGTCTGCCACAACTGCAATGACAGGAGGAGGCTTCATTCCAAGGAAAGCAGTGCCAGCTCTTCTTTGAAACTGGTCTAACACGCAAAGGAGCGGAACTTCAGCTTTTCTTTGCCCATCATGGGCTAGGACAGTGCCGATGACAAGAAGCAGAAGATACCATGGATGGTCTTGCATTTTGGAGGAAAACCTCCTCACCCCCCAGCAAACATCACCATCTGTTTCCTCTCCTTTGGTCAGGATTGTCAAGAGGGCCTGAAAAGAGAGAAAAAGGGACCCAGGGGACACTTCTCCCTTAGTGCCAACCTGTGTTGGGGCAAAACAGAGGACATGGCAGTGGTCCCAGGTGCTCCCATTTCCCCTGCTGGGAGCTGAGCTCTTTTGGGAGCCCATGCCCGTGGGCAAAGCCAGGGTACGTGTCCCTACGCCTTTTCAAAAGCTTATCCTACTTAAAAGCAAGAGCATGATGATGTGACTAACCAGCTGGGAGCAAAAGGGTCTAACAGCTGTGTGCTTTCCAGACCCCGTTCCTTGCGTGCTGCCAAAGACTTCCTTGCCCAAATGGCCTCTGCTACCTGCCCACTGCAATGCAGAGGCTCACAACCCTGCTGGAAACCTCTGCCAAGGGGCCAGGAAACTATGCATTCTGGGCAGATTGCAAATACTGGAGCAATCTGTTTTCCTGGCATACTCAGGGAACCTTCTAATAAGAAAATATAAGGCTCTATGGCTCCTTCCTGAAATAATGAGTGGCCTCCCTCCCTCCCTTGTAGAGGGAAATCAGTTATAAAGCTTGATGAGGGACAGAGAGAGTTCCTGAGATTATTTCTGCTGTGGAGCTCTGTTAAATCTTAGCCAGAGAATAAAATTACTGTCTTTGGTTTACCTTGGAATTTCCCCTTCCACAATCTGTAGGACCCAGTGTGACAAGAATACCGTTTAGAGAAGTTGTGACAACTGTTGGGCACAAATTTAAGATTTGTTTATTGCTTATGCAATCCTGTGGTTTATTTCAAGGAATTAAGGGGGGGTGGGGGCAGTTTAAGTGCATTTGTAAGGCACTACACCTGCTTGGACTTTCTGTTTGTTTTTGCAAGTGCTTACAGTTTTACTGTTATATGTTCTAGGTCAAGTTGAGTGAAACACTGAACCCAGCCAGAAAAGCAGACTATTGGGAGAAATGACTAGAGTCTTAGTTTTCAGCTTCACAAGCAGCCCTCCATGTAGATGCTTCTATAATCATTAATATTTAACAACACAGTATTTGAGAACCCCTCAGAACAAATGGACTTTGATCTTACAAACCCTTCATTACACAGGGAAATATTATCCTCACTTTATATAAATATGGAGCCACAGAGGAGGAAGAGCAAAAGCCCAGAGCCCAATTATTCACTTAAAGTGCCTCCAGTTTCACTGGGAAAATAATTTTACACGTCTGGGAGTAAGTGGCAGAGCTGAGGTGTCACCCTGCCCTGCTGCATGTCAGTCTGCTCCCCGGCACCAGAGGAGCATCTCATGAGTCACTTTCACATGTCTAAAGTACAAATCTGCTGGATGGGAGCCGATTCCTTCCTTCTTTTTTTGTTGATTTGCCTAGAAAGGAGAGGCAACCACAGCATCAACTCATCAACTCTTCCTTCACAGGGAGCAGGCTGAAATGCTCTCTTCTGGCCAGGAGAAGCCATGGGAGGCTGTCGAGTGCAGCCTGCCGAGTGCAGCCACCTGGATTTATGAATGCCAGCCCTAGCACCCACGTCCTGAAGCAATTCACAGCTTTTCTGGACACTTGCTAAACCTCTGGGTTTGTCAAACTATAGGCACTACCACCATGGCTTCAGGGCCTTAATGGAGAGCACAGCCATGCTTGCATCACCAGGCTGGCTGCTCCCAGACATTTCGGGTGCTGGCAGCAGGGGAGCAGGACACGTGCCCGGGGAAATCCATGACTCCTTGGTTTCCCTGGCAGGAGCAGCAAGGTTGTCCATGTAAAAGCAACTCATTAGTCCACCAAGATTGCTGTCACCTTCCTCCGGTCCTGGCAGGCATCCCCTAGTGGGTCTTCCTCCAGGCAGTTAAGGTGTGATCGGCCTCAGGCCCCCTCCCTTCTTGCTACAGGGGCAACGTGAGTTGCACAAAGTGCAGCACGCCTGCCTACACCTCGCAGTGATCCCTTCCTGGGATGAAGGGTTTCAGCCTTCCTGGCGGTAGAGGAACCGCCCAGATCACCCCAGCGGATTCAGCAGGTGGCATCTACCATAGCTCTCCTGCACAGAGGTCCACCCAGGTGACAGTGAACTGCACGGGGAAAGCAGCCTTTAGAGGCATCTTTGCGCCAGCGCACATTTCCATCCGCTGCGGTTTGGATACCCCACCTACCATGGTAGCAGCACATGGAGCTGCTTGGCATTCAACAGCTCCATCCTGGGCTGCCACAGCCATGCGGAGAGGATGGCAGGCAGGGATGTGTGTTTGGGTGCTGTCATGCAGCCAAATCTTCTCTGCAGCAAACACAACCCGGCAAGTTTCACATGCTTTGGAGTTCAGAACAAAAGTTTCACACAAACTTAATTGGCCCCAGATTTTTAACACTAGTAAGTAGTTATAACGCCTCAAAAAGAGCTATTTCTTATTGACCATTTCCCACTGATAAATTTTCCAGTTGGTGCTCCCATCCCACCTTTACTAAATGCACAAGAATTCCGAAACCCTCAACACTTAAGATATTTCTCTTTTCTTTCACATGTAGCTTGTCATGTTGCTACAATTAAATTTCAAAGCTCAAGCCTGTGCAGTTTTCTTTTTCTGGTGTTGTTTTTCTTTCAGTAGCCACTACAGGCTAGCACAAACCAAAGTCACCCATCCAGAGGTTAACAGGCCTCTCTTCTTCCCATCAGGTGTCCTGATCTGCTGCTGAAAGATAAAAGCGGGTGCTGTTGAATCATGTGAATGTGAACGGCAGTGTAGCAGGGCTCTCATTTCTTTTTACTCTAATATTCTGTTTACCCTGATATGGTAAACATTAGGATACCTGGCTTCTCTGCAACTAATCACCTATATGACCTTGGTCATAACACTTAACTTCTATGATGTGCCTTTGGCTGTGTTTGCAACCATCTCCAGGCTGCAAGCTCTATGAGAAAGGTTTCCCTCATGGTCTGTTTCACTCTGGGCATACACCAGCACGAGAAACTCAAATCCCATATATGACCTCCTGTTGCCATGGCCAGCCACATAGGTTTGGAGCTGAGGTTGGTTGCCCAGCAGGGCAAGGGAGCACTCCTTGTTACAGAGTGGGGAAGCCTCTGATCCCCCTCCGCCTTCTTAACAGAAGCTGCATCTTGGAGAAGTTAGGTTTGTTTTACCCTACTGCGTGATACAGCAGTGATTTCTCCCTTTATTTCTCCTTCGTCCTTCAAGGCAGAGCCCAGCCCCCTTAGCACCTCACCTTTAGAGAAATAAATGTTCTTTGGCATGAAAGAGAGCTGCTGTGCTCGGTCTTCCATATAGCTTTCCAGGTAAAGGCAGTCTGAGAACACATGTAGACATTTCAGTGTTCCCCGCTCTGCTCCCCGACAAAGGTGGCAAGCGAGCAGAGAAAACTCCCAGCCCTTGCACATCCATACCCTATAAGGAACTGCCTTCAACCACCATAAATAAAACAAAGGTACGGTCTTCAGCTGATCCCAATTACTGGAGCTCCATTGAATTGAGCAGAGCTAGGATAATGTACACCAGATGAGCATCTGCCCTCAACATATGTTACATTATGGTTCAACAAGATGGTCTCAGTTTGCCTTGGGGGAGGAGCTGTTGGAGGGGAGAGTTAGGTTTGCTCATGTCTAGGAATGATGGGCCGCAAAATCCCCGAGAGTGAGGAGGTAAGTAGGGAAAAGAAGGCATTTGGTTATTAGGCCCTCTTATTTCCAGTGATTAGGGTGGGAAAGAGCAGACTGTGTGGGAAACAGGCTTCCCTACACCCATTTTGGCAGCTTTTGATTGGCTCCTAACCAGACATTTATTAAAACAGCCTCATGAGTTGCGGTCTCACTAAAGAACAATACAAAACCAACCAAATGTTAATGTTTTCAATCTGTTCCTGCTGAGATTTCCGCCTCCCCACCTCCCTGATTATTAGAGAAGGGGGGCAAAGCGGGGGGGGGAAGGAGAAAGAGAAAAAAAGAGAAAAAGAAAAAGAGTTTGTATTCCCAGCCTCAGCTGACAGATCTGCTGTAGCCTCCTGGAGTTTTTGTAATTAGAGCAAAGGGTCCTCAGGACAGGAACTGTAATTGTTTTTGAGTGTTTGTACATTTTAACTCAGCCCAGGTTAGGCATCCAGGCAAACTCAAAGCACTGACAGAAGCAGCTTGAGCCCTAGGAGGAAAACTCCAAGGGAGGATTAAGGGCCTTCAAAAGAGGGCAGTGGATCACATCTGACACTTAAAAAATATATATATTTAAATATTTTTAGCATACTTGAGATTGTTTTCCTCGGCAAGCCAGAGGAAATGCTGTGCTGCAAACGCTTGTCAACCAGAGGTCTGGGACAGTCTGAGCTTCAGCAACAGGAGCGGGGAACAGGGAGGAAATAAATATTCCGGCAAGCGAAAACCTCAGGGCAGGATATGTGATGGAGCTTCCGAATGCTGACGGGGAGTGGGAGGGGTTTTAACCCACCCCTCTTGCTGAAATTTATGAGGGCTGTGCGTCCCAGGCCCACTGCCAGAACAGGTTTCATGCTTCAGCTTCTGAAAACGCCCGAACCTGCTGCGAACGGGAGTGAATTAGAGGGGCTGGGACATTCCCTCTGGCCGTGGCTCACATCCACACATCCAGCCTCGTCACCCCCCTCATCCCCGTGTCCACCCGGGAGCCCCCTCCAGCCAAACTGGGCATTGTCTGGAGAGGGCTGGCGGGCAGTGGGCCCACCCCGTGCCAGGGCATGTGCTGGCAATTAAATAATATAGACAGTCATGACAAGTGCTGGAGCCCATGCTGGGGCTCCATTGAGTGTACCGATACAGACGCGTACAGCAGCACCAGCTGCGAGCAGCCTTGCCATGGGAAAAGGATGGGACCCAGAACACACAAGGAGAAAAACGTGTTTGCAGGCAGTGTCTCTGGTAGCAGGCTGGGGCTCTTTTCTCAAAGGTTAACGTTCACTGCTCCAGAAAAACAATGCTTCTGGAGATCGGCAGGCGAGGTGTGGTTGCGGTGGGTCATCCGGGTCCACGAGCAACAAGCCCGTTTTGGGTTGGGTTTTCTCGTCTGTTCTTCCCTGCCCTAGAACAGATTTTGCTGGGACAAAGCTTGGACAGCGCTGGGCACTTTCAGAAAACTCTTCTGTCTCTTTCCAGCTCCAGCAACAGCCATGAGCCCTTTGCATGGAGAGCACATGAGCTATGGAGAGCGTACATGACTGGGGCCTACCTCTATTTCATTACAAAGAACTACTTTTTCTTTTTTTTTTTTTAAAAAAAAAAGAAACTTGCTGGGGTAGATATTACTGAAAATAGTTTCTATAAACTGTTAAATCCCCATGGTGGAGGCAGAAGCTGGGCTGAAGGCAGGGGTGGTGTCCATGCTGGAAGCCACGTAGCTCTGCAAAGGGGTCCTGGGTGTTCTTCTAGCTTTTAATTGGGAAATCTTTACCTGGTTCAATCAGTCAGACAGCTTGTTAATGCCAACTTTCAGTGGGTGATGGGGTCTTTCAAGCTCATCATAGCTTATTTATTAAGACAGTCTGATCCTCCCTGCCGTACATGGGTAATTTTGCTCCTCCCAGGTGCAAGGTTGGGGGGTGGGAGGGTTGGTCACAAGAGGAAGCACCTAGGGGCAGACTCCTTGGTGGTTCAGACACTTCTCCTTGGCTCCCTCTTACAGCTGTTTCAAGCACTTTTTCAGCCTGAGACAAAGGTGCTTTTTGGTCAGTGATGAACAGTGCATAGAAATAGACAGCTGACTGGTATCACTGTGGTTGGCCTTTGCTGGACAGATCTCAAAGCCCAGCCTCCTGAGAGAAGAGCTCACGTTAGGCATGTAGGTCCCAGTTCAATCCAGCACTTTCCCATGCGTCCAGGGTAGCCAAGCTGAGTGGTACTTTTCCTGTAGGAACCAGGCTTTTAAGAGCTATTGGGGAAGAAACTAGCCAGATAAGCTAATGTCTAGTATGTGGATGATGGTGGAGATGTGGAACTAACTGTAAACAAAGGAACAAAACACACTAGCCCTTTACAACACCCTGCCAGAATCAGGTACTAACAAGGGTAGTGTTGCTTTCCTACAACAGAGATTGAGTAGACACTGGGACTTAGGCATGTGCATTACCTATAAGCACTGTGAGAAACTCGGAAACAAGCATTATAGACAACCAGTCCTTTGTGGGACTACTGCCTTATTCTTCTTGCTGCTGTCCCAGCCTGCATGGTAGGTACCTCCTCTGAAATCACAGGAGACAATTACAACTGCTGTCTCCAGTGTGGCCGTGATCTACATCGCTCTCAAAGGAGCTGTGAGCAAAGTCTGCACACTCCTGGCCATGCACGCAGCTCCCCAGCAGCCACCGACCTGGTGGTCCTCCTCCTCACCTAAGGAGTGCACGGTCTTGCACCCATGCAGATGGGGCCCACAGCTACCATCATACTTCCCTCCACCAGGCTTTCAGAGACAGGCAACTTTGAGCCACAGCAACTGATAGTAGGTTTTCTCCTCATCCAGCCCATCAACAAAGCAAAACAGTCATCTGGAGACACCACAAATAAGCACTGCCGGTCTTTGGTTACTGGAGTGAGCCAGACAGCCATGAGGATGGTTTAAATGAGTTTATTTTCAACTGCTGCGTTTCAGGATCACGACTACTGGTGGATCATAAGCAGCCATACTGTAGCATCCAGACCACTCTCGGCTGGATGGCCCCGCCATGGATCTTGTATTAGCAGATTAAAAGAAAAAAAAAAGAATTTCTGCTCACTTTCTACAGGAAAAAAAATCACATGCTAGGCACTGCATGTATTTTTTCCCCTAGACAAACTGTCCATTTCTCTGTTTTATTTGGCAAAGAACAATGGCTCTAGAAAAATATACCTTCTATAGAATAGAATCTGCAAAACTAACACCACTGAGTGCAAAAGCCACAGATCTTGACCCTGAAATGCAAATCAAGCAGATGCCAAGGTAAGAAAATGGGCTAATTAGATGTTTTAGCTTCTTGCCAATATTTTGCAAAGCACAGGGTAAAAAGCAAATCTGTTTACAGTATTTTGGCCGTTGCCACATGTTCCAGGTACAACATTCAAGTCAAAATTGCATCTTTATGTATACAATAATATGATATCTTGATATCTCCTAAAAGGTTTAGAACAGCACTCCCTATTGAAACAATTGTGTTTATACATCATGATTCCCCATCTTCAACTTCTTCAGTTGAAGGCCTCCCTCTGTGAGGCCCTTACTACAGCCTGGTGGCCACACTGCCATGTTACTTTACATTCTCCTTTGTGCAGCCTAGCCTCTCCATCTGAAACATCTACCTGCATCCAAGTGTGCAAAGGCAGACAGAGTCTTAAATAAAAGGCAGGCTTTAGGAGGGCCAGGCAAGCTTCTAGCTGGTCACCACATGAAGCATTTTACAGAATCCTCCACCACTGGAGGAGTTTTAGAGCTTTTTTTCACTGCTAAAGTTCAAGAAGGTTGGGGGGGAGATGGTGACATGAATTTATTGTTTGGGGGCTTGTTCCTTGGAAGGGACTGGTTTGGGCTGTGGTAAGGAACGCAAAACAAGGCAGGAAGGGCTTTGGGTTTTGCCTAGTCTCATAATTCCTGCCAATGTTTCCATCTTCCATCCATTTTATTCTCTGCCTCCAAAGAAAAGTCCATTTCAGGATTTTTCCAGCATCCCGCACAGTTTTGTTCAACAGCAGGAAAGAGTTCTCACTGTTTGTATTTGAGACGCGACAGGGTGCACCAAACGCCAAAGCTGAAACAGGCCATACCAGCACCTCCAGTCATGGAGATCTTCTCACACGGGCTGTGGAAGCGCCTGAATACAGACCACAGCGTCTGATCTGGGGGACCGTGTTTGCTGAATTCAACCATTCCTACCACTGGTTCCACCTCAGACGAATTTCTGAGTTATCAAGAACCAACAAGTTGTTTCTCAGAAGATTGTTTTCTCTCTTTTTGTTCGCCCAAGGATATTGGCCCTTCTTGAAGAACCGGACATATAATTAGAAATTAATGTCTATTTGCTTTGATGGATTTTGCCTCTTTTCTGAATCCTGAATTATCCACAAAGCTGTAACAAACAGAATAGAATGTATTTGTTCATCAAAAAAATGATTCACCCGTTTCTTCAGGGATTAATTCTCAGTTTTGTTCGTGAGTGGCTTGTTGCAAATAGTCATAAATTCTACCATGTTGGGTTCCAACCCCGGAGTGATCTTTGTCTGGACTTCAATGGGGCTTTGCATGGGGGGGGCCTGGCCACACAGATCTCATTGCAGGATTGGGCAATGGTTAGTTACATAAGTCATATGATGTTGTTTCTGTTCCCTGACTGGCTGACTTATGTAACTACAGAACAATAGCGTGTATTTGAATATAAAGGCAAAAATCGTGCCTCCTATTTGTTCTTCGTGAGAGTCTGTTCAAGGGCTGGATTCTGCTGTCCGCGCAAGCTATAAAGATATTTTCTTTGACAGTCTCTTGGTTGGTGAGGACATCTGGAGTAGGTGACACTAACAGGGCTACTGAGATGCTCTGTGTGAGTTCATCTGAGGACTATTTGCAGACACTAGGCTCACGTATTCTCCCCAGTAGCAGCTGAAATGAAAAGGAACAAAACCAAAGAGAACGACTCATGAAACTGGGCCATCCAGTGGCCCAAGTCCTTGACTGCAATGCAACTGCACTGATTTACACCTTATAAATGTCTGGCTGTCGAGATTAATGTTTCCCTTATTCCATTTCAGGGGAATAAAAAGACTTAAAAGCATGGCCAGGGTTAAAAATTGACATCTTAGGACAAAACACTATAAAGTTAATGTTTCTGTGTCTATTCTTAAATACGAATATTTTCCCCACTTGTTATTTTTGTTAAAAGCTGAACATGATTTCTAGTCAGAGAGGGAAAATAGGAATCCACAGCTTCTGATGAAAACATCAGTTTTCAGCTGATTATTTTTTTTTCATCTATACGATTCACCTCCAGAAGATTTTATCACAGTCTCCTGGAGATTTTATCACAAGTTTCAGTTCTGGTTTTGTTTTGTTGTTTTTTTGTTTGTTTTTTTTTTTTTATCTTAACGTCCCGGTTCTTGGAGTCATGTGATTACACAAACACTCCCTACATCCAGTGTTTTAAAAGTAAGTTTCTAGCCGGCATTGTTGCAGAGAAAAGACTGAAAACATAAACCCTCAAGGCTAAGAAAAAGAACACACAATTTACAATTTTTTTTTTAAACCTCATGATTTCTCAATCTTATGTTTTTTGAGGATAGCCTGACTAATAAGTTTTAAAAGCCCAGGGTTGAAAATATTAAAGCAGAATCAGGAGGAAACCATTGCTTAAGTTCATAATACATGACCTGATAGTCTTCCAGACTCCTAGGAGATGTTACCATGCAGTGGGCAAGTACTTTTCCTAAGTTGCTTATAAAAGTATAAGACCATCGTAACCCATCCAAAGTAATTTTGTTCTTTATGCATGCCAGCTTTTAGCACAGTCCCAAAGTACACATTATTTACGCGGCAAGCTTCAGCCTCTCAGAAAGCGTAATTGCAATCCACAGTGTAAATACCTGTTCTCATCCTTTACAGTCTCCAATATAAACATGGGGTTTGACACTGAAGACAGCAAGCCAAAATTTAAGAGGTCACAGCTGATCCTCTCATGCCATCTTCTAGCCTCTTTGGATCTGCTTTACAGATAATTTCTAACACAGTCAGTTCCTCACTTGTCAGTTTCTAACCTGAATTCACAAAGGCATGTGCAGCAGGTTGTGTCTTGAAACGTGCAGCACAGTCATAGAAGTATCTCCCTTCATCTCCTAATGTTTTAAGATACTTTGGAAACAATCTCATGTTCGGGAACTTGGAATTTACTGAGAACTTACTTTTTAACCTATTTTGTTCAGATGCCACTAACACAGACCTACTTAAGCCATTCTGCTGGTGGCAGAAAACTTGCTTCCTGTAGAAGCTGGGCACCTTCTTCATGGCTTAAGGGAAGCTTGCATCAGCCAGTCAGAGTGAACTGTGTACATTGTGGTGTGAGGATTTCCATTGCTAAATATAAATAGGGGCATTCCTGGAGATCCCCAGTTCTGCTGAAAACCAGGACAGAGAGCAAGTGGTAACATCTCAGGGATTATGTGCCTGCCCCTTTGAGGGTTTCTCCCAGAAACCGTTCCTCTTGACCTTGCAGAAGAGAGAAAAGCCTTGTCAAGTGCCACAGGACCTCCTGGAAAACAAATCATATGAAGAGAGGCTGAAGGAGCTGGGACTGTTTAGTATGAGGAAGAGGAGGCTGAGGGGAGACCTCATCACTCTCTACAACTACTTGAAAGGACACTGTAGAGAGGTTGGTGCTGGTCTCTTCTCACAGGTAATTAATGACAGAACAAGAGGGAATGGCTTCAAGCTGCAACAGGGTAGATTTAGACTGAACATTAGGAAAGAATTCTTCACAGAAAGAGTGGTCGGGCATTGGAATAGGCTACTCAGAGAGGTGGTTGAGTCACCATCCCTGGATGTGTTTAAGACATAATTAGTTGTGGTGCTGAGGGATATGGTGCAGGGGAGGACTTTGTAGAGTAGGGTAGATGGTTGGACTCGATGATCCCAAGGGTCTCTTCCAACCTAGAAGATTGTATTCTATTCCATGCTAAAAACGGGCAGTGGAGACCACTATATATTTGAAGAGAACATGGCTATGTGAATAGGTAAAAAATCAGCAAACAGCATTTCTTCACTGCCTGGATATGCAATCAAGCTCCTGCATCTCTACCACATGCCCTGTTCCAGTTGATTGAATGCACATATATACACTGCAGCAAATGAGAGGCAAAGCATGTTACCTAAAACCTTTCATTAAGATCAAGGTCATTTTTCTGGGGCCTAAGACCATGCTTTGCTGACACACAGTTCTCCGTCAAGATATAGCTCGTGAAGCCGAAGTCCTAAGGAAAGTGAGCTGCAACAGATGCACAGCTGTCATTGTTTAAATGACAATATCATGTGTAATGGGACTAGAATGAGTGTTGGTGGCAGGGGAGTTGGTTAGTACATCGTTTCTGGACACTTGTGAGGCACCATGCAGAAGAATGAATGACTTTCCCCACCTGAATGCTATTTTAATAATTTTGAAACATCTTCTTTAGATGTCTCATCATTATTCCCGTAGTTAGAAGCTGATTAATGGCATGCCCCTCAAACACATATCTGGGCACATGTACAAAGACTTTTTAATAGTCCCTAACAATGGCCAACAGCTGGCCACAAAACCAGATGATTCTCCACCCTCGTAAACCCATGCTCGCCAACAATAAAAAACCCTTCTGGCTACTAAAAAGCCTGATGGAACAGATGAATCTTGTTATGAACTGGATTTTATAAATAAAAATTAAAAAGAGGAAAACATTTTAGCTTGTGCATTCATAGGCTGAAAACAGACATAGGTTTCACATTCTGGAGTAGCCAACTGCAGAGGTCTAATTTTCAGAGTTAGACTACATCTTCCCAAGTCTTCTTTAAATATATTGCTGGGTTGGGTTGTTGGGGTTTTTTGGTGAGTTGATTATTTTTTAAATTTTTCCCAAGTTTTGCTGCAGCCCCAGTAAAACACTTCTTCTGTTGTCTGGGGCAGGAATGGTGTGTCTGTGCCCCTCGCAGGCAGAAACCTTGGGAATGATCTGAAAGGCTTAGCTCCCCAGGCCCTGCCATGGCATCACGGGCAGGCAGTCCGGCTACATCAGCCCTATCATGCGTTATGCCCGTACACTGTGGAAGGTATCTGCTTGCCACCATGAGTGCCAGGGTTTCTCTGTGCCCCTCAGGAGACAGCAAGGTGAGCTTGGAAAGCTGCCTGACCCAACGGCCGAGGCCTGACCCGGCAAGGCAGGAGACAGAGGAGCCAGGCCAACCCTTTTCTTCCCTGCGACTCACAATAAATCTCTCGGTTGGATCTATTAGCTTTGCGTCCAACACGGCTACGTGGTTTCTGGAGCGGAGCTGGCCACCCCGGGCTGGCACCAGGAGCCTGGCCACACACCTCGAGACATCTGCAGAGACAGTCCCTGGTGGCAGTGGCCCAGCTTCACGCAGGAAGCTGCAGCCACGCCAGCAGCAAACACAAATCTCCGCGGATGGCACCTTCTCTCCAGCATAGTCCTTCTGTCCTGCTTCCAGGGGACAGGGGGAGAGGCTTCCTTTCCCTTCCCCTTTTGCTTTTTATTTGATTTCCCCCCCACCGTCACTTCTCCTTAGCCCTGGAGCTGGTGTGCAATCAGAAGAGCGCGGAGCCAGGGAGAGGAGCAGCAGCCAAGTCATTTGAGGGTGTGCAGAGTCACCAAAAAAATTAAAAAAAGGGAGAAAGAAAACAAAAACCTCTAAAGAAGCTCTTTTTGTTTGCTGTTAACAACTATTTAACATCAGAGCTAATTCACAAGTTTAATAAAATCAGGCTTTGTTGAAGATTCAACACCTTCAATTACAGCACTAAGAGCTCACAATAATTACTCCTCAGACCTTCCGAAGATCCTTCACCAAAGTGTGTGTGTAAGGTGGGGGAGGCCAGCCTTCAGTCCCTAATGTCTTTAAGACTTAAAAAAAAATAAACAAAGCAAGCAGAAAAACGCTAATTCTAATAATGATTACTGCTATGATACAGGGCCTCGTTATACAACACAAAGCAGCAAATGAAACAGGAAAACCTAATTCTTAGTTAGCCACCTTAAATATGACTCCTCTGTTAGTGGATTTCTGCAGGGGTAAACAAGGGATTTTCACAGCCCAGGTATGCCCAAACCAAGATTTCTAGAAGTGAGGAAGTGAGGACTTTGACTGCAATCTTAGAACAAGTTTTATTTCTACTGCCCCGGGCAGGATTCAGAGAAGCATCAGCCTCTGCTTCATGGCGTCCTGGCATAGCTGAGCCCAGCACCTCATTACACTGAAAAGACCCTTATTGATATAGAAAATGGCTGATTATTCGCATTCTTGACGACTGTGTAGGAAGTGGCTGATACAGTGAGGAGGAAAGACTGGGGAAAAAGACTTTGTTCCTGTGGAGAAGGTTTCCTCCTCCTGCAGGGACCTGCCAAGTTTTCTTTAAGCACTGAAAATGGACAGGGAACAACAGTTTGGCAGTGTTAAGTCATGGGTAAGATTGAGCTGAGCCACATTCCTGCTTCCTGTGGAAACAAGGGGAATCTTGTCCTTTGTACCTGGAGAGAATAGGTTTAGGTTCCTGCTCCCCAGCCCTCAATCCAGCCCTTGTAGTTCCTTCAGAGGTATATCCAAGACTCATTAAACGAGGGTTAAGTAAGGGATTTCCCCAGTGGAGGAATGGAAATCTTCAGCTCTCTTTAGGGCAGGTAGCATGCAATGCCATGGCTCATCTGCTTCACGTACATTAGAGCATCCCTGGGATCACTCTGAATTACAGCAGGGACATTGTCAACCTCTGCCAAAACCCATAGTCCCAACAGTACCGATGGTGAGGTCAGATCACATTTACTCCCTCCTGCAACAGATTGCCGCCCCCCAAAATTTCATTCAGTTTGTGAAAGGTACCTTAGAGCGAGTTTTATATCATATAATATTTTTTACATATTGAAATGCAATTCCTCTTACGCTGTAAGGACAGATAACCCAGGGTGTTTACAGCACCTCATGTGTACTTAAAATTGCCAGGAAAGAGTTTTAAGTAAAACAGTTGGGTTTTTTTGTTCCTCACACAATAGTACGCACCTACACTGGTAGTATTTTGTCTAATGTTTTTTTGCTGGCATGCACTAGCCTTTTTTTAATCCCAACTCTATGCACAGCTGAAGCACCTGTGCATGCAGAGAGGATTGCTAGAAATAGAGATTTACTCTCAAATGCCCTGGAAGGGCTCTCTCACTCACTCTTTTCACGGTGGGGGGTAAATGCAGGATGAGCATTAAAGCACTCCGTGCTCCCACCCCTCATGCACATTTTGAGACCGTGCCGACAATGCTACTGGCAGCATCACAGTTATCACCAGCTCTGCCCAGGGTAAACGAGAAGGGAAGCAAACTTCGGTGGAAATGGCATAAGCTGAGGTGAAGAAGACGTCACAGACTTACTTCGCGCCATTTGGTCTGAGGGAGACCACATTGAGAGAGAAGCCTGCAAGGAGCCTGGTGAGGAAGGGAAAGCCACCCTGCCACGTGCCCTCCAGCGAGCTCCTTTCCTGCCTGCCAGAGGCTCCCTGTGCCCTGGAAGAAAGGCACAGGTTTTGCAGCCAGGTGTCCTGGTTTGAACAACACGGGACTAATTTCTCTTCTAATGCTTGAGAAAACCGCACTTTTAGAAGACTCTGGTGTTTCAACTTGTGAAAATATTTACTTTATAGCCAGCTATGGTATGCGGGCTTCAAGGTCTCAATGTTTTCGAGCCTTGCCAGGTGCAGGGATGAGGAGGAGTGAGACCCAGGCACTTGACCCAGGCTGGCCAACAGGATTATTTCACGTCATGAACATCGCATTCGATGTAAATTAGAAAGTTTGCTGAGAAATTCTCTCTCTCTCTCTCCTTTGATGGCTGCAAACCTGAAAACTTCTTGTCGGACCCCTGAGCCCTTCCCTTCCTCCCGAAGCCATTGCACTCATAGTGTCTGACATTTGCTGTCCACTGCTAGGCGTGCACAGCTTCCCACTGATAGAATGGGCCAAGTATAACCCTTGTATATTTTATATATCAGGTATCAGGATCAATACTGGTTCTGTAGTTATTATTAATGCTAATTATTTAATCTTATTCTATTAAATCTGTTTATATTTCAACCCTCAAGTTTCTTTGTTTTTTCCCGATTCCCCTTCCCAGGTGGAACGGGCTCACTGGGTGAGAAAATGCTTGTCTAAAAGACAGTAAGTTATTATGGGTTCCTCAAACCATACCACTAGGGGTGAGGGTGGACTGGGAGGAAGCCTTTTGGAAAGGCTTCATGGAAAGTAGGAGTTGGTCTCAGCAAAGCAAGTTGCTCGCCTAGGCGGGTGGCAGTCCAGGGCAGGAGTGTCATTTGGCCTCGTGGAGCTGAAGCAGCTGCCAGAGCCCCAAGGAAAATTCCTCACCACAGCCAGGCCAAAATCCATAGCGTGGGATTTCTGACCTCCTCAAACCTCTGGTCGGCTCCGCTGTCCTGGCAGCCCGGCTGCTGTGGAGGTACTGCTTCAAGTGGTTTACTTCTGCCAGTGCCAGCAGGCTTAAGGCTTTAGACCTTTCCCACTGCTGCTGCTCCTACACTGAGCTGTGCTTTTGCGAGGACGTGGACGCTAAGGAAAATACCCCGCTTTCTGACAGGCGTGGGTGAGAGACTCAGGGGTTGGCCGGATCCAGCCAGACCTTTTTTAATTAAGAACCAAACGGTACCTCCAGGGATTTGGCTCTGTCAGCCAGCTCCCAACACAGGCTCCACGGTGACCTTTGACGTGTCCTTCAGGGCAATATCCTCCTGAGTGCCCTGGTCCCTATCTCCTGTGGAAATCTCTGGGAATTAGGAACCTCACTTAGATGGCATTTAGATGATTAAGTACCCTTGCAGGTGTGATTCCCACTCTCAGGCAGTTTCAGACCTGCAAAATGGGGGTGGTGGTGCCTTGTTTGACAGTCTCGTCCTCTTCACTCTTTAGTCAGATTTACTCCAGTCAAGGACTGGTACCACACTTAGGACACGTGGTCTGCTGCTAGTTTGCTAAGAACGAGAAGAGCTTCCTTCACCTGCACCAGCTTTGCAGCATTACAACGTCAATGTTAAGGATGCTACCTCTGATGTACAAAAGAAGGGGGGAGGAGGTGGCCAGGGTAATGCCTCTCTGATGAGATTTTACATGGGTTGGTTTACAGCCAAGCCATGAACACCAAAATAAAGAGTCAGCTTGCTGTACCCACACGTACCCTTCAAGTTCGGCCCGTGCTCGTTGGATCTTTGCATCATTCTGAAGTAGGTGCTGATGCATTTTATTTACACCGAATTGAACTTTATGTGCTTGCTTGCTAACTTCCTGCTTATCTGGATACCACATAAGCATATGCCCAATCCAATTATGAAAAGAATGAGAAATACAGTGAATGCTACACATTTTAAGTAAGCGTAGTAAATTACCAGAGTTATGGCACATACCTGTGCATGTGAGAGAGAAAAAGAACAAAAAAAAAACCCATAGAAAAAATCAACCAAACAAAAAATACAGCCAATTTCCTCCAGGCGTTTAATTAGAAGTAACAGCATCTCGCTTGCAAGACTCGCACAGGACTTCCAAGGTGAAACTCATCCTTTAATAGCAGCTGGAAATTTCCTGCCACGTTAAATGAGGAAGAGCTGTGTTACAGAGCAGTGGGAAGAAATATGGAAATAGCAATAAGCTATAATATTGCTTATTATAATAATTATAATATTGCTATAATAGCAGTAAGCAGGCTTCTGCAAACTGTGCTGGGTACTGATGAACAGCTATTTGAAAGGCACGGTAAACTAAAATGAGCAACTGCAGCTCCCAGGTCTCCTGAGAGAAAAAAATCTAGTGAAGAGTTTCACAATTTTCCACCACGTGAGTAAACTATTTTGGATAGCAGTGAGGCAACACCACTTGTATGAGATGGGGAGTGGCAGCTGTACGTGCCTCCAGTGAAAGGAAGAGGGTAACACTGAGGCTTAAGTGATTCTATCGCTAAATGAATCAGAATTTGAGGGGAGAGAAAAGACAAGTGAATAAGCATGGAGGCAGGGCCAGGGAAGATGGAGAGGGAGTAAATAAAAAAGAAAAGGAGAATGTATAATTCAAGCTGTTGCTTATGACACCGTTTTTTAGCCACCACAAACAATCAGAAATGTGTATGTATTTTTTGATAGATATATATATAGATTTCTGACAGATCTATGGGCATAAGCAGATATCTGTTATTTAAGAGGTGTTTACCATCTGCATGTTTTGCAGCCAGACTTAGGGGCTGAAGGTGGGCAAGGAAGGGTCTCCTCCTGCCGGGGTGCCCGGCTGCCCGTGGGCACCATCAGGAGAAGGGCGGGCAGACGGAGCAGCCTGGTTGTGATCTTCCTCTGCGCAGATCTGTTTGCAGAGAGGTTAATGAGACACTTGTAAGAGCCAGGCACTTAGCGCTCACAGCAATTTCACCACCTCCTCCTCCACCCAACATCCCTCCTCCTCCTCCTCCCTCCCCCCTCCTCTTCCCGCCCCCCCTCCTC
>JAHREE010000605.1:5348562-5381538 GCA_033628505.1 Tringa tobata | reverse complement strand
CCTCTTCCCGCCCCCCCTCCTCAAGATCAACATCAGCGGTGCTGCCAGCCTCTAATTACAGTTTTAAAATCCTGTCAGGTCGTGAGGATGTGATGAGCTCTAATTGTGGAAGAGCGTTTAGGGACACTTGTAATTACACAGTCATTAAGCCGGTTAAACACACCACGGTCTCTTTTGCAACGCCGTGTCAGTTGGCGCTCTCCCAGCAGCGACACAAAGGCGGGATTAAGCTGGCAATTAGCAATCAGCAGGTACCGAACAATAACTCCCAGCCCCGCCGAGGAGCGACACTCCTCCTGGGCTGGGGCCGGCGTTTCGGCTTCCCCCGCCGAGAGATGCCCTGGGCTCCTGGGGGTGACTGAGCCCCCCGAGAGGGGATGGATGTTCGCTGGTGTTCCCCACCCGGAGCAGCAGCCCCCGCGTCGTGCTCAGAGCCTGCCTGCCCGTGGATGCTATTCTCCCGTGCCAGAAGCCTGGGAACGGGCATGGCACCTTACAGAAACCCAAAAAAAGCTCGCACGAGGAAAAGTAGATGATAAAGGGGGTGCAGGGAAGTTGGAAGCCCTTCCGACTCGCCCCACGGGAGTTACGCCCAGGTGAGGAACCCAGCATCGAGTCGCTGCTCCTCCTGACCATGCTGTTACCTGGGGTGGAAAATCCTTCATCGGGGCACTGCTGTGGGACCTGCAGGTGGTTCCCCCCCCATGCTGCCTATGTGGCCACCCATCTCAGTCTTTCACCACAGCCTTCTTGACAGACACTGTTGAAAATCGCTTGTGTCGTTAAAAACACTTAAGGTTGACTAAAAATGGAACTTTTTATTCTTTTGGTTTCTACCAGGAAACATTCCCCAGCCATTTTTTTAATTGCCTCATTTACTAAATGAAATTACTCTAGAGAAAACAAACAAAACAAAACTTCTGCCTGTGTGGGAGGAGTGGGGAAGGGAGGTCATTAGACCAAACTCTCCTCCGTCTACATCTCAGACCTTGTGACAAGGCAAACCATAGCCCTTGGGTTTTATTCCGCTCATTCAGTTTCTTTGAAGTCTGCTTTCATAACTGTTCACCTCATAAAGGTCAGTTATGTATATAGGAAACATTTTCCAGATTCAAGCTAGGAGGGAGGAAGACCTATCAGTATGCAAATTCCAAGGACAGTAAAAGCTGCATACAGAGAAGCTTCAGCAGTGAGCAGCTGAGGAGGCCTTTTCCCGAGACAGACCTGGTCCCAAGACTAAATTATTTCATACTGTCAAATAATAAAAACTGTGGTACTTACATAAAGAGAAGAAGTGGAGTAAGAGCAGCTTGGATGCCTGAATTAGCCCCAAAGATTTAGTCTAAAGGCGTTCCAAGCAAATTGTTGGCTTTCGGCTCCACATCCTAGAGGAAGGGAATGCCTTGGCAGCCACACCATCCCGAGCACTCAGCTTTATGAGAGTGAACTTAACTCTGAGGAGCCTGACTTTCTGCCTCCTCGCAAAATAAAAGGGCAAAGCTGCTGCTGCAGCATCATGGGCCCAGAGAGGCCCAGCAGGTGAAGCAGGGTGTCCCCAGGTACCCTGACATCCCCAGCCGGACGAGCAGGGAGGAGTTACAGCCGCCTCCAAGCAGGTGATTAGGGTGCCCTCCTATTTGCACTGCGATGCAGATCCTTAGGGGGCGAGGGACGTGCCCTGGGAGGGGGGGATGGATGCTGGAGATGCTGCTCGCTGCCCTGCTGCACATCACGGCACCTTCTGCGGGGAACGGGAGCTGCAGGGCACGTGCGTGGGAACTGCTGCTGGGGAAGTAAGCAACTGTGCCCTGCCAAAAAGGCAACGTGTCTTAGGCACCACGCAAACAATCCATCCGGCCAGTCAGTCCTCAGGCAGACTGAAATTACCCTTTATCCTTGCTGTTACCTGAGGTGGGAACCCTGCGTATGACTCCAGCAGTCCTGTAACACGGGAAAAGTGTCACGTCATTTTATTTGTTTACTCTGTTATCACCAGAGCTGCCTCACTAAGCCATGCCAGGAGGAAAGTCCTCTTTTGATGTAAACCTGTTATGAACCAGAGTGGAAAGCTTGTAAAAAAAAATGACTGGTTCCAATCCAAACTCACAGAACAGAAAAAGGAAAAAAAAAAAACAAGACAACAAACAAAACCCAACATGAGACTCACATTATTCCCACATGTGTAAGAGGGTATTAAATCGATTAGTGACAAACTTTAACCAGAACCACAGTATTACTCAGAGCAGCTTGTCCAAGCATGCAGAAACTGTGGTCAGAGAGTCTCCCAATTGGTAGAGGTGAACAGGGATGCCAAGAAAGACAAGTCTTTGCTGGTCCTGCTTTATGCGGAGGATCCTCTTATGAATGCTTTTAATAAAGACTTAATTGATTGTTCTGGAGTCCATCAGGCTAATAAACGTTTATGGTCCTGACTCAGTCATCTAGAACACATTCCACAAGGCACTTAGAGACAACCATACAAGACAGCTGTCTGTCATATGCTGATGACATCCATTAATCATGCACTAATCATGCGCAAGTCGAACCTTAAGAGAAAGTGGGATCTTTGCATCTTTTTAGCCAGCCAGGAGGTGGAATTTTGTCCTTGTACTGCCAGGCCAGCATTTGGGAGATGTCTGTTCAAATCCTGGTTCTGCAGCAAGTTTCCACGTGTGCCTTGGAGTAAATTAGTTAAGGATGTCACTGCAGTGTGGATCAGACCTTTCAGATCTCCTGTTTCCTGGGCACAGACCGAAACAGAGGCAAATACAAGGAAGACGCGACCATAAAAAATACAAATTAAGATAAAGCTAGATTCCCCCACTGCTTAATCATGTACACATACAAATATAGCTTGACGACAATGACTCAAGGGAAACAATGACCTTATCAGTACTCTTAGATAGACTTGAGCCGTAAATGAAAATAAATGATCTACTGACATTCCTTATCACCTGCCAAGCGTCTGTTGGAGAACGCAATTCGCCTCCACGTATCTGTTTCCTCTAGCACACTCAGCATCAGGAGAGCCTGCTCTCCCTCCGAAGGCTGCCTTTGCCCTGCTGGCAGCGCACTGCAGGACTTCCAGCCATTGCACCGACCTTACCTTGGCTTTCAGCTGATGGCTGTAGCTCTGCGCTGCCCGCCACATCTCTCTCTGTTTAGGTTTGGTTTTTTTTGCCTCCTGAGCTGCAGCCTTGTCGTTTTCAAACACTACGGCATTCGTTTTCGCTCCTAAGAAGCAATCCCACTGGATTTCCATCAGTCAGGTCCTGGCGTCTGATGGGCAGCGCCTAGGAAGAGCCCCATCTCTTTGCAGTTAGGGCTTGGAAACCCAGTGGGGTACAAGGAGTCATCCAAAATCTCTTTACACACTCACATTGGCCCCGACTCTGCTGATCCTGGCACAAGCATCTGCAGTTGCTCAGGGAACACTAGTGTGGTGGGAAAACCCACTGAGAAAGGGAAACTGCTGGGGTGGGACAAGCTTTAGACCTCCAGCTTGCACATGTTTGAAGTTAAGCCAGCGAATTTAAGGGGCTGCTTTTCCTATCAAGATAGAGCAATAATTTATTTTTTACGGACAGGTAGTTGTTGAAAACAATTCTTTGAGGCAAGAAGAACAGCACTTGTAATTGCTTGGCAACTTGTGCTAAACTAAACATGGGCTTCCTAGTTCATTGAAAGTTTGAGTATTTGATATATGCCTTCATTTTCTTTTGGAATTGAAGCAAACATATTTTTTGAGTTTCCTGAGAAAGGCTAATTCTAAAAATTACTATCGAGTTTCAGAAAATTTGTTCAAAAACAACAAGCATACATCTGGAAATTTTCCAGAATGAAAACTTCTTTTTTAATTTCTCTTTCCAAAGAAGAAGTTGCTTAGAGTCAAGACATTTTAAAAATATTTTTATTTCAACGGAAACAGAATTGACCCAGCACTTCCTGCTAGCCCTGTTAATAATCATAAATGTGAGACCATGAAGACCTGCACAGGAATTTTAAGAAAGGTGTCAGGAAGACGCTTGCTTGCTTCCTAGATGACAAACCAGGAAAAAAATAGTCCTGTACCTTTCTTAGAAGAACAATTTAAGAGAAAAGGAGTTCTCTGAAACAGAGAAATAATTAAAATTCCCATCTGACTGTGTGTTCAGTTGGACTTTGTCAGTCACAGCGAACCTGAGCTGGTGAGGTTGAAAGGGCTTTAACAAGGGCTTGGTTTGATGGTAGCATAGACCTCAGCTAACCATCCTCATCCTTCTGCTACGAGACATGGAGCCGGCGTCTTCTCCACAGTTGCTCTGCTCTGAGCATGGCCCCAGGTGACGTGGTGTCCCCCTAGCTGTTGAGCAGACACGTGTCCACTTGTCCCTCCTGTGGGACAGCTCGCTAGCCTCCCATAAGCAGTGAAAACACTGACTGCATCTTCAGCTGTCACAGAGATGCTTGATCACAGGACGAGTTCTCTGACCTTCGGAGTGGTTTAGCAGCACTCAAGGAGGTGCAACAAGGTGAGCTTTTTTTCTCTATGCCAACCCGCTGCATCCACAGTCTTGCTGGTACCCTGGAACATCTGCTTTACCTTGCCAGCACAGCTCTGCATGATGTACCTTACACTCGTTTAGGCATTGCACAACCCTCTGGTGGGGCTGTTAACCTTCTGCACAACAACCAGAAATTCTAAGAACAGATTTTGGGTGTCTGCAGCCACCTCAGATGGTGGGCTTACTCACACAGGGTTCAAAGCCCTTCTCCTCCATCTGTACTGAGGAGGTACGCGCATGGTACCCCAAGGGCCCCACAGATTTCAGCAGGGCTCTTCCCAGGATCACACACTGAGTCACCATGACTAAGTGTGGCATCTGCCCCTCACCCTCTGCTGGTCCCATGGGCCTCCTGGCTTTGCTTTTACGCATAAGGTCTCCATCACCAGACCCGGGGTCAGAGCCAGGGAGCTGTTCTGAGTCCCCGGGACACACAGCAGTGCATCCCAGGAGCTTAGAGGCTGGCATCGCTGGGGCCAAACATCCCCGTGCTGGATTTCAAGAGCAGGGCAGAGGGCTGCACTCACTGGGTCTGGCTTCTGTTAAGACACCAACAGGGGATTTTCAGCAGGCAAACCCCATGCCAAGCCCAGAGTGGGAGGGTGGCAGGGTGAGACTCCATCCTTCCAAAACTCATGGTGATCTCCCGCACCTCCCCGCCCTCCGCCTGGGAGGAGAAAGCGCTGAGCTGTGTTTTCCCCCCAAATTCCTTTTGCGCCGAGCAATATCCGTGCTTTGCAGAAAGTGGTGGGAACAAGAAGTTACAGAGACGGGGAGTGGCACCCATCCCAAGCTGCAAGGTCAGGTTTTCCCAGGCATTTCAGCGCCCTGTAATGCCCAAGGAGAGTTATGGATTTATACGGCTTCAGCCCCATAAGCCCCGGCTCCCGGTCGGCTGCACGCAAAGGCAGACAGGCAGAGGCAATTCATCGGCACCCCTTAAAGTTTGTGTTGAAAAGAAAAGCCATTTCCCAACCAGCTACTCCTTGTAGCTGTTACTTTACCTGTGTTTTGGTGCGGGATTTGTTCCAGCTGCGTTTGGCACCACAAGAAGCGCACAAGGACAGGCGACAGTCGGAGAGCAGGCTGGAAGGGAATTTGCTGTCTTCTTCCCGTGATTTCTTCCCCTCCTACCTCCTTTATTCTCACCTTTCCCCAGAGGAAAAAGTGACGGCTGAAATAAGTTTGACCTGGAAGAGGGGCAAGGATTTTATTTAAACAAAAAAAATAATAAAAGTACTCAAAAAAAAAATTCCAGTTACAGAAAAAAAATTAACTTTCTGTGAAAAAAGTGTTTTCGCCGGATTTATTTTTCACCAGCTGTGACCCATGTTTACCTCAGTGTCTTCTTCCCCATCTCATGGTGTTTTTAGCCATATTTGCCAGAGACATGTTTCAGTAGCAGCACTGCCTGTTCCAGGGTTAACTCCCTTCAGACTGCCCTCCTCCCCCATGTATTTGGCTTCATTAAACATGATCTTAAGTCAACTCGGGGCGGTTGTTGGGAGAGACCCCAGGGAGAATAACTGATGCCTGAGCTCGGGGGGTAGCGAACCCAAGCTGAGCCCTCACAGAAAAAGGGAAAGGTGGGGGATGCCCCTCGGTACAGAAGCAGTCATGGCATCTGTGCGGGATCCAGCCAAACCTGGAGCTGCCAGCTCAGCTCTGGGCAGTCATTGATGCTGGGGACGGTTCCAGTGGCAGGGAAGGAGAGGAAGAGGGTCCATCCCCTCACAGAGCAGTGGCTGCACACAGTGGCCAGCTGGGGTGCGCCCTGGCTTCCCCAGCACCCAGCCACTGCTTGCCCATGGACCTGCAGCTGGAGCCTCTGTCTACCTGGCTAATATCCATGCGTGCCCCTGACAAACGGCTGTCACCCACCTCCTGGGGGCTATCACAAGTCAAATGAAGCACATGATAGGGAAAAGCCAGCACAGATTCACCAAACTCAAATCATGCTTGACAAACCCAATCGCTTTCTATGGCAAATTAACCGGCTCAGTTGATGGGGGCCAGAGGTGGACATTGTCTGCCTGGATTTACCAAGGCTTTCCACATGGTTGCCCACAGCCTGCTCCTAGAGAAATGGATGTGTTATGGTACAGATCTGCGTGGTGGGTCGGAAACTAGGTGACAGACTGCACCCAGAGAGTGGTGGTATAAATAGCTCCTTTTCAAACTGGTAACTGGTCACAAGCTGTGTCCTCCAGGGACTGATACTGTTCCCAACACTTTTTAATATCTTTGTAAGTGATCTGGCTGATGGGATCGAGCATACCCTCATGAATTTTTCTGGTTGCAACAAACTGAGTGAGGAAGTGGATGCTTCGGAAGGGAGAGCCACCCAGCAGGAAGACCTGGACAGGCTGGAAGAGCGGGCTAACAAGAACCTTATGGTGTTCAACAAGGATAAGTGTAAGGTGTTGCACCTGGGAAAATATAATCCAGGAGCGCAGCACAGGCTGGGACCTACCTGACTAGGAAGCAGCTCTGTGGAAAGGGACCTGGGGATCCTGGTGGGCAACAAGCTCAATATGGGCAGTGTGCTGCTGCAGCAAGGAGAGCCAACAGGATGCTGGGCTGCATCAACAAGGGGCACCACCACCAAGAAGTCATTATCTCACTCTACTCAGTGCTTGTCAGGCCACTCCTGGAATACTGTGTTCTGTTTTGATCCCCACTATGCAAAAAAGATGTGGACAGGCTGGAGAGGGTCCAGAGAAGGGCTGCAAAGGTGATCAAAGGACTGGGAAGCCTGCCAAAAGAGAAAAGGCTGTGAGAATTGGGTTTGTTCAGCCTTGAGAAAAGAAGGCCTAGGGGACACCTTATCTCCATGTTCCAGTATTTAAAGAGCGGCCACAAAGAAGATGGAGACTCCCTTTTTACAAGGAGTCACATAGAAAAGATGAGGGGTAACAGCTAGAAGTTACTGCAGGGGAGATTCCGATTGGACACAAGTGGAAAATTTTTCACACTGAGAACAATCAATCAGCCATTGGAATAATCATAGAATCATAGAATCATATGGGGTTGGAAGGGACCTCTGGAGATCATCTAGTCCAACCCCCCTGCCAAAGCAGGTCCACTTAGATCAGGTTGCACAGGAACTTGTCCAGGCGGGTTTTGAATGTCTCCAGAGACAGAGACTCCACCACCTCTCTGGGCAGCTTGTTGTAGTGTTCTACCACTCTCACAGTAAAGAAGTTCCTCCTCACGTTTAGGTGGAACTTCTTATACTCTTCAGGGAAGTGGTGGAGTCCCCAACATTGGACACGTTTAAGATTCAGCTGGATGGGATGCTGGGTCACCTTTTCTAGATTGTACTTCTGCCAAGAAAGGTGAGACCAGATGATCCTTGAGGTCCCTTCCAACATATGGATTGAGTTCTATAATTCTATGATTCCTTGAAATGCTGAACAGAGAAGCTTTTGTTGAATGGCTATTGTTGAGTACCACCTTTTGAGGCATGGGCTTATGTCTTTTGTTCAATTGGGTCTTTTGCAATGTTTGGAGCACAGATAAAGATGTGAGTGTTGCTTCCAGACAAGGAGACCCAGGCGGATGAAGTCAGTGTGTGCTTTTTTCCCTTTCAGTGCTGCCCTGTCCCTCCACTCACTCATGCCCAGTTTAGATGTGAGCGAGAAAGTAAGATAAGCGGATGCATGCAAATAAAGGAGAGAGAGAGTAAAGAAAGGAAACACTCTGAAGCCAGAAGTCTGTGTGTCTGCTGCCAATTGTAGCAATAACAGCCATCAAGCTCAGACACAGATTACTCTGCTGTCTCCCGCCTGGCTGCCCGCACAGTCAGGACTTTAGTCCAACACATCAGTTAAAGTCAAAGACACTGAACTTGGGACCTCAGTTTCTCTGATAAGGAGAAAGTGCGACAGCAAGACCAAGAGCTGGGAGCTAGCTACCTTTTGCACACTGTGAGTAAACCCAGCTTTGTGCTGATATTTAAAAGATCTTTGCCCTTTAGCTTGAACAGGAAATCTTAAAATGGAAAATATGCAGCTTAAAGGAAAGGGTGAGGTTCACTTGAAGCATAAGAATGTACATAAGGATAGGAAACAACAGGTTGTTAAGAAACTACAATTCAGTTGTTTAAAAAAAAAATCTAGTTCCAATATAGATTTTATTCCTTCTCCTTAGGGATCAGCAAAAATTTTTTTTTCTTCTTTTTTTTTTTAAGGTTTTGCCATGAGCAGAGGGAAATCTTTCTTCCTCCCATGTCCTGGTGCATCACGTTGTTTTGTCAGCCACCACAGAACAGAGGGAGTGGAGAGCCCCTTCCCCAAGCACAGGGAAAGCAGCTGGAGAGCAATGCTGAGAGAGGAACGGGTGACCAGCCACTGCCAGAGGCACGGTGGATTCAGAGCTGCACAGACCACCAGTACCTCCTCTTTAGGTGATGCTGATGGTAGCATGCCAAGCAGTGCCAAGGGATGAGCTTGAGGGC
The DNA here is from genome assembly GCA_033628505.1 of Tringa tobata. Lineage (NCBI taxonomy): Eukaryota > Metazoa > Chordata > Aves > Charadriiformes > Scolopacidae > Tringa > Tringa tobata. The sequence continues at coordinate 5,372,535 of JAHREE010000605.1, read as the reverse complement.
TTTGCTGGCTACAGCAAAAGAGTACATACAGGTCAGTGTGAGACCTCTTGAGGGATGAAAGTAGAGATTTTCACATCCTCAAAGGCTTTCCAGTTCAGATACCCTACAGCTAAGGTCAGGGTGCTTCAGGGACCGGCAGAAGTGAAACTTTTACCATGCGCACAGCTTTGAGCTTTGATGCCTTCAGGATTACGTAGCACGGTGATGTTTTAGCGGCGAGCGCTGGATTGGGACACCTCTTTTCCTCCCAAGTCCTGCTCTGGCAGCGCAACCCCTTTTTGTACAGAGCTGCTTGTGTAAATAAGCAACTGTTCTCCCCCACACAGATTTCCCCCGATCACTGACTTGAATGGGGTGGGATGCCAGCCCAAATGCCAGCCCAAGATGTATACAGAGATCGGTCCAAAGGATGGACCCCTTGTTATTCAGTCACTTGGTAGCTTTAATGCCACTGATCCACACGTGTCCCAAACGGCATCACTGATGTCAGGTTAAACTTACCTGCCCTGCTTCCTTGCTTAGTAAACATATTCTCTCTTTATTATATCCCCAGTGCCAGATGGCAAGAGCGGAAAAAATTTACCCAGTATTATTAACAGTATTACAGCCTTACAGCCTTGCCCTTTAAGTCTAATTAGACAATTACTGCCAAGACAGTGTCTGATGGCCAGCTGGGTTCACCCCAGCACATTGGCAGGACCAGACTGCTGGTGCAGTGGAAAGCCTCCTTCTCCAGTCTGCAATGACAGCACTGAACCTGTAAATGAATGCTCTGAACTACCCACCCTTTCTCTTTGAAATACTGCTGACAGATAAGTGCCAAGCATTCTGATGGTGCTGCTGTCTGGACCTTTCTCTTGCTCACCCAGCTGCAATCTGCAACAGGCTGGCAGGAGATGTGTGCCTCTCTGCCTGGGGATATGAGTGGTTTCTGAGATGTCTGGCACTCAAGTCTCCTTCTGGGTCCCTCAGATAACCCCGTGCCTCCTCAGAAAACGGGTGGCTTCTTTGCTTCCTCCCACCCCTGCCCAAAGCCAGATTCCCACAAGAGAAAAAGCTGGAGGGGTCCCTGAAGGCACAGAATAGTTAGGCTGAGTTACATCAGTGTGGAGACATGGCGTCTTATTTCACTCCCTCCATCCCATCGTCATGGGGATAGAGGACCTTTCTGGCCTCCCAGGTACTGTCCCAGTCTTTCTCTGGGACACTGAATTTTCACAGCTTCACCGGTTCCTGAGAGGAGCCCCAGGCTCAGAGTTTGCACTGCACAAGGGCAGGCAGCTCTGACCTTTGAATCAGGGTGCAAAACCCAAAAGAGGGGATATGCCTTTTACCATGTGTCCTGTTTCTTGTTATGTGACCTGACACTACTACCAAGTGTCCGATCCTGACGTGAGATCAGCTCATCTCTTGCTTAGCCCTGATGGGCACCGGTATAATTCCAACAGTGCCCAGGGAACGACTATGTTCTCACCACCTTTATGGCCAAGAAAAACGCTAGCACTGCAGTGGGAGAGTTCCAGGAACTAGCTAAGGAGCTGAGCAGAGCCAGCTGTGGGTCTCTCAGCAGTGTAAGCAAACTCGGATATTGCTGTTCAAGACCGATTGCAGCTGCTCCCGCTGCAATCAGAAAGGTGATGGCACACAGGAAGAAATAGCTGCTTTTAAGGAAGGTCATCTCCACTTAACTGCAGTATTTTACCCCCTCTCCACACCACGCCACTTGATTGCAGTCTCCATAAGCAGCCTGAAATGAGTGAAGGCAGCAGAAAGGGCATCCTTTAGCAGCACAAGCAACCCACAGCCCAGGCAACACTTAATTTGCTCAGGTCTGAAGCTGGACCTTGGTTCAGGCCCTTCCTTCCTCCCTACCTACCTAAAGGACTACTAGCTGATTTTACCAGGTGCTTTCTCCTCCCCCTCTGGCTTGGGCTGGACTCTGGGCAACTGCTCAGGCTGTTCACTGCCTCTGCTGTTAAAGCAGTGGTGGCTGGGGAGAGAGCAAGTAAAGAGCAATAAAGTGACATCAATGGGCCCTGGCACCAGCTGCTGCTGTAACAGCACCATCAATGATGCTGTATCAAGAGTTCATTTGCATGGGCATAAATTGCAAGATGCTCCTCACAGTCTGTCTCGCCCAAGAGAGAGGCAGTTCCCTGTGTCAGGCAGACACTTGGGCGCAGACGGGAAGCAGGTGAATCATTCTGGAGAAATAACTGTGCAGAGACAGCCAGGTGTTCACCGGCCTTTTCTCTCTCTCTTCTACTTCCATTCCCAGCAGCAGCTTCTCAGCCAGGATGGAGGAACTGTGGTGCTTGCAGGGCACCACCTGGGGAGAGGCAGGAAAGTGTCTCCACTTTGGGCCATTAGGAGGCAAATCCTGCAGTTGGTTTACAATGCTTGTCCATTTTTACCAGGGAACATGTATGGATCAGGGTTCTCCACGTTCAGTTGTCTTCCATAAGTTATTTCAAGTCATTCCTCCACCTATCCAAAAAACATGCCGGTGCAAGAGGGCTGAGGCACAAAGCAGGCACTCTGAGAAGAATTTGCAGGCTGGAGAAGATCATAGAGTCAGGGAGGGTAGAGTCCTGGCTGCAGCACTGGGGCTGATTGCTCATCATCTGTGGCAGCAAGTCCGAGGTTATAGTGCGTGATTTGTGGTAACAGCTGTTTATGGTCGAGTCCCCCCAGCTCCTGCAAAGCTGGGATGTGTCAGTGCTGTTATTCCTTGCCTACTGGGTCCCAGATGGCACCTCCACAGGGACATCAAATAAAGAAAAATGTCAGGAAAGTGGGTGGGATGCTCGGTGCTGTTAGCCTGCCTAGCGTGTCTCTCAGACAGGCACCTGGACTCTTAGGAGAAGCAGTCACAAAGTAGAGTTGTCTAGCACAGGTTCTGCATGGAGTAGTTCAAAAGCAGGTGTTTCTTGGCTGCAGGCAGAGGTGACTGAAAACATTCCAGCTACCTTGCAGTAATATGTGCTCTGCTAGCTTGCACTGAGGCAAACTCTCAGCCTTACGTCTGAAGCCGAGTACTGTCTTTTCCCTCCCAGGGAAGAAGTAACCCACCTCACAGCATCATTGCCCTCCAGCCTTTAGCATTCAGTTTCATTTTACAGCCTGTACAAGACAGTAGCATGTTCTCACCCAGGTTAATGGGGCACTTAGGGATGTTTGCTCAATGGGAGAAAAAAAATCCCAAACTTCTCAGTATGAACATGGACTGCCTTGAGCAAAGCTACTGCTAGACTGCTGGACGCCTTAGGTCAAGGTTAGGACCTTTCTTCTACCTGCACATTGGATGATTTGCCATCATCTTTTTAGCTTAGTAATCATCCTCATCCCTGCGGCTGTGACTCTATCAGCACCCAGATTTGGCCTTGAGCAGGTATTTTAACCTGCTGTTGTTTGCTCTAGGTGTCGGTGACATACTTCCAGAAGCTGTGGTTTGTACCAGCGTGCGCAAGTCTTGTTCCTGTGCCTAGCTCCATCAGCAGGAAGAACATTGCTCCCTGCTTGCCTCCAGGATGGGTGAGGAGCTAACGAGCTGCTGGGAGCAGTGGGACATGGCCCATGGCAGGGCAGGCTCCTGCCAGCTGACCCCCAGTGCCTGCAGCCAGGCTCATTTTTCCAGGCAGCTGAAGGACTAAAAACACCTCCAGGGTAAATGAGTGTGTTACCGTGTGGCTGGATAATCACTAGGGGGTAGATTTCCAGGCACCCGATCCTCTCCGACGAATTTTATTAAAGGCCAGAAATTGTAGGCCACCTGGCCTCCCGTGGGACGTACGTGGCTGTATTTTCCAATGTAACATCCCCTAAGTACATAGCAGGGCTTGAAAATCTGGTGAAGACCTGTTGCTGGCCTCAAATAAACTGTCCTCCTTTGAAAATCTAGCCGGGCAGGTTCTGGAGGGTGTCACGGAGTCACGCAATGTAGTAGTAGAGTCTGAGAGGCTCAAAATAAGTTGACCTTTGGAAGAGAAAGGTCACCACCCCTGGGCTGCCAAAGAGTTGGAGAGCAGACATCCCCAGGACTCAGAGACCTCCTCTGGGTTGGATTATACCTCTTTAGAACTTCCAGTGTGGAGGGTCCTAACAGGTCCTGTAACACACAGATGCCTCATCCCAAGAGAGGACTGTCAAGACAGCGACAGAAGGCTTGGAGACACTGTCTGTTGGAAGGAGGAGGAAGCGTGCTTCGTGCCTGTTCTCACGTGGTGCTTGCCTCACACCAGCCTGTGGTGGTGACTTTGAGTACCCAAGAGTATATCAGGAAAGGGCTGGACCAGCCCAGACTAGGACAGCTTGCCCACAGCTGAAGACTTCACATGGTCCTTATACCCTCACAGCCCTAAATGAGGATTTGCCTCTTGAGCAGCTATGATTTCAAACAGGGTGGTGGTTTCCAGAGGACCCATTTCTAGATGAGGGGGTGGTCTAACAGACAGTTTTACAGCATCTGCCATGGCCTGTTATTAACCCCAAACTACATATGCTATGTTAGGAAGAACAGCCTTCTTCTCAAATGGCAGAAAAGAGAAAAAATAGAAGTGGCCATGTAGCTTTCTGTAATGGTTGTTTCAGTTGCAGCTTGCTATCTGTCAAACATCTCCAGGGAATTAACTATCTTTACATTAGTTAGTGAGATGGTCTGCATGATTTCTCATAAACCCAACAAAATGTTAAAATCTGTTGCTGCTCTTCAGTCAGATAAAGAAGAGAAAATAACTTTTTTTCCCCTTAATTTAATGCAAACCTAATGAACTTTTAAAAGATATTTTGAATAAATTGTAAGCTGGCCTCGGTTTTAAGCTAGATACATTTTGGCAGGCCATCTTTAAACACAAATAAAGAATATAGGACTCCTAAAAACTTTTTTAACAAAGACTTTAATTAAAGCTCTTATATTTTTTTGGTCTACCTGATACAATAATTATAAACACTATAAGCTAGCTGATGATCCAACAATGATAGTGATGATGGCTGTTAAAAGTACAGCTCAAGCATTATGCAAAAGGGAAAAAACTTGAAATGTAATACAGTATAATAAAGTGAATGAAGTGTAAGAGATATTCTGAGTTAGTGATTTTAAATCAGTAACTTCATAGCCAGCATCAAAGGAAAAAGTACATACGGATCTCTTTCCTTCAGTCATTTTATGTTAAAGCTCAACTAACTCCATCTGTTAAAACTTATTTTCTTTGAAGAATAATCCTGCCTTTTCCTAGAACATTTTGTATTTCTATCCAAAATTACCTGTTGCACAAAGCTACTCAAAATTTCACTATCAGCTATTTGAACTAAACAATGTCTGAGCTGTTGACCTACCTTGCCTGCTGTCAGAATAAAAGTGCTGATTACAATACAATAATAACTGGCTTAATTATCAACCAGCTTTTACAAATGGAGCCTGTACACGCAATTTTGATGGGGTTTAACTGTATGAAAAGTATGAAGGGTGTGGTTACTACCACAGCTCTTCAGGACAAGGAAAGATCCCCTTATGGAATGCAAACTACATCTAATTGCTTTGGGTTTTGACTTAGGTGCATTATGAAAAACTGTATTTTCCAAAGTACTCCCAAAAGTTTTGGCAAACTGAAATTAAAAAGAAATATGTTACAATTAGCCAAAACCCAAATGTTTCTGTTTCTTCAGTTGGATGTTACTTTAAACTCTTTTCGTAAAATAAGAGGAGTTTTACAACAAAGTTCATTTACATAAATGCATCTTCTAATAAATATAGTTTAACACAAAGAGTTTGGTGAAAATGCAACAAAGTCATATGACAGATCAGTTTTGTCAAGTCTGAGGAAAAAAGTGCAGTAGTGGTTTCCGCAAAGGTTAACTTTAACTCCCTGGTGGTGGGATGTATGTGTAAATTGCCCAGAAGGACAGTTCATGGTTCCATAGTCATCAGTGCCAGGTAACCAGTACCACGAAGTCAGTCTGGATCAGACTTGATTTGGCTCAATCACACCTCTATTTACATAGCAAATATACCCGAAGGAAGCTTAACTCCAGCCTCAACTTTTTGGACAGTTCAATGACAGATGCAGTGGGAATGGCCCTACGGTAAACCTTTGTCTACAACACTAACCCACCAACCTCTCCGAACAGGTCTGAGCAGCAGAGTAGGTTTGTGCTGGATCAACACACTGCACTGGGTGGCCACAGTGCCCGATACTAGGAAACTGAAGGAGCTGAATTTGCTGCATCAGAACACGGCCTCGGAGCTGATCTTACTGATTTGGCAGAGTGTGGATTCTTCATAATTACATTTCTCTGTCTTACAGGAGCTAAATGCCTTATCGTTTCCCCCCTTGCACATATCCCCCTCTGCTTTACGTGCAGTAGCTGACTTTTCCCTCTGCTTGTCTACCTAGTTAGCATAATTGAATCAAATCTAGAACAACTGTTATCAGCTCTGTTATAAACTGTTATATTTAGTCTGAAGCCTGCTGATTCAGGCCTGAAGACTGGCTTGCATGCCTGATTTTTTCTGGTTTTCCAGATAATTTAGTCCAATAAAATGTATTATCTCTCACCACAAACCTTACCTCATTTACAGCATTAGACCTGCACAGCTATAACCCAACAGCACAACCAGACCTGTGCTTTTACTGCAAAGTATCTTAATATAAAAGAAGCCTGGTGTATTTCATTGCTGCTTATCTTGGCATTGTGCCCTTCAGCATGCAAGTGTACCTGTACAATATTTGTGCTGTACAATGCTGTTTTGATGGCCTCTTCTCACTGCTTCAGACCCTTTCAGGCCAAGGGAACACTCACCAAAGGATAATTGCCTTGCGGGACACATGGAGAAAAAGCTAAGCGAAAGAACTATATAATGTGGAAATAAAAGTTAAATTCCAGTGGGTGGCTTCTCCTGGATGCAGGCACAGAGGATGCAGGATGAAGGAGATCCAGCCCCTTCTGGAGAAGAAGCTAGAGACCAGGTGGGACACCCTAGGGTGTCTTGAATTGTGCCAGAAATCTCTTTTCAAACAACCATATGCCACCTGTCCTTCCCCCCTGCAGCACTCGGCAGGCGTGAGCCTGTTGTCAGGATCAGCCTCGGCAGAGGAGAGCACTTCCAGCCCTTTCTGTGCAGCAGCACAACACAGTTGCCCAGGGGTGACCGAGTTCATCTCTCATACCTGGGCAGTTGTGTGCTTATTGTTATAAAATGATTTGCAAGCAGGTGTCTGCATGTATTTTGTTTTGCCTTGTGACTTACACCAGTATGAAGCAGGCAAAAACTGTTCTCCTGTCACTCCCTTCTATTTTGCACCAGTTTACCCTAACTGAAAGGTAGAGTAGAGCTGAACTTTCTTTCTTTAATTTTCGCTTCATAGAATCATACAATCCCAGGTTGGAAGGGACCTCAAGGACCATCTGGTCCCACCTTTCTTGGCAGAAGTTCAATCTAGACCCAGCATCCTGTCCAGCTGAATCTTAAACGTGTCCAATGTTGGGGACTCCACCACGTCCCTGGGGAGACTATTCCAATGGCTGATTGTTCTCAGTGTGAAAAATTTTCCACTTGTGTCCAATCGGAATCTCCCCTGCAGTAACTTCTAGCTGTTACCCCTCATCTTTTCTTTGTGACTCCTTGTAAAAAGGGAGTCTCCATCTTCTTTGTAGCCACTCTTTAAATACTGGAACATGGTGATAAGGTGTCCCCATAGCCTTCTTTTCTCAAGGCTGAACAAACCCAATTCTCTCAGCCTTTCCTCTTTTGGCAGGCTTCCCAGTCCTTTGATCACCTTTGTAGCCCTTCTCTGGACCCTCTCCAGCCTGTCCACGTCCTTTTTGCATAGTGGGGATCAAAAAAGAACACAGTACTCCAGGCGTGGTCTGACAGGCACTGAGTAGAGTGGGATAATGACTTCTTTGTCGATGTTGGTGATGCCGTATTTGTCCACTTTTCCATCACTGGTGTGCTTCTCCTTTAGTTCTGAGCAGAGTCAGAAGCTCACAGTTAAGCCAAGGTCGTCTCCTCCTCCACCTACTTCCCTTACTTTTAAAGAGGATGAACAGTTTTTGTGCTTCCAGGAGAGCATTCTTTAAAAACTCTCAGCACTCGCTAGCATCTTTATCCTCATGGAAGCTTCCCATGAAATCCCTCCCAGCTGAGCGCTGAGCAAGCTGAATTTTGCTTCTCTAACGTCTTTGCTCTTCTAACATTTAAAACCTTTATCTTTGTACTGACCTTCAGTGTGCTCAGCAGGATCCCAAATTCCACAATATTGTGATCACTGCAGTAAAGGTTATCACTGACTGAGATATTTCTTGGTTTTTGAGTAGCAAGTTCAGCAGTGCCTCATTTCTTGGTGGCACATCTAACATTTGTATGAGGAAGCAGTCTTCCACACATTCCAGGAACCGCTGTATTGTGCTTCCAACAAATGTCTGGGTAGTTGAAGTCACCCATAAGAACCAGGTGCTGTTGACACAAAGCATGATGAAGGGGCCCAAGTATTGCTTCTTTGGCCTTTTCATCTTTGGAGGTAGGTAGCAGTTGGTCTTCTGGTTCTCATCTTGGGAGGCAACCAAGGGACATTTCTCGCTGCTCTGGTTGGCCTGGCTCATTCCCCAGTGAGAACACCACTGCAGTGGTGTTGGCGTGCTATCATTTTGGACCCTGTCTCCCAAGTCCTTCAGTTTAACATCCACCTCACCCAGTTGGCCAGCCTGCTGCCAAAGATTCCCTTGCCTCCTCTAGACAGGTGGATCCCATCCCGTCCCAAATTCTTGTTAGAATTTTATTGCAACTTCAAGTGGCAAAGTTTAACAGCCTTTCAAATGTAGTCTCCTGACTACATCACCGAATGTTTCTGCTTGCACATCCTCACTGTAACGAACCTTTCCATTTTCGGCGTGTGGGGTATGTTTACCAAAGGCCAGTGTACTGCCAGGTCTTATTTTCATTTTTCCCTGGGGAAATTAATAAGGAGCTCCCATTTGTTGCAGTCATATATGGCACAGCACAGGAGCTTCCAGGAGCGATGGCAGAGACCACGCCAGTGCTCTGATACGCAAAAACACCAGGACGAATTGCAACAAGGCAACCACCCTTCCAAATGTGGCAATGGTATTTTCTTGGATGAGAAAGACCAGCTCTGCTTGTGCTGGGGGTGGGTAAGTCAGGTCATTCACGCTCACCTCTGGCAATGCTGGCAGAGGCTGTGCTTCTAGCCATGCCCAGGCTCCTAGCCATGTGGTGCATAAGGAATAATTAAACAATTTAGCTAGCTGTTGAGTCATCACCTTGATAATCATCAATCTTCTGAGGCCAGCCTGCCAGCTTTGCAAATGCACATCTAAAGAAGCCATAACAGAGGGGGGTTCTGGGGAGACTGCATGAAACCTGGCTACTCCTACTCCCTGGTCACGTCTAGCAGTGTTTAGAACAGTCCCACTCTCTTGCAAATACCTCATTTTGACAGAGGAGAGGGATGCACCATTTCAGCAACTTCTCCCTCTGCCTGCTTTTCTGGATGATCCTAAGTAATCTTTCTCTTCGGATGGGGGGATAGGACTCCACAAACAGTAGCATTCCCAGCCAACTGCAGCCCGGCATTGGTTTCTCAGGGGATAGCATTGCCTGTTATTTATTCAGACATTTTGTTCCCAACATTTATTGCTCTGTTTTATATGGTAGGTGAGGTCAGAGCCTTTGTAATATAGGAACAGCGTCACCAAGATTTCTTTCCAAAGAACAAGCACTATACTGCAGAATAATCAGGTATGCATGTCAAGAATGAGGTGGTTTTCACCTGGACGCTTACTTCAGTTATAGAGAGACAAATAAAATTGGGGCTGGGCGGGGGAAAAGTTCATACTTTCAATCTTTTTCCCCATTTTTTAATTACATAAGAAGCAGCACTGCTTTGATCATAAATCACTGATCTCTAAGCTGCTATGTGGATTACTACCAGTGTGTGGTTTCTCAGAGATTAAAAGCACACCAGACAAGCTGAATTAAAAGCCATCAATGTGAATGATGATTATTTTATATTTTTTTTTGGTAAGTTAGGCACTAGAAGAGCTGCTCAATTTTAACTCATTTAACCTGCTTCTGCTTACACAATTCTCATTCAGTAAGCACACTGTCATGGTTTGGGCCAGATTAGCCACTGATACAAACAGATGCTTTCCCCCACCTCTCCAAAAAGGGAGAGAGAGAAAGACACATCTCTTTTGTCTTCAAATAAACTCGTTTGGCCCAAGGACATATAGATTGAATCCAAGGCCTCAACTAGAAGTGTGTGCTCATGGGGGATTTGCACCAGCACCCTTTTAAACTCCCTTCAGATAAGTCATAAAAAGCTCTGCACTACAGGCAAGTCACTGGGAGCTTAACTTCCCTGCACCCTGGGAACTTAGACATTGGGGAAACATTGGGGTGACAAAGGCATACAGCAACAGCTTTTTACTAGCCAACGTATCCACAGACCAGGCGTCTATATGGACCGCATAAGCTCTGGTGGGTTCCGCAGATAGGTGTCATTGATGGCTGCTCTTTTTGGCTCAGCATGAGTTTTGGTTCTAGAGATGAGTTTTCATTCTAGAGATGAAGTTCAATGGGAATTCCACCTTCCCCTCCAAGCTAGGAAATTCTTGGGTTCCCCACTGAAACCATCAGGTCTTTTCTGGCCTGTACATCCCACCAGAGGAAGACCAGTATTAACCAGCACTGTGGGTGAGGAGGATGCTGTCTGAGAATTGGGCTCCAGGGCTCTAGGAGTCCTGGCACAATACTTTCAACTCAAATTCTCCCTTCATCTGAGTCCCGACAATAGGGAAAAAAAAAAAAAAAAAAAAAAGACAGTCTCATTTTGAAGATATCTATCCTCTTTCTAAAATATAACCCCCAGCCATGGTAAGTGTTTGAAAGTGGCATCTGCCCCAGAAAGGTACAGTCCTGATGTTTCATCCCATCTTCCTATCTTGAGATGAAGCACATGACACAACAAATCTGTTTTAACATTTCTGTTTCCTCATTTCCTCTAGTACCAAGATAAAGTGGCACCAAACTCTGCTGTGTTTCTGTTTTATGGAGAGACAATAAATCAGCAGTAAGTCTTTATTACAAGACTAATCAATCATTTTACATTGTTGGAAAGCTCCAGAGATTAACGCATTATTTATTACCGTGCCTTAAAACCATTTACATTACCTTCTCTTGATAACGTAACTTTAGTATACACAGTCACCTATATTCTATTTATGGCATGAGTTGATCTCCTAATTTACGAACTACCTAAAATTCTGGAAATATGAAAGGTGATTCATAAATTAAGGTCACAGGGAGAAGACTTCAAATACAGTGTAGGCATATAAGGTGTCACGACATACTAATTAATGAAACCCTTTTTATTTCTGAGGGGAGGGAAATTTCAGAAACAATAGTCCCTCTTGCCTCAAAGACGGGCCATTCTCTATGAAACACTATATCTGTGCCATACTCAAGAACAGCCCTGCAGTAGCAAATTAGTTTATTCGCAACAGAAAAAGAAAACAGTTTTACAAAACATTTCACTTCCGAAGCCTCTGTTTTAACTCATCTTCAAAGAAAATTGTCAGCATTTTGAGCCTTTTAGTCCCACTTTCCAGGCTGTGAGTGCTACCCACCAAGCTCAGAGGTGGAGGTTTTCGCTGCTGTGAGACTTCCCGAGTTTTGTGTAAAGAAAAGCTGCAGGAACAGACTTGCAATGTTGTTCTCCCATAATTTTGTATATTCAAAATGACATGCTGTACTTGGCAACCATTCAGCATTTGATTTCAGCTGTGAGGCTTCAGTACTAAACCAGCACCAGTGAGGTGACCTAAGGACACAGCAACTGCTTTTACTTTGACTCCAAAGTAAAAGGTATGACCCAAAGCCTAACTGCCCTCATCCTATTCACTGGGAGGGAATAGGGTTGTATTTCATATGTCTATGCCTCAGGCACAAGTGGAAAAAGAGCCTTTACCATATCCCCATAGCTCAGATAAGCGTGGTTGAATTCATCAGTCAGGATAACTGGATGGTCAGTTCAGATGGATTTTCAAGGGTCTGACCCCAGCACTTAGGTGTTCAAAGAAAGTAAGTTGCCTCCCTTTGCACTAGTGTTATAGAGCATGGCAGTACAGAAACAAGATCTATCTTTTAAGAGATGTCATACCAGCATCCTCATATGATTTTGCCCTTGAAGGTCAAACCTTCACAGGTTAGAAATATAATCGTCCATAGAAATAGAGCTGTCTTATATCAATAAGGAAGCTGTGGGACCCCATCTTCATGCTGTGTCCCTACGGTTGTACAGCTCAAAGGTTTTCAGGAGAAAATTGCTGCTGCTTCTGCTGGTGGTGTATCTGTCTAACCACGGGGATGCTCTTAGTTCACTGGTCACCATTTATGTGCTAGAGATCAGTCATAACTTTTGCTTTATAAACCATGATCTCCAACTCCTTTGTGTCCTAGTAGCAGCATGAAGTCACCAGCTCAGCTGACCACAAGGGCAGGCTGATGGCTGTTCCATAAAGCAGCAGCACGAACATGCTTGTATTAGGCAATGGTAATGCAGTGCCAGAAGGGGAAAAAGACACTCACAGGGAATTTCAGTATACATTCTGTTCTGCCTAGGCTCTTCTGCTTCATCTAAAAAATAATCCTTTTTCTAAAAAATATTTCTAAATCTGTTGGCAGCAATCGGCATGCTAAAGACTTAAAACGATGTGGAATTTCCCACAAAAACATTGCACTCAGAAAGCTCAGATACCACAGTGGTGTGAGAGAGAATGAAGTTTGCACAAGAAACTGTCTCTTGAAAAGGTGAACTAGGATTTTTTATGGCACTTAGCAGGGGAGCGTTGAATTCCACCATTATCCTTTCCGGCCCAGCCGCTAAAAATGAAAGGCTAGCTCATTTCAAGTAGTGTAGATGTCAGCAAGCCATTTAGCTAAACCAGTTCCAAACTAACCATGAGTACAAAGGGCAAATCATGTTCAGCCCTGTTTCTGTTTGAACATTGTGTTGCAAACATGGAACTGCCAGTACTGTGCAGCCCAGTTAATGGGATTTTGACTCCTCTGCCCATGAACCACTTCATTTTGTAGGCTTAAGAGTCCTGGAGCCAGCTCTTGCATTTTGGCATTATGCTTTGGCACCTAATAGTCCTAATGGTTTTCCTCTGGTAAATAGTCAGCTAGCTGATCTAATGAGTATTTTTGAGTAAATACAAGGAATTACGCTTTATTCAAAGACACTTTGGCAAGTACTGAGGTCGCTTCGTCGTTTCAATACACAGAAGAGAAAGGAAAACAAGAAGTGGGTCAGACCCAGGATCTACCTATGTCCATATATATCATTTCTGAGAATGGGCAGTACGCAACACCTGGGGAGAGAAAACAGCACACAGACCCCTGAAATACCCTTCCCATTAGCTTTGAAAAGCTATACTTTCAAAACATACTTTGAAGCTGATTCTTGGCAGATATAAAAATCATTACGCTAGAGCAAAAGAGAAGTTTTTCGTTTCTGGAAGAATTGGGTCTAGACCAAGTAGAACGCATAGACACTTTCTAAGATAAACAGCACGGTGATGTACTAACCAAGATGGAAAACTCGTGCTTTGGAAACATCATTCCCAAGGAAAATGTCAGCAAACAAACCAGCACCTAGTCAGGAAATTAACAGGGATTTGCTGGTGTTAATTAACTTGCCAACGTGCATGCAGTGCATATCATAGAGGTACGTTTTCATATGTGAGAAAGCTTTGTGTGTGGTAGGTAATGAGCTGGTGCTGGTTTCTGTGCGGCAGGGAGTTTACCTCCAGGCCTTTGGTGAGCTTATGAAGGAGTTCCCTTGCTGTCTGACTGCCAAGAAGAAAGGAGAGAGCGGGAAGGCAGGGACAAGGCAGACAACAAGAGGCCCAGCCTCTTCAGGAGGTCTGTGTGAAGAACATGCATTATACAACATGAGGAAACACTTTGCTTTTCCATCTCTGGAAAGCCCAGAGCTACCCTGGCCAGGGGAACAGGGGAACATCCCTCAGCCCAGAGAATCCTCGGCTCTTTGCAACCTCTCCACAGGAGATCATCTGCATGGGTCACCTGGGGACAGGGAGACACGGCACCGGGGTGAATTGGCTGGTCCAGCATGTCTTCTCTCCAGGACTCTTCCCTGCAAGCAAGAAGCACCTTTGAGTCCTTCTTCGCTGTAAACACTCAAACTGAGAAAGTTCCCTGGACCTGCACCATTATCTTCCTTCCTTGAAGTCCCTCCTTTTGTTTAAAAGAGCATATTTGGCTTGGCTCAAGCAAAAGTTCTCCATCTTATCTAAACAGTGCATTAAAATCTTCCTGGCAAATGCCAGGCATGCACCAAAGCAAAAGGAAACAAATGCTTATTTGTTCTTCACATGGGGGTTGGGTTTTTACCGTGGTTGGCAGGATGGGAACATCATCGTTCTCAAGGCATCCACACAAGGGGTGGTCATGCTCCAGGAGCAGCAGAAGTCTGCCTGTCAATGACACGTGTGCCACTGCAACTGCTGACAGTCATCCCTCTGACATCCCCTCGTGGGGCAGTGGGGATGTTGTTATCTTCCCTCTGAAGGTGGGAAAATAAGGCTCAGAGTTAGAGCAGCAGGGTTTCTCCTTTTCTTGCCAGCTCAACTATGACTCTGAAAGCCAGCCTGGGTCCACCTGTGGTGAATCAATAAAGTTTCTCTGAGAAGTTCTCAGTAAAGGCCTTCAAGCAAGTCCCATATCAGGCTATGTGAGACAGGAGATGCTCTCTGGGCTTTACAAGGAAGACCTGTGAGAAAACCAAGGATGAGCTGACTGATTTCAAATGGACATGATGAATGAACAGAGGAAGTACAGCCCCCACCTTGCACCTAAATGGTGCCGCTGCTCTGACCAAAGCAGAAACAGAGGAAGGAAGAAAAGAGAAGATGCTACATCTGAAGAAATTAGCTTCATTAATTTCACACATCAAAAAAGCATGTCTACTAAAAGAAGTTCAGCCCTGTTATCGTGTTCCTCAGCAGCAGCAAGCCTGTGACACTTCATCTCCAGTGCTTGTCTGCCTGCTTCATATGAAGCCAATCCAGAAATGGAGGTCCACATCAGGCACCGGCATGACTCTACAGGATTCAGAGGCCTCCAGACACTGTCCTGTAAAACAGAGTTTCGAAGTGGTCTTATCTTCATTCTTCCTGAAGCATCTTCAGAAACTAATGCCAAAAGGCTCCCTAGTTTGTCTTGTTTGTTTGGATCTTTTCCAGAAATATCTTAATTTTTTTTCCAGTGTGGATGAATTGGAGTACTGTGAGGACTTCTCCACGGGGTTAGAGCTGGCTTCCAGAGTGCTATACAGCACAATGAAGATTATGACTCACAAGGCAAATAAACTTACATCACTGTCCATCTCCAGCAACTCCAGAATGACGGCAGGGAGAAAGTATCTCAGCAAGGAAGATGCGGGCACGTCTGAGAAGGGGACCACTGTCTCACACACGAATCCCACCTCTAAATAAAAACAAGGCCCTGAACACAAAAATGGCATTTGCCTGTGCTTCGGTCTTCAGGTTCAGACATCCAAACCTCCTAGCTTTCTCTCACAGCCAACGTGAGCTACTTTGTGCAAGAGGAACATGTTGCTGCTGGGGGCAGGATGGGGAGAAGAAAAGGCTATCTGTGATCATAGGAGGCTCTGTAACATCGACTGCGTTTTAGTCGTGCGGGTCTTGTAGAGGTAGTGCCTGGGGGCCTTGATGAGACTGTGTCCCTCCATGCTACACAGCACATGAAAAGAGGAAGTTTTTTGGCCTCGGGCAAAGAGACACACGGGGAAGGGAAACACTGCCACACGGCTGGTGGCAGAACCAGGACCTTCTGAGGGCCTCCCGGGGGCTGGTGAGGACTAGAGAATAGACCTATGTGTTTGCTGTTTTGACCACAGGGAGTGAAAAAACTCATCTCCAGCCAGGAAAATGTAATTTCTGCTCTGCAGCTGAAAGCTTTTGGGGCTGTCAGCTTAGAGACACTGCCTGGTCCCACCACGGACCCCTTCGGTCATTTCCTCAAGCCTGAGCACCCCACCATCCCAGGCCAAATTTGTCCTGGCATCACAGCTTTCCCGCAGCAGAGGATCCCTTGGAAAACAACCAAGCCACCTGAAAATTCACTTTCACCCAGCAGCTTCTGCCAGACTTGAATGCAATCTGGGGCTTGGAAAACACGGCTTTGCTTGTTTTAATTAAAACCAAATCCATCCACCCAGACTTCCCTCTCCGTCACTCTCACTCTCTCTCTTTCCCCAACCATCTGACGCATTTTAGCAGACATGTCATCAGACTCCAGTTCAAGGGAGGGGAACAGCCATCTCATATAGCATCTTGCATCAGTATCCCACCCTTCTCTGGGGGAACTGAGATGATGGACTTGGCAAGCAGGAGAAGGACTGCTGTGTAAGTGAAGGAATACACGTACGTATCAGCGCATATGTGTTTCAGTGGGAAAAGACAGTGTACATAAGCGTAAAGCCCCAACATCATCCACTGTTCCTGGATCAGCCACCTGCCTCCCAAGCACCAACAGGTACTGGTGCAGGAAAATTAGCACGGGGATGAGGTAGCATGCTCCTTACAGGCAAGATCGCCAACAACAGCCAACTCTTTGAGTGAAACAAACACGTGAATCTCTAACAATGCCATAAATTGCACCGCTTATAGAATAAATGTAAATGCATTAGGATTTTAAAATTAGGAGTGGAAATGTTTTTTCCAGCTTAATTGCACAGAACTTCTGGTCCACACGAGTACCTGTGCCTCCCCTGTCCACCAGGCTGGCTCTACAATTTCAGGAGAGCCTTGCCAGCACCTGGGGACCCAGATGGTACCTGGCTGAATGAATATGGATTCTCAGGTCTGGACCTTTCGTGGGAAATCAAGGGAATTTGAGACTGTCTTTCAATGATGATACAAATGTATCATCAGGGCAGCTCATGGGTGTTCAGCCTTTAAGAGAGCCCGGTTGTTTAATTTAGCTTTCTAACTGTGGCTTTAAGACCTAATTTTAGAGAGCCACTTTTGAAAATGTATCTTGCCAACCTTACCACATGTAACTAAACACATATTTTGCCATTTACTTCGTACTCAGGAATTTAATTTCAAAACATCACTGTTTTATTTTAAGACGTGGGAAATATGGATTTTTAGGCTACCCATTAATTATCAGGGAGTCATTAGAAAGGATTTAATCATTGTAACAAATAATCCAAAGGTGTATATGCCTAATTAAGCATATGTGCCTAACAGTTTCCAGGGAATGACAATGCATGTACCTTGCAATTCCAGTAGATCTGTACTTCTCACTGAAGCACAACCCCAGAGTTTAACTGGGGCCAAACTCATAGCAGGGCCAAACTCACAGCAGGGCCAAACTGGCCCAGGACCAGAGACTTCAGTGGAATAACTGAACTGACCTCACCCTAGTTTCTTCCTCAACAGAGTTCTGGATTTACTTTTTTTTACATTAACAAGGCATACAGATATTTACCATTGGTCGGAGCTAATTCTATCCCAGTATAAAATACTTGCTGTAGTTAGTGCACGGTGCCATCTTCTTCGCTGAAGCTGTTGCTACTTCTATGCAAGTTAAGCAAGATATAGGTTGGACTGTAACGGGATGATGTTCCAGCCTAAATAAGGCTCAAACTCAGTGCACCACAAGCACCCTTGTAATTCTTTGCCTGTTTTGTCCAGTTGGCAGGTATTTTGGGGCAAGAATAATCCCTTTCTAGATGTTTGACCACCACCTAGCATTGCAGCACCCTGCATTCAGTAGAATCTTCTGAATGCCATCTCTGCACTCATGGCATATTTTGCATTTTGCCTTCTTTTCTCAAGTGGAATCCACTCAAGGTTTTTGTGAGAACAGCGTGGAAAACTGTTCCTTGAGCAGGAATCATTTTGGATCAAAAGGGTTCAAGCGATTCACTGAACTGCCAAGTATTTTGAAGTTTACCCACCACTAGACATAATAAACTATCATAACCATGTGAGATGAAGACCATGTGTCACTGCATTATGGAAGGAGCACACAGCCTTCTGCCAAGCATACAAGGATAGCTGGATGTCTGTAAAAGTCAAGAGCAGGCAGACTAGCCAGCCCTCTGCATTGGCATAAGAAGGGTAAGTTCACACATCAGCAAGTTTACACTGCTTGCAAAATAGCCCAGTTGAGGACTTTGCAAACCAAAACACCAGGTATTGGCACCCTATCAAATGAAAAATCTGATTGCCAGCTCACAGTTTCACCATGTCTATGCTTTCAGAGCTCATACAGAGACACTTTCCTCTGCAAGCCAGTCCATCTCCCTGCTGTGCGGTGGGCAATTTGGGCGTAGATATATACACTGAACCTGGTGTATTTCTGCCTGGATTTCAGGGCCCCTATCACCGTTTCACCATCTGTCATGCACACCGCGCTGCCTGGTCCAAATGCAGTTGATGTGCCCATTTTTTTCCTCACCTCGGCATGGAAATCCAGAAATCTATGACAGCAAGTTTGAAAATACTTCGGTTCTGCTCTGGTAAAATTTATGGAGATGGTCTTCTAGGAAACTGAGGACTGAAGTAGACTCTGTCTGCAGTAATGCTGCCCGGTGCCCTGCAGCTCCAGCTGTGGGCACAATTGGGTACCAAAGGCTGGAGGGCTACCTCAGGGCAGCACCACACACAGGGCTGGAAACCCTGCCTGAGAGTCTGCGGGCTGCCAGTTCAAGAGGCAGGCAACTTACCACACAACCAAGGTAAGGTCCGCTGGCTTCTTTTCAGGCGGTCTTGTCACCTCTTCTACAGACTGGGGACAAAAGGGTAACTACCTCTCTCATATTTTGGCAGGATGAAAAGTTGTTCCTCCAGCCCTGGTTCTCAGTCCATGTAGTTCAGATTATGGTGCAAAGCTATTCTGCACTTCCCCCTTCGCCCCCCGCACCAAGGAAGAGCTAAGGGACTCCTGCTCCCTGCTGTCTGAAGTCCTTAGCTCTGCTTAGGAGGCATCAGAAATGAGAGGGTATGATGCTGGCAACGGGGGTGAGGCTGGCGCTTGCAAGACAACTGTCATCTTGGCTTGATCCAAAGCTCACTGAAGGACTTTCCATGAATCATAGAATCATAGAATGGTTAGAGTTGGAAGGAACCTCAAGGATCATCGAGTTCCAACCCCCCTGCCATGGGCAGGGACACCTCCCACTAGAGCAGGTTACTCAAGGCCCCATCCAGCCTGGCCTTGAACACTTCCAGGGATGGGGCAAGAAGAAGAACTGTGGGTGATTTTTTTTCATTTGCTTTTGTAGGAAAATTTGGATGCAGCCCCAGAGAGCGAGGGTTTGCAGCACAGAAGCTTGATTATCTGCTTTGCTGGTCAAGACGGAGGCACAGCAAGCAAGACTTCCAATCAGGAATCTCAATTTCTGGAAAACAGAGTATAAAGAATGAAGGACAATTTAGATAAAACACAGTCAAAGAAACAAACAGGGTCTGTCACCTTGGAGACTCCTTTGAAAACCCTAGCCAGCATTTTATTCAGGATTAGCAATGTAGACTTCCAACTAGCTATGGCTGGAACTAAGGTCTTCAAACTGCTTTAACAGCAGGTCTAGTACTCTACCTCTAAGTATTATAGGAAATACTAGATACAACAGAAAAACACAGAAATTAAGCCTACGTGAGCCATGGTAAAAGAGCAGACTGAGCTTGCTTCAAGGGTGCAATAAAATCAAGGCATGCTGCCTCTGACGTTACAGCACTGTCTAGCTGTGAGTTAAGTGCCTCTCCCCTTCCTTGATCCAGATGCTCATTCCACAGCCCTATTCCTCTGTTTCTCCTATTGCAACAGGAGGAAGATGATCATATAGAGCAGAAGACCTGGTCATCTGTAGTCCTCTAATATCAGCAAATGCACAGTGCTGCAGTAAAGACAACAGCACAATTAATAACCGAAATGACGCCTGTAACTGGATATCATGACGACAACAAGCATGCCATTGCGAAAATATTATTCATGTGCCAGCTAGGTAATTACAGACGTGCACCAGTCTGGCAG
This sequence comes from Tringa tobata, assembly GCA_033628505.1. Taxonomy (NCBI): domain Eukaryota; kingdom Metazoa; phylum Chordata; class Aves; order Charadriiformes; family Scolopacidae; genus Tringa; species Tringa tobata. The sequence continues at coordinate 5,352,422 of JAHREE010000605.1, read as the reverse complement.
CATTTTATATATTGGTGATAAGATAGTAGGAACAATAAAGTTAACTGTGTCTCCACTAGCTGTTTAAAAGGCTACTAAAGAAGAAATGGGGTTCTTTGACCTCTGGCATTCCAGATGTCTCTCAAGATTATCAGAATGGTCTCTTCAAGCCTTTAAACCTTTGTCTGACTCAATAAATCTGGCGTGCGAAGTAGTTGCAAGTATATAGCTTAAGAATCCTTTTTTCCTGTGTGAGGAAAGCAGCCTTCTGAACCAAAAGGTATAGACATACGACGTCAATGTGATTTATGCACATGCATGACAGTAAGTATCTCCTTAAGGGTTTTTCTAAGAGAGGTTTAAGACTTTACTTAAATGACCTGTGGTTTGCTGACTACAGTAAGACGTAAAGGCAACAGCGTTGCCCTACGCACTGAAAGCTGTTACAGCTGGATTTGGAAACTTTTTCAGCAAAAGACAAAAGAGGCCCAGCACAGACCTGTCAGTGCAGCCATGCTGCTTATTTCATGGTTTCCCTTTGGGGATCAGGTTGGCTGGACCATCACAAAAGTGGAGCAAAAAGCAGTAATGGGCAAAAGAGAAAATAGGAGGAGAAAGCAAAACAAAACAAAAAAAGAGTAAGAGGTGAAAGAGAAAGAGAAACAGTTAGGAAATAGACACAGCCAAAGGGTGTTGGCTTAGGGAAAGAAAACAGCTGAGGGAAGTGTATCTGGTGCCGTGTCAGGAGAGGAAAAAAAGGAGGGGGGGGGCAGATAGGCTAGTTCTTGTTTCAGGAAATGAAAAAAGATTGGGTAGATTTGAGTTCAGTTCCTGCTTCTTCCAGAAGCTGGACAAATTTCATTGACCATGGTTAATGAGTGACCCAAATATCTCCTTACCCATAAAGCAACTGTGACTTAGCTGCTAAGGATCTGTAAGGATCTGTTCCCTCGTTTCTCCCCCTGTCAGGAATGGGTACAGAGGGAAGTGGTTTTTCACCCCAAAGGGATTTCAGGAAGATAAAGGCCTGTGTGCCTAATGCACAGGCAGCTTCTACAGGTTCTGAGTGATGGAGGGGTGGGTGACACGGACGTATTACGAGGGGAAATCTGGTCACAAGCTAACATGACCTGGCATCTGTGATACTGACACAAGTGCCACCACCTGCGCTACCATCAACAACTAGCTGTTCGGAGGCAGGCACAGAACAGGGCACAGAAGCAGGGCACCTCAGCACCCCACATGCAAACTGCTTAAATTTATATTAGCAAACTGGAACACGTTTGTAACCATTGAAAAATGCAGATGTATCTTATGTTTGCTAAGAGCTCCTGTTCTCTTGGAGACTATTTTATTTCACAGTTAATATCCAGCTGGAGACTTTTAGTTCTGATGTAATCAAAACATTAATGAAGTTTATCAAAGAATATCTTCAGCCTCTATCCAAGACATTCTTAGAAACTAGCAGGAATTTGCAAATAAATCCCAGGGGAAAATGTTATACTCAAGCAGAACATATTTCTTACTCTTCTCTTGTCTTTTTCTAGGCAGGTTCTTCTTTCAAAGCTGATTTGTTTCTCATTGTTTCTGAGAATGTAAGGACAGAGGACAATGGGACAGAAGATGGGCAGGGAAGGCTGAAGGCCATCAGGGGTGGGTGCTGAGCACTGGACAGGGCACCACTGCTGGGCCTTCAAACCAGCACAAGGATATGGGCACCAACAGCTGAAGCAGAAGGTGAGAAAGAGGCATTCCCAGATGTGCACTCTTTAGGTTGAATTCTTACAGGTCTTTGAATCCCAAGTGCTGGTCCAGTCCAAACTCTGCGATTATTTAAGTGGGAAACCTTCCTTGAGGAGACACTGCTTTATGTTATTTTCTTTATTGTGCCCATTTGCTGAAGTGCATATTCCCTCCTTCCTAGTGTGGGCTCCAGCTCTCCTGTCAGCTGCTCTTTCGTCCCCGTTCCAGACTCAAGAGACTTGTGTTTCAGGTTCAGTGAAATGAACAAATAGTATTGGCTTTAGTTTTTCCTCCAACTCTTTATCTATCTTTCCTTCAAGTTTCAAGCTTCACGTGCCAGATGACTGAGTGTCAGGAGAGTATTGCTGGGGTCCCGACGCTGACGGCACACTGCTCACACCAATAAGGTAAAACTTGCTCCCAGGAAGAGGTAACTTGGTCAGGCAGTGACTCCTCTTTCTTTGGTAAATCCCTTTAAAGTTGGGTGCTGAGGATGAGTGCTTTCAGCTACCTTTCTGTTGAGCTTTGCTGTGGCTAAATTTCCTGATACTGAAGAACCTTTTTTTCCTCCTGGGCCTCCACTAGTTTTGCAAGGATCCCACAGTCTTTAATTTCATATTCCTTCTGCCTTGACCTTAGATGCTGACACTTAAAGTCTGGTCCCCCTGAGGAACCAGTGAAAAGAATTTAGGCTTTATCCTGTCTGGAAGCATCTGTCTGCCCTGTTGACTGCTGTTCAGACACAAGGCCCTAAAACCTGCCTAGCCCAGAGCAAGAAGGTACAATTCTCTCCCTCCATGTTTTGCCCTCAGCTGGATCCGGCACAGACATGGTTACACAGCCACAGGAACAATTGCTCGTACCACAGTTTGAGAAGAAAGCTCAGAGTCTTTTCAGAGCTTCTGGGTAAAGATTTAGTCCAGGAAGCTTCTAAGCCCTATGCCAACTACATGCAAAAGACAGTCTCAAATTAACCGTGCAGGAGCATTTGGTGACATCAGTAAACTTAGCATCAAGTTTCTTGTGCCCATTGCTCTTGGAGCTAGATTTGCCATCCATTCTCACTGTGAGGCCCAAGATAGCCTTACTGTAAACATCATGTTCTAAAACTTCACATCCTGGCACTATAATTATGCTTGAAGATGTTGCTTTCTTAAGTGCATGCAGCTTGATACAGCACATGAATCAAACAGCACAAAAAACGGTCCCATCACCATGTGGTGATACAGTATCGTTGCTTTAGCTATCCACAAATTTTGATATATATGACAAGCTTATGCTTAAATTTTCTTGGAAGAAAAATTGTTCTCAAACTCCAGGCTTTAATAACTTACTGCTTAGACTTAGAGTTGAGGGTCAGATTGAATTTGGAGATGTGACTATCTTGGCTGCTATGATCTGCAATACTGAATGAAAAGATCTTTAAAAGTAAGGGTTTGATCTTCTTTCAGACTTTGCTTATTACAAGAAACACATTCGTTTCTCTGTAGCAAAGTCTCCAAGCCTTTAATAACGAGGGAGAAACATGAAACTACACAAAGTTTCTGTGGAGAGTCCAGAGCAAAGCTGCCTAAAAATTTGGAGTTGTTCAAGTGTTTAAAACAAATTGCTAAAAATCAAAGCTCAAATGTGAAGGCTGAGTCCAAATTCAATGAAACAACTTTCCAACCCAAGACATGCTGGGGGGTGATCACGTCTTGCAAAACTGTCAGTTTTTGAAAACAGGACCTGCGCATTTGTTCAGTCCTTCAGTGTAAAGTACCGACTGGCCCTTATCCATCAATTGCACTGAAGCATGTTCACATCCTTGTGTGTCCTGCAAGGGCTTTTCTGGATCAGGACCAAGAAGCAGCTTAGACCTCAATATGGATGAGATGGCTAATCTGTCTAGCAGATACTTATTTTCTTTTTTTTTCTTTTTTTTTTTTTTTTTTTTGTCATCCTGTGCATTCCTAACACTAACAGAAAAACAGTTGTGTGTGTGTGTATAAGCAGCCTTGAATCAGTGCTGTTCTGCTGGGTTCTTATGTTACATTCTTTTGTGCTACATACAATTTCCACTAGGACATTTTGTCCCCCAGGCTTCATCAGCCAGTATATTACATTCATCCCCCCCCCAACCCTCACCCCCCCTGCTC
>JAHREE010000605.1:5334871-5348496 GCA_033628505.1 Tringa tobata | reverse complement strand
ACATTCATCCCCCCCCCCAACTCTCACCCCCCCTGCTCTCCCGCCTCCCTCTGGTTGCATAACTTTAGCCAGGATGTTAAATTAACTCTCTTCCAGATGAGTTTGACATAATCTTATTTACTTTCATAGCGCATATGCCAGTGTGCAAATACATTACTCAGCACTATCGACTCTGCACTTTCACCAAACTATTACTCCTTTGTTTTTTTAATGATGGTTCACTAGATACCAGACAGGAACAGTGCTGTGCCAAACAGTAGATACTCATGTCTAGCAGGAGAAATCTGGTGACATTAGAAAACTAAGTCTGGCTGGCATTTGTGAAGTTTTACAGTCAAGCAAGGAAAACAACCCATTTCCTACCTCAGCATCTCACGCCTACTCCTTTAAAGACATCGGGTCATCTTTTTACCTCCTGAAGGAAATCTCAGCCAGCTTCTCCAGATCTCCAGGACACTGGCAACCACAATGGTAAAGCTGTACAGATTGACTTTGTATCTAGTGGTGACACGATGTCTGTGTTTAAACAGCTTCCCAGCTCCCAGGCGCAACCCCAAGCTGCCTCCTGACTGCGTGGCAAGGCAAGACCGGGCTCACACCTCACTGGTGTTTACCACAAGAAGGAAAGCCAGGTGCAGAAGCCAAAGCAAGAGCTAGATAATCAGGAGCGCCGTATCCACGTGAAGGTCCGTCCTGGGGTCAAGGGACACACATCGCCCATGGAGGTGAGGTCAGTCCTTAACAGCTCTGCTGCCCAGGCACGGGCAGTGACACCAAACACAGATGTCCACGAGGAGACAAAACCAGTCCCAGGTGTTGGTCTTGCAACGGAGGCAACAGCTGGGGGGGAACCTGGGTGGGCTGCACTGTAGAAACCATGGGCTCATGACTGACTCGTGTCTCCTGGAGGAGCTCAGGCTGCTACAAACAGCCAGACACAACCAAGCTAAACGTGAAGAGTAAGCAAACCCTCCCTCTCACACAGGGTAAAAGGCTTCATATTCCCCCCGTATCAGTCCCATTTTATACGGGGTAACGAAATCACAAAAAATGTTGGGAAAAAAACGGATCAAATGAGACTTTCTACAGTCTTGCTTTGCATCTGCTGTGGCCTGCCATGGACTTTCAGGGTGCAAAACTGCACTTGGAGCTACATTTTGTATTTGATCCCAATACAGCTAAAAAGCACAAATAGGCACAAAAAGAATTGAAAACAGCGTTTCCAGACTGGAAAACAAAGGCACAGCAAGTAAACACAAAGAAGTGAGAAGTTCAGCTTAAATACCAGAGAAGCAAATTGTGCGAGTTGCCTTTCTTACTGCTGTGGTGGGTCTGGGGATGATCATAGTCCCATCTTGCAGTGGCTGATGTATGCTCGTGGCTTGCTGCCTGCTAGGGGAAGAGGGCAGGTGTCCACAGGCTGCTTTCGGAGCTCCCCAGGCTCAGGCAGTTCTCTGGCTATTGAATTGAAAAAAACCCTCTTCTTTCTTCTGCTAACACCTCAACATGGAACCACCAAGGTGCAAACAGTGAAGAGGCTCTTTGACACTGTGAGAAACACCACTCCAGCTATCTATTAAATGCTTTGATTTTAACAGGGCTCTGTCCTGACTAGCCATATCCCACACCAGTCTACTTCCGGCAGACTTAAAAATAACACAGGAACTTTCACCTGGAATTAGCATTTCTACTATTTTCGGTTGTTAACAACCTTGGAACTACTGATTCTTTGATGCCAGAACTTACTGTGTTTCTTCTTCAAGTGAAGGAAGTCTATTTTATTCTGCAAGCTCATTTTTTTCTCTCTCTTTGTTTCATGTCTGATTATATTTAGCATGGATGTTTCTGACATACTTGCATGCCAAGACAAGGTATTACTTTCTTTTATCCTTGAACAATCCAAACTCATATTTAACAACTGAAACTTGGCATGCTGATCAGTTTTCAATAAAGGCTACATACACTTTGCCAGGGAAGTATATTTAACTAGGGCTGAACTATCTGTTCTTGAGAAAAATTATCAGACTTGTAAAGTATGTCCTTTTCATCAAGGAAAGGGCCTTCATCTTGCACACACCTATCCTGTGAATGACTTGAGAAAGTCAATTTAGTGTGAAAGCAAACAAACAAACAAACAAAATGTGGTCTTACTCTATGCCAGTTACCCCAAAGTGTTAAACCTGGGTTAAAATAATACCTCAGTGGGAAAGGATTGCGAAATACTTCAGAAATACTTCTGTGCTGAAGCATAGCTGCAATGTTCCCAAGTACTGCAGGACATATAGACATAGGGAAGGGGGTTTGTCGCTTTCTCTGAGACAGCAAATATCCATAAAGAAGCTTGTGGGTGCCTTCTGCTAAGAGAACCAGGAAAAAAAAAATGTAAAGTGGGAAGCTGGGGAAGGAAAGCAGAGACCATCTGTTTGGCCAACTGCAGTGTAATGGTCTAGAAATTCCAAATCTGCTATAGCAATTTCAGAAGGGCACTGCCAAGGCATTTAATTTAGCAGGATGCCTTATTTTCAAGGCTTATAATTGGATACAGTAGCAAACTAACAAAAAAGGGCACTGCTTAAAACATGCTTCCACTTTGAGGAAATAGAAAACCAAATTCCAGCTTTCAAAGTCGGCCTTCGAGGGAAGTGAAGAAGAGGCAAGGCAAGACAACCCAGAACTGACACATCCTGTGGCTTTTGATTCTGCTCAGGACTTGCAGCTCCAGCCTGTTTCCAAACCAGAACCAGCAGAAAATGCTGTCCTACGGGGGGTACACAACTGATACCCACAGTCTGCATGGTGAAGGAGCAGCCCCTGATAGGGCTGGGAGGTGCCCGAGTAGCAATATCCCCTTTTCAGAGAGAGGAATTGCTAGGGATAATCACTTCATAGAAAGCCACCCTGTGAAGCAAGGACAGAGCCCAGCTCAGACTCCTGTGCCTCCAGACCTCATTACCGTTCAGTTGCAGCTGTGGTTTTCTGTTGTCAGACGACTCAGCTATGAAGAAGCTCGCACACGTGAACCAGACTCTAACACCACCTACCAGTCAAGATCTAGATATTGTACTGTAAGGTCCACTCAGATTTCTTTGAAGCTTAACGCTTCCAATGTCATTTATTTTACATGCGTTACTCAAATCCCAATAAGCATAAAGAAATTATTGTAGGGGAGCACCCACCAACGTTATGTTTTTGTTTCTGTGTAGTCTCATGTACGTAACCACCTCACACTCACTCTTGCACTGGTTACCCCATTGAAAAGGTAAAGTGTTGAAACAAAATATGGCAAGCTTCACTCTGGCACCATTTCTCATACACTGCCAATCCATGGAGAGAGCAGGGAGGTCTATTGCAGAATGGGAGTAAGGCTGGCAGAACCTGCAGGGTTCCTGTGGGATGCTGGAGAGGAAGAGCAACTGCTCATCTTCAGCAAAAATAGCACTACCATTGAAGTCAGTGTCAACCAGCCTGACCATCTTCTGTTCCTAATCAGTACAGCTTCACTGATTTCAAAATCTCAGCCAAAGATTAAACAGGCAAAGCACCATCCTGTTCCCATCTCACGTCTTCTGCTTAGCCCAGTTGCTATGGATTCCCTACACAAGTCCAAGAGAAAACAGAGAATAAAACTGTGAGATAGGGCATCGATAAGACCTTCCAAGACAGGATATGTGTGGGTGAGGAAAGAAGTTGGACCTTTTCCACGGCCAGTTTTTTAGCCTTTCCTTGCCACTTCTGGAAGCTGGCATCTGAGTAAGCTTGCGCCCCCCACAAATGGCTCACTCCTGGAGTGAAGTCATAGGTCTGCACTTACTCCATCATCTATTGACACAGAGATGACTGTGACTCACAGGTTCAACGCTGTGACTTGACATCTGTATGTGTTGGAAAGTTTTCCTTTTCTCCAGTATTTCAGTAAAAAGTACTTATTCATATCATAGGTAATACGTTCTTCATCGTCTATTTCACTCTCGTGTCTACTCGCATTTAAAAGTGTTCTAGGCAGTGCCACGCAATCACAATAAAAGCTTGCTTCTTTTCCTCACAACACTACACCTGGCACAACGATTAAGGTCTAGAAATAGGGTCTAAAGTAGTGATCTCACTAGAGAGTGGGAAATGACCACTGCTCTGTCAAGCCATGGTGCCATGGAGCATGTAGTCTTTAGCCTCAAGCCTCATGCCTTAACCATGAAAGGAAAAGAAAACACCCTCACACCAACTTAGTTCAAGACCAAGTCAGACTAACAATGCAGACTGCAGTAGATGGGCAGATGCTTTATAACTCATGACAGTGGTAAATGGACGTGGGAGCTGGTCACCCCTGCGCAGGTGATGGCAAGGACCGCACAGAGCTGCAGAAACCAAACAGCTTTCCCGCGTGTGCTGCTTTCTGTTGTGCACCAAAGGTCCGAGACAAAAGGGTTCGCTGATGAATAAACCCTCCAGCAGGATGGAGGCTGCTCCTGATGACTAAATAAATGCTTTTTGTACTAGCAAAGTTAACACAAATTTGGCATAAGCTAACAAAATAAGCAAAATTAATTAGCGCTGAACTGATACAAGCCACAGCGGCACTAAAATCATCCTCTGTTCCCAAACAACATTACTAACCCAGCCCTTGCCGTAGATTAAATACGAATAGTTAAATATTTCATTCATAATATTTACATTTTCTGTGTGACATTTTGAACTACTAAAGCTGTCTGCTTCACGTCCTTCCAACGCAATGGGGCCTTGACCACTGCTAAGCATCTGGCCAGAAAACTAAACATTTGTTCTTCAGGGTCATGTTTTCAATGTGTCCACATAATGATATGGGACGCAAAACTCAGATAAGCATCTCCCATATCCACACGGGCTGTGCAGAAGGGAGTCACAGATGACTGAGAAGACCTTCTGTGAAACACTAGTGCTTAGGAGAGAAATGGTTTAATGACTTCAGTAGCACGCTGGTGCTCCACAGACCTGGAAGGGCCCCGTGTCTGTGTCCTTTTGACGGCAGCTGCGCTGAAGGCTGCAGCGGTGAGCACGGGCAGAGCAGGCATGCCAACTGGCAGTAACAAAACTGCTCTGGTAAACACCTGCAGCTGCCAGAGGGCTGTGAATACCAAAACTGAGGAGCTGCTGGAACAATGCAAAGGATATAACACAAAAACGGGGGGGAAACTGAGTCTAGAAAAGTTCAGAATTACTGTCTGGAGAGACCTCCTTGTCCTGTCGTTTATTAGGCTTAAGGAAATTCTTGCAACCCACCGCTTTTAAGTCACTGTAAAGCAGACAGATTCAAGAACTGGGATGGGGAGGGAGCTTGTGTGCCCTGGTGCATCTTCTTTATCCTGCAGTCCTTTAGCACGTCACGCTTCCACCGTCACCAAGAAGACATCTGACCATGTAACAGCGCTCCAGGCTGCTCTTAGGAAACATCATGTGCACCCTTATGGATGCCTGAAACACATTGGGTCTGTCTTGGTAGTCATACTGTAAAACTTCTCCTGGCTTCTGAAAACTTTGTCACGGATGGAGATGTTACCACTCATTTCCTGTGCGTGGTAATGTGATTGCTGAGAGTCAAGCCAGTCTTTTCCAAAGGGAAGGAAATGTAAGTGAACTCAGTCAGCGTTGGTTGGCAGGGTACTTGTTAGTGTATCAGGGGCTCTGCCCGACCCATGGCTTCACCAGGCAGTCAAGGAGGCTCCTCTTACCCAAAATATGACACCTTTGAGATATAGAAGGGGAAGACTTTCTTCGAACAGATATGTTTAGCTATCAAAAGAAGAGGAAATTGGGGAAAATTTGAAGGTGGAAAAACTTCAAATGAAAAGAAAACTTCAAATGTAAAGAAAATGTGGACCTGGGACAAGCTGGGAGAGTGAAAACCATGTAAGTAATATCTGCAAAGGAGAGGCAGTACACAGGAGGCTCAGAGAAACAAGGAATAAGCCTGGAGGAAAAGCTCATAGAGAAACTGCAAATATTGCATGGAACAGATTTGCAATGATGGGGTTTCCGCAATTTGGGACTTACCTACAGAGGAAGGTCTCAAACAAGTGGCTCTGGGATTAAGTGAATTTCCTGTCTCTCTAATATTAAATACACTGCATACACTGACTTCCAAGCGATCTCTACCTACCAGCACCTCATGCTCATTCCAAAGATGGCAGCCAGTCTTTCAAAACCTCTCAAAGGATTTGTATTCACATAGTTCTCACTTCCAGGTGATGTGTCCTGCTAGGCCCTCACCAAGGGAATTCAGACTTTGTTATATTACAAGATGTCTTCCTTTTCCTATATAGTACAGTCACCTTGTAATATTTCCTTTGTTCACGACCAAAGCAGAGTGGGAGTTTTAAGATCTCGCTATATCTCTGTGTCAAAAATGCAAGCATTCAGAGGAGGAGTCATGGGACTTTTGTGGTGGCAAAAGTTACAAAAAAAAAAAAACCCAGAGCAGGACCACCCCTTTTTAGGTGATGAAATACCGAGCCACAGCTACACACACACGGATTTGAGCATAGAGAAGGTGTCACTGCCTGGTTGAGAAGCTTTTAGTCACAGCAAAATCTAGCCTACCTTTTAAAATTACCTCTCCCACTAAAGACCAGAGTTGCCAGTATTGTGATATGTCCTGGGGCACAGGCCAGTTCCCTTCTGGGGAACAGCTAGGCAAACTCCTCTACTCCTCTGCCTTAGCCCACCGGCCTCCTTAAGCTCACTCTATGAACACAGAGGTGATTCAGGGCTTTAAACTGGTTTCTAGGCTCACTCTTTCTCTCTCTCCCTCCCTCTGGAGACAGATCTATTCAGCTGGTAGGCTAGGTGCCGTCCACTGAGTCATTACCGCCTAATTGTGTAAGACAATAGATTGTAAAGAAACGTAGAAGATTTTATCAATAGAAACACTCTTTAGCAATCAGACTTCTGAGGATAAAATCATAGATTCAGCTGACAATGAGTGTGTCTTCGCTCATGGCATGCCATCTCCAAAATTATTAACTGGAGTAAATACCCTACTATATCTTAATTACATTCGCATTTATTCATAGCCTTGGCTGCAGTGGTTCTCATAAGTACCATAACCACACTACAAAGAGTTTAGCTAGCTTACTCAAGGAAACTTTAAAGGAGTTCAGAAACAAATACTTCTTTTTTAAGTTTAGCTGTATCATTTCTCCACAAATGGATGGTATTATGCCTCCCATTAAAAAAAAATAAATAGTTGTGAAAACATTAATGTTGCAAAATCAGGCGCACAACATTGTGTGCTAACAAACTGGATGTGCCAGAATTAAAGTTGCCCATGTCGCCGTCTTTTGGCCCCTTTCTTGCCTTACAGGATAGCAAGCTACTTTCCAGAGCAGCTCTACCTCACCGAGGTAGATGTTGCTCAGTGGCAGGCAGACTTAGCCCTAACCTAAATTCCACCTAGGGCTTCCCGTTGGCTTGGCATCCCCAAAGGCCCAGAGCTTGCCAGTAGGAAACACTTGGCACAAAGACTTAGGTGGAATTTAGACCGGCTGAATCTGGAGCCTAATGAGCAGCAATTCCTTATTTTGTTTCTTCCTCATTGTGCAGAGTGTGGCCCCGGGCCTCAATTACTGCATGCTATTCAATCCCTGCTCAGAATGCAGCATTATTAATTTCCTCATGTTTCCTCATTACTGATTTCCTATGGCACTCCTCGTCCCCACATCTCAGTGCCCTGCAAACACAATGTGCTTCGTGGCAGCCTGCGAAGTGAGCGGTGGATCTCCCGTTCAGCAGTGGTCCCAGCTAAACTGTTCTGCTGCCCTGGGGCGTCCACGGTGAGGTATTTCCCAGGGCAGCTAATGTTTGGTGCCACCAGCCCTCCCTGTGCCCCTTGCCGGGCAGGGTCTCAGCTGCGCCCCTGTCCATGGCAAAGCTGCCCTGGAAGCAGTGGAGCCACCAAAACTGGCAATGGAACCAAACCGTCGGAGCATCGTTGTGCAGCAGCTATGTCAAAAATCTGAGACTAGTTGCCATATTGCTCTCATTAAGGGAGCAAGGGACTGTTATCATAGAGTAATGGGCTCCTGCTGGTCCGTTAATGTTGAAGCAGAGCTGGAGGCCTTCATGGAAACAATGTGGAAGCCTGGTATTTATTCTCAAAGCAGGCAGCATTGATCCTTTCTTCCAGTGTTCTCCTACAATGTCTTTATTCCTGTTCAAATGCGGAGAATATTTATCTAATCATTTCCTCTGCTGGATGCTGGTGCAGGGAAACAACAGATGTTCTTGACTTCAGCATGGCAAATAGTTTAGAAAGACATATTGGGTGAATCAGCTGTCCAGGTCAGTTTATCCACAACATTGTGTGGGAGGAACCATGGAAAGATGGCGTTTACTCTCCTGTGAGTATCTAGCTCAAATTTAATTTCAAACTTAGGAGCACTTTACTGTAAGCTCCCTCTTAGTGTCTCCTCATGCAAATTCAAATGCATTACACACTAGAAGCAGCTATCTCGCATTTTCTAGTTTTCTTATATCTTGCACCTTAATGTATGTTTTGTTAGGAAGCATGTTATCGCTTCAGATTACATTCCTTAGAAGCACCACTTTTACTCAAACAAAAGAAACTAAGGGCTTAACCAGGGAGAAAGGGCTTGAAAAATACACCAGCAGTGAAAGCCGACTTGTCCTTGGTGGGTGTCGAGACCTGCTTACAAATTTCTGCAGTATCAGAGCTTCCTTAGGAGCAAAATGTTGCCAGTTCTTATAGGTGCAAAAGAAATACCAAACAACGACGCAAGTATGTCATCTTCCCAAGTCTGCAGGCAGGTCTGCCAAAGTCTCACTGCTGCCATCAGCTTCAGCAACTATGAAAAAACTGAAATGAGCAAGGGCAGTTATTAATATGGTTCCATTCCAAAATTATACAAATAAGAGAGAAATAAATGGATTTTATATTGACACTGCTTGGGAGTGTTCTGGGAAGCCAAATCTTTACTAAGATGCTTAATTTTTATTAACAGTGACTATTACTTAAAGATTAGCAATTAAAAGGTTAGGAAGACCGAAAAAGAAGAGCCTGAGATGGGAAGGAAGGGAGAGATGTCTTCCACATAGATTTTCCCCGGCAATCAAGGGGCGGGGGGGAGATGGCCAAAGAGTAAAACCCCTACTTGCAGCAGAAAAAAAAAAAAAAAAAATTATTCTAGGGAGACAGAGAAGTTAGAAGTATCTTTTCATTTCCAGAGGCTATTGGACAGCAGTCCCTTAAATATCTCACACAAATAATAATGCGAGAATCTCGTCCCGAGGAGGGTGCAGGAAGGTGAATTAATAGTAAACCCAATACCTGGTTGCTTCTTCAGAGCCAGCTCCACAGAGCAACTTGGGCTTCTAGCCCATATACCTCCCTGCATCTCCCAGGATATACCAAATCTATCACCCATCAATGGGGATCATCCTTTGCTTAGCTAACAGCTGGTGATTTTTGAAGTTTTCTCTATTTTTCTCTGACTCCTCCATTGGGTCCCAAAAAATACAGTGAATCAGCCCCACGCACACAAAAAAATCACAAATAAACAAATGAAGAAGAATTAATCCTTTTCCCTGTGTGCAAGTGTCCCCACATTACATGCAGGACTTTGAAAAGGATGCCCATTGTGGAGTTCTCGCTTGCACCAGTCCCACTGTGGGAGCCACTTATATAAGTCATTGTTAAGTTTGGGGAACATCTGAATTCAAAGATGGGGCAAACCCATTGAAACAATGACGGATGGGGCAAACCCATTAAAGCAAGGATGCCTAAGCCTAAAAAAAAAAAAAAAAAGTATAAAGCTCTTTCTTTTCCATAAACAATTTGAGGTAGTTTGCCTGTTAGAGAAACACAACAACCCTTGGACTGCTTGAAAGTGGAAGAGCTGCTGCGTGCAAGAGATCCTGGGGGGGTGCTAAATTGCGCGAGGGTGCTGGCCACCTCTGCCGGGGGCTGGCGAGGCTGAGTGAGTGGTACTCAACAGGAGGATCAGCACCCCTGGAAACAGATGCCTGAGTTTCACAGGAAGTTATCCCCCTGGGGGAAATTCAGTTGGAATCAACAACCTGAACTCTTGTTGAGAATCACACCCCCGAGGTTAAGCCTTGCTTAGTTGCAGGCTCTCGTGGAAGAAACACTGGGCTGATGTGCTGTAAGCACGGTGAAAGTCATCATTGGGGCTGCCTCCTGCATGCAGACCTCTTCTCTGGGGTGTGAAAGCATGCTGGCTGCCCAGCTGATAAAACGCAGCTCATGGTCCAGAGACCTGGCATCAGCACTGATAAAAACCCTCAGCAACACTGCTTCTTGCCAGGGCCAGAAAGACCAACAGCACGGACCTACAGCAGCTCATTACAGGGTGCTTGACCTAAACCAGCCCAAGGCTCTTGGATGGTGACGATACAGATTGCTGGGATTTTCTGACCTCCTTCATGAAGGAAAGTAAAATGATTATCAACAAGGTACGGTCGGGCTTTCAAAAAGCAGGTGAAAACTTAGTTGACCACAGACACTGCTGACATTCTCAGCATGAGCGTTTATGATCTTCAGTCTGCATGTGCCATCTGTGCACTTGTTACTGCCTGAAACCTGCCTGGAATTTCCCACAATCTTCAGAAATATGCCCTTTGCACTGTACTAATAATCCACAAGTATAACTGCCAGCTGAGTGTGGTTTTATTTCTGTTTGACAAAAGTAAAGTAGCCTGTGCAAGAACAGGTAGATGAAACTTGAGCTCTGCTGCACTTTTCTACGAAGAGTATACAGTACATGGTAGAAAACAGATCCCCAAAAGGCAGATCTCCCCTGGCAGAGCCCGGGAAGGCAATTTGGTGGCTGTGGCTCTGGACTGTCTCACGCTCCTGGGCGTGCAGAGATCCTGCAGGAGGCGGTGAAATCTCAGCACTGCACCTCTCCAGAGTGGGCCTTGCACAGCAGGCCACAGGAGACCTCTCCCACTTTGCCCCCCTCTCGGCCACAGTGCAGCTGACATCAGCCGGTTTGGGTTCCTCGGGAGGTAAGAAACCCTCCAGCTGCCACGTCTCCTTCCACGAGCCCATCCACCTCCACCTGCTCTCCAGCAGCCCCCTTAGGGGAAAGCCCAGCACAGCACCAAGGATTATGGAATCGCTGCTTTTGATGTTAAGTAGCAGCGAGGGTGCTATTAGATAAAATGCAGCATCGGGGGTTTCTTCCCAGTTCTCCTTTTGTTATTTTATGCCAGCGCTGGAGCACGGGGGGAGGGTTTGGCAGATTCTGGCCCCATAAGCTATCTGTGCAGCACACTGCAAAGATAAGAAAGCGCAATCCCAAAGATGCCAGGAAAGCATCTTGTTGTCTGACCCCAACGACGGCGTGACACAATCTTTCCCAAAGTCTGCAGCCCTTGATTTCATCAGCTGCTGTCGCAGACAACCAAATCAAAGGGGATAAGCTGCACGTTGTGCTCCCTGAGAGGCAGTTCGTTGAAAATCGAGTTCCAAACTTAGGCTTTAAAATAAACATATCAAGATAAACAGGTTGGTCTTTGTTTCGGGCACAATCAGCTCAACTGTTTTTTTTTTCTTGTTGTTGATGTTCTTAATGTTTTTAATGTGGGATGCCATTTCCTGACGACTGTCTCTGCTCCAAAAACCTGTGCTCTTTCATCACCTGGGCTTTCCCCTTGTTTCTTGGGGTTTATACTCCCGGCTAATCAGTTTAGCATCAGCTCAGGCTAGCCACTAAGGCTTCCTCATGAACAGCCCTGTGGAGCAGTCACTTTACTCTGCCCCACACTTGGCAGTGAACTGCCACTCGGACTGGCCATTGATATGGGTTGTCAGCACCGGGTAATAATTCTTCTTCTCCAAAAATGGGTGGGTGAGCAGCCCCCGGGGCAAGGCTAAGGCAACCCCACTCTCACACTAAGATGCGGTAGATGTGGAAGAAACCTTCTTCTTCTTCTTCTACCCAGGGAAGGAGGGAAGCACAGAGAAGCCCCAGCAGTCCGGCAAGGCGAGTGCTGCAGCAGACTTCTTTCTGTCCAAGTACAGCATAATCTGGAAAAATGTCATTGCACATCCCAAGGCAAGAGGGACACAAATTCTGTGCAATTTTCAATCTGAATTAAGCAATCCCTCAAGTCAGCTTTGAACAGCACAGAAACATGCTGTGTTCTGAGTTAGTGGAAGGAAAGTTTGAGAGAAAATTGGGAAATTTGGAGAAAACTGAGACTTGGAGAAATGGTCGACTGATGAGAGAAGGCATGTTAAATCTGTCTTAAGAAAACAGCATTTAGGTTGTTATGTAGGCTGGGAAAGCATCGGCTGTGAGCAGTTACAAATTTAATGCATTTAATTTCCACGCCGAAGACCATTAAATCATATTCCCTTTCATTTAAGGGAGGAAAAGAACGCTTTTTGCCTTGTGCTGAACTAGAGAAAAAGAGGGTGTTGACCTTTATGCAGGATGTTCAAAAGCAGGTGGCGGTCAACTTACCGATGCCTGTACGCATACACTTTTCTAAGCACCCTGCCAACATTCACACAGTTCAAAATCAAGGCTCAGGTGAAAGTGAGACACGTCTGTTTTAACATGAACTTACATATAGCTCGCACGTGTTGGTCTGAATCACCCAGAAACACGGCGACCACATCTATTTCAATGGAAGATCGTGAAGGCAACCTGTACTCTTCCGGCCCTCATTATTCAAGCCTTCTCTTCCAGGAACTGGTGATGTTCTGCCATTTGTTTCAAAGAGATATGATCACTTATGTGCTTTTGAAGCTTTCTTGTTCTCCTGTTTCTAATAAGGGGTGGTTGGGTTTTTTTTTTTCAATTTTGATGTTGGCCGAGAGTGATTCTGAGCTTGAAGTTTGGACCTGGAAAATACCGCATTGCTTAGGAGATCCATAAATTAACATTTATATCAACAGGAAACAAAAGAAAAACAACCGGTGGGGGAAAACTGCCTGCAAGTTTCCACATCAGGGGGTTTCTCCGGAGACGAAGCTGGAAGAGAGTTTTAGACCTAAAAGCGGTTGCTGTTGGGTTTGGATGCTAATTCCTGAAGTGGTTGTCAAAGAGACTGAGAGCACAAGCCCTGGATGAAAATCACAGCTGAGGACTGGCAGCGGTGTCCTGAGCCCAACCATCTGAGGAGGCTGTTGTGCCGCAGACCACCAGCCCTGCCCCTCCGAGAAAGGGAAGGGGACTCCTGCCCCTTTTCACAAGGCATCTCCGGGCATCCTCCCGGTATTTCACCAGCCTGCATCTCCCCACACTAATCCTTTTTGTACCGGTGGCTCCCGGCACATCTTCTGCCAAGACGCGGACTTTGTGCAGGAAAAAAAAAACCACCCTATTTTCTACTGCCAAAGTTATTAATAATTAACATTTGCAACACACAACTGGTAAAACCAGTTTGCTAAAATAAAGCCGGGCATTTTATTATTATTTTAGGGTTTAATTTAGTCATCACAAGTTACTCAGGCTCATGTTTGCAAATTATGCAGGGCAGGGACTTCTTCACCCCTCCGGCCCGACCAGTTCTGGAGTTCTGCGCGGCCGGGGCAGCGCAGCGCAGGGGGCGGCCGCGGGGCCCGGGAGGGTGTCACGGCCGTGGGGGCGGCCGTAGGGCTGTCT
>JAHREE010000605.1:5315956-5329985 GCA_033628505.1 Tringa tobata | reverse complement strand
CAGACCCCCTGCCGCGGATGTGCCCCAAAATCAAGCAAGAGGCTGCCCCGCCGTGCACCCTGGCCCCGCCGCCCCCACCGCACGGGAGCGGCCCTCGAGGAGCCCCCCAGCACGACTTCTCCCTGGGCCGCCCGCTGCCTACCCGGACTACACCTTCGCTGGGGCCCGAGGAGATGTTGAGTGGCAGAGACTGTCTCCCTGCCGCCCAGGGGCTGAGCCACCCACCGCTGCCACTGCCCCCGGGGTACCCCCCGGCCCCCGGTTACCCCACCTTCCTGCCCGAGCAGCTGCCCCCCGGCACGCTCCAGTACCAAGGTGAGTCCCCGCGCTGTGCCGGCGGGCGCGCTGGGGCTCCTGCTTTGGCTCTGGCCGGGGTGGTGCTCACTGCTCCCTGTCCACCTCTAGAGCTGATGCCGCCGGGGAGCTGCCTGCCCGAGGAGACCAAGCCTAAGAGGGGGCGCAGGTCGTGGCCTAGGAAAAGGACGGCCACCCACACCTGTGACTATGCGGGCTGTGGCAAAACCTACACCAAGAGCTCTCATCTCAAGGCGCATCTGAGAACCCACACAGGTTAGTTCCAGCGTGGGGTCAGCGAGTTGCCCCGCTCTGAGGGGAGGGGGTGAGCCCCTTGGACAGTGAAAGGGGGGGAGCGCAGGAGGAGGAGGGCTAAAAAGTAGCAAGCCATAACCCTTCTCTGCTGGGTTTCCAGGCTTTTTTTTCCTCCCCCTTTGGCTACATGAAGTCTTGTGTAGTCTTTGCTTATTGGCTCGGCGTTTTGCTTAATGGTTCAGAATGACTCAGATGTGGGAGCGGGTGGGTTTCTTGCCAAGGCAAAGTTTGTTGCTCCTCTCTTGCGCTGTGTAGCTAGCTAATTAGCAGGTGGTTGGAAGTCAGCTGGGATTTGTTGCTCGAGATGCTGTTGGCCCGCTTCTGAGAAGGGAGCAGACCTCTCTCTGAGATAGTGCTTGCTTTGCTTGTGGTTAAACGCTTCGCGCGCCCACCTCGCTTGCCGTGGCTTGCTGGAGTGCAAGAGATCGCGCACCTCTGCGAGCTGCTGGTCCCCTTCTGAGGAACCCGTGATGGGCCCCTTGCAAGTGGGGCTTTCAGCTGTGCCAGCAGCACCCACGGGGTGCCTCGCGCGTTCGTGGGAGCGCCTCTTCCCCTGCGCTAGCACCGAGGAGGCAGAGTTTTAACGGTTTGATTGGCTGCTGCTGTTATTTCGGATAAAATCTGCCGAAGTGTGTGCCTGAGCCCGCGTTCAAACTTTAACCTCGCAGCTGAGTGTGGTGTTGCAGTAACTGAGCTTGTGAAAGCAGGTACGCCGTGCGCGGTTTCGCCAGCGCGGGCATTCCGTAACAGTGATTAAATAACCTGGGAATTTGCATAATTTAAATCCCTGGGTTGTGGACTCGATTCAAAACTTTCTCCTGAAGAGGAGTCGGGCAAGGGAGAAACTTACTGGTAGTGCAGTAGTAAGGCTTCATCTCCAGCTAATGGCAGCAGAGGGGAAAAAACTGGTCAAGTGAAGGGCCCCTGCCATCTGTCCCGAGCTGGTCAGCACCACCTCCGGTATGTGTAGGACCGGGAGTCTGTAACTGTCCGGGAAACTTGTCTTGCCGTCAACAGTGGTTTTGTCATAGTGAAGACACTAAGAGTGAGTCCTCAATCAGGCTGAGCTAATGAAAACAGTTTCCAGCTGTTTTTTTAATTCTTGAGACCTGCAATTATCTAAATGCATTACGTCTGCTGAGCTATTTCTGGTTGCTATTTGATCGTATAACACCAGCCGGCAAAAATACACTCTGTTATTGTCTAAACGTATGTGTTCTGAAGGCTTGTGTGCACACAAACGCTGGAAATGAGTATTTTAGTGAAGATTTCAGTGACACCAACATTTTAGAGTACCTGTATGTCTTGAAAAGATGGTCTTACTCTGTTAGTCTTTGTAGTTTTCTTGCAACTGCTTTAAGTAGTTTGCTGCATTTTCCTTGTCGTTGCCCCATTTCTTATGCAGGACAATGTGTGCTAGTCTTTCTTGAAAGAAAGGCACTAAAAGTGGTAGCTATGAAAAAAAAAAAAAACCTTGACGTGTTTTATTTTCTGGTTTTGTTTTGTTGTTTTTTTTTTTAAAGGAGAGAAACCTTATCACTGTGACTGGGAAGGCTGCGGATGGAAGTTTGCCCGATCCGATGAACTTACTCGTCACTACAGAAAACACACAGGCCACCGCCCTTTCCAGTGCCAGCGGTGCGACAGAGCATTTTCCAGGTCGGACCACCTCGCCTTACACATGAAGAGGCACTTTTAATTGGAAGCAGTGGATCTTTCCCCAACTGCCGTAGAGATTCAGTATTTACAGCACAAGGACTGTCTTCCACAGGACGGGGGAGAACACAGTTAAAGCACTACAGATAATCACGGTGAAGTCTTCTAAAGAGTGGAAAAGAGGGATAATTGCATACAGACGTTGCAACTTTTTTACATATATACGCATTTAAAAGAAAAGAGAACCAAAAACGTTGGGGTCAATGACTGGATCTTCTATCATTCCATTTGTAAATCCAACTTGAATTATTTCCGGACTACAAAATGCCAAGGAGTGACTGGAAGTCACGGATATCAGGGTTAAACAGACTGTGTGTAGTTCGGAGGGTGGGGATATTACACAGGGAAATGGCGTTCCCTTAATTTTCTTTCAATGCAATATTAGATGTAAATGTCATCTTGTACTTTCCTTTTTTTTTCCTTCTAAAAGCCATTACGATGTTAAAACAGGAGGAAAAATTCAGGTACAGAATTCTATTTTAAAAGCCTATTTCATGGTGCTTAGTGACTGTTGGTTCTAGAGGTACCAAAAACAGGAAGCCAAAGTTCTCAAACTGCTGCATATCTGACAAGGAAATATTTTTGTCTTCCGATCGCCGATTATGACCTAAATCAGGTAAATAAACCTGGTTTATCTTTTTTTAAAGAAAGTAACTTTATGCAGACAGTCTGTAATGCACTGTGGTTTCGATGTGCAATAGTTTGTACAATGGTTTATTCCCAAATATGCCTTAAGCAGAACAAATGTTTTCTATATAGTTCTTTACATAATAAATATGTAATATAAATTTAAGCAAACTTCTATTTTGTATATTTGTAAACTACGAAGTAAAAATGAACATTTTGTTGGAATTTGTATTTTGCATATTCAAGTTGAAAATAAGTTTTAAATAAACCTATAATATTTTATCTGAATGGCTGCTCTAATCTTCTTCTATGCATGGGTATGTCCAAAGAGAGTTTATTAAGTATTTGGTAGTGGTTGAGTTTCCCAAGGCCAAGGGGAAGGGGGGTGGGGGTGGCAGGACTCTAAAAGATAGGATTGTATCAGTGCAGTGCTGATGTAACACATCTTTTTAGGGAAAACTTTTGCTCTGAATATGAAATTGGCACTTATCTCACCTGTAAGATGAATTTGTAATTTACCATTTTTAAGATAACTCAGTTCGAATTATTTGTTAGAGGAAGTACATCTGTTGGAGACACTAAGCTTTGCATATTCAAAGATAACAAATCCTAGAAGTTTTTTGTAGTGGTCTTTTCAGCATGAAAAATTTCTGGCTTCGTTTTCTCGGGCTTCTCAGATAAGCTGGTGTAACCGCTTTCATGCGGATGAAGGAAAAATCAACTGCGTAGCGTTGCAAAGAACAAAGCTGACTCCAGGAATAAAGAGCGCGTGCGTAAAACACCTTTTTTTTTTTTAACAATAAACTACGTGGAGTTTCTTTTGAAGCCTGCTCTGTCCTGGGAATTCAGCAATGCGACAGCGTCCGAGGAGCCAAGATTCCGGTAGGAATCCTGGTGTGCATACCGGACTTGGGAAGGCTGGCGGCGGGGAGGCTGCCAGAGCGCGTGGCTGTGCGTTGGGAGGGATGTGTCGCTGTGAGGTGCCGAGTGTGTGTGTCCTCATCTGCGAGGTGCCCAGCCTGTGTGTCCTCATCTGCGAGGTGCCCAGCCTGTGTGTCCTCAGCTGCGCTCGTTCTGCTGCAGTTAAATGCAGTGGAGCCCGCTGCATGCCTCCGGTCGTTACCGTTTTTTTGTTGTAGTTGTCCTTGGGGACCCCGTTGCTCTAGTTTCTTTACAAATATGTGGCAATAATGATGGTTTCAACATGAACGCTGGATGAATAGGACCTGTTTTTCTCACTACTCTTCGTAAAAAGAAGAAAGAGATTTATTCCTCTTCCGCTGGTTTGAAATGTCACTCAGCTCGGAATTTGGATGTATGCAATGCTCAATAAAGCTGAGCATGGAAAACAAATTACAGGCAAGACCCAGTCAGATTCTTGCAGTATTTAAAACGAGCGTGGCAATATCAACTTTTTGTTCCCAAATGTGCTTCGGGAATGTGCTTGAATTTCACATTTTGATCTGTTGGTTGTATGGTGACTGGTGCTGTTTCTTTCTAAGTCCGTGTAACATAAAGATGCAGAAAAATGCTTCTCACCCCTTATCTCCTAGGCATGCTTGGTCCAACTGAAAGCTATCTTTGCTGATTTGGTTTATAGGTAACACCGGGAACAGGGAATGTCTTGTTTGGTTTGCAAATAGCAAGTATTTAAAGCTAAATTAAAGTTATGAGTCATCCTTTATCTGAAGCTTTTTTTTCCATGTGAAAACTTCTTAAAATTAAACCAGCCTGTTTTTTTACCTCCTCTGTTGCTCTGCCTGTGGATTCTGGATGAGAGGTCCAAGGTCAGTGTTGCAGCTGGCACGTATGGTGTGCCTGAAGCGTGTTGTCCCATCTCGGTAAGGCTGGAGCACGCGCGGGTAGCTGCGGGATCACCTCCGTCTGTACGGCTGCCACTCAGAACCTTTTACATCTTCTACCTTTTATGTTAGGTCTACATCCTAACACATCCATAAGTACTGAAATCTGAAGATTTTGTCGGGGAAACTTTTGCTTTTCAATAATTATATAAGATGCTCTAACATTTAGTAATGTGTTATCTGCTTCAGCCAACTTTGGTTTCTGCTTGACGGTTTTATAGATCTTAGGTTTATAGTTGCATGAACAATAGCATTCTTGAAACAGGGCTTTGTTCTCTTTTCCCACTTGATTTTTTTTTTTTTTATTTTTTAATTTTTTTCCTGACCCTAACCAAGCTTTCCTTACGTATGACTTTCTTTCCAGATCTAAACAGGCACGGTTATAGCTTGGTATTTAAAAAGAAATGCTGCTGTTCCTTTAACCATTTCCCAAATGCTACTCCTATACTTTTGGGACAGGAGCCAACACTGGATTTTTGCCCTACAGCATGCAGTCTGAGAGGCAGTCCCTGTTCTTAAGGAGGTCTCTGGGGGAAGTAGTGAAATGAGCAGTTGCACCAGTTGTGCTCCGGTGTGTTAGGGAGAGCTGGAAACGGCGCGTTGCGTTCGCCACCTGCTTCATGGTGTCTTGCGCCCTGGAGTTGCACTTGGGTGCAAGATGGTACACGGATGCAGTGGAACAACACAGGTATCCGAAAGCTTATCTCATAAAACATATGTAAAACACCGAGCAATCTTGTAAGGGTGTCTCAAAAAGCAAGATTTGTCTAGCGTTACTAAAGCTGTATTCACGTGCTACTTTGCTGGGGCTGGGGCGCCTGAAAACAGGGTTTTAGGTTATTAGGGGTGGCCTCTCAGGCGTAGGGTGAGCACCCCTAACTGCCCCACGGCACTATTTTAGCTATGGAACAGAAAAGCTCTCGTGGCAGAGAATGAGTTCTGCAGTCAAACTACAGCCACCCTTAATCCTGCTTACCCCGAGCCCAAATTTCTCTTGAGCACGCTCAACATGTGAAGATGGAGCTGTTTAAAACAAGACGGCACATGTCTGCCTACCCAGTGCCAAGTATTCAAAAGTGGCACCAGCGTTAAAAACCCTCTCAGAGCCCCAGCACTTCTGTGCACTTGCCTGCTGCTGCACACCACAGGCTGGGAGGCTGCGTGCTTCAGGCTTGGTCATCGGTTGCAGCCCAGTAGAAACGCCTTCAGCTTTCCCCCGTCACCTGAAGGTGTGCTTGTAAGAGGGTGGCTCTTCCCCCGTGGAAGGTTACCAGATCCTGCTGCTGCTGAAGTCAACTGCAAATCTCACAAGGATTTGTATTAAGCTGATATGAATCAGTGAATTTCATTCTCCTTCTCTTTAATAAGGGGAGATCAGAGGCTCCTGCGGTTAATCACCCCGAGTGCTAACGGTTCAACCGAATTAGTTTACACAGGTTTCCTATGGGAGTGTGCTAGACGTTAGAGCTAGCCTGCTTCCACTGAAGTCCCTGGCAAACACTTCAACGGCATTTGGGTGCAAGAATTTCCAAATTAACCCAGGTGCAAACTCTGTTCCTCCCTGGGCTTTCCTCTTTTCTGAGTGCAATTGGGTTGCCTGCTCTAAGGCAGCAGGAGAATAGGAACGGGTTGCAAATGTGGGCGGACGGGCCAGTAGTTACACCGTAGGGGTCTGGCAAGGGTCTGGCTGTGGTAGGAGTGCAGGGTGGAGGAAGTTAAGCCAAGGCATGGTGAGCAAAACTCACGTGGAGAGGAAGAGGAACACCACTGCCACCACCACCGCCGCCGCATGTTGACTTGTACTTGCCAGGAGAGCTCTCCAGATTAAATAGCTGTGTGTAGGCTAAATGGATGTATCTCTGGAGACCGAGGAGATAGTACGTACATAAAAGAAGGGAAGGCCCATCATTCACCGAAATTTAATTGAGGTCACATTGGCTTGGAGCCACAGGGTAACACACCCACATTCCCCTGTCTGCCATATACCCGGATGACTCACGTTTTGTCTGCCCTTCACTCCTGCTGTGACTTACAGGTTGGGGGGTGGGGGGGAGGGCAGGGGGAGGGCGTTTTCATTACTGCTGAGGGCATCACCACCAAGTGCAGAAGTCGTCTCTGCGGCATGGAAGTAGGTGGTGGTGGTGTTTCCGCAGCTTTGTTCTCCACCCCGACTGCATATAAGTATCTGTTAGTCTCCTTTTCACCTTTGGATGCTTACCTGCGAGCCCTCAAGGCTAGAACCTTAATGGTGTGAAAGACAGGAGGAGAAAAAAGTGGCTTGTGCTTTACTCATGTTTATTCTATATTTAGAGTGCGTGTTCTCAGAGTTTTATAGAAGAACAAGTGGCTGTAGTAGCGGCTCACAAGGGGCATTAGGCAGCTGGACCTTGTTCCTTTGGTGATGCTTTCTGGACTCTTGGAGCTGTGACTCCTTTTGTAACTGAGGTGGTGGTTTTCACACGGACCTGGTCGGCTCGGGGTCAGCCTTGTGACATGCTTATTAGCAAGAAGTCTTAGAGAACACGCCGAGCTCCTTTCACTCTGAAGCCTGGGTGAGCAGAAGGGTAATTAGGTGCTGCTATCACCGCAGCCATCTTGCTGCAACTCTGAACAGTTTTGCATGGTTTTGCTTTGGGTACAGCGTGCTTGTTTATCAAGCACAAGCTAAGGCTTGCTTGAACCTTGCCATTCGAGTTCTCCGCTATTAAACTTTCAGGCTTTATTCAACAAAATGGTACAGTTTCCCTGTATTGGTTGGCTGAAGACCCTTAATTTTTGAAACGGATATCCCACGCTTATTCAGAATGATTTCGCCTGCTGCCCACAGCAGTTAGAAACGGTCCAGCAGGCAACGTTGCACCATCAGCACGCAGGAATTCATTTACTGGTAGCCTCCTCGGTGGTGGTCCATGTCTGTTGGTGCATGTCCTAGCCTCGATGCCTTCGTGGTTGGCAGGAGCAGGGCCTCAGGTCAGCCTCGTTTCCCACCCCTAGAAGGGTGTGGGAAGGCTCTCTGATTTTGCTGGCCTGGGAAAGCGGGCTTGCAGTTGCCACGTGGAAAAACTTGCCTCCCCAGGCTTTTGCCACTGGCCTCCCTCTGTCCACCACGTGCTTCCTGATGCGTAGAAATACTGCAGCGAGGGCTTTGCTCACACCTATGAAAAACTGTTTCTCGAGGTTCCTGTGTGAGTTTGATTTGCACATCGGGTCTCTGGGAGGCCGCCACGGCGTCAGCACTGTTTGATGTTCGGATCTCAGCTGGAGTCTTCCAGCACAAGGTGTCTCCTGCAGGCTTAGCATCCATCATTGTTATGTTCCTTTTTTTTTCTGATAAAAATTAGTATTGTACGTTAATATGTTGATAAACTACCAGGGGCAACATCAGTGGTGATTACTGAAGCATGTTGGAATTTACTTTCTAAGCTCTGAACAAGGTTTTATTCTGTGTTTAGGCTCCAAACATACTGAGTCAATAATGCTGTTGGCTACTCGGGGAGGCTACCCAAAGGGATGCGTTTGTCTTTGCGCTGGGATGTACTAGGTTTGGCTGTCCTTTCTCAGTTTCCGCATCACACTCTTTCGGCAACAGGCTCCCTTGCCTGACAAGGGATGGCTGAAGTCGTTGGCTGTGCAACAGATTCATATTTGTGTTTCAAAATATCAAAATGCTTTCCAGCGGAAAGCAAAATATTTCACTGCTTTCAGCGTTCCTACCTCCCCAGTAACTGTTTGGGCTCTCTTCAGCCTTAGAGAATACTCTAATGCTGCTGTCACCTGTACAAGATGTTTGACTACCTTCCCTCTGCAAACACTTGCCAACCAGCATACGCTCTGACAAAGTTCCCATCTTCACAATGTAAAACTTACTGGCAAAGCTTCATATGCAAAGAGACCAACTTGTGATGGTTGGGGCAACTAGGTTTCCTTCACCTCTGCTGTGGAGGAGCAGAGGAACCCAGGGCAGAGCTGCGGCTGGTTTAGTCCAGCCACTGATATTCTGCCACAGCCACTGGCCATAAACACGACTTGTAAAGCACAAGTAGCCATGTGATGGGCATCTCTGGGGTGACCCTACTTCACCCTCCGTGAAAAAGTCCCTTCTGAGCCCTGATGATTACAGGTTTGTCCAAGCTCAGAAGCCTGGGGAGCACAGAGGCCTTTCCAGTTTGTGTCTATTTTATGTTGTAGCTCTACAGATTCCACTTACTCAATAAATACTTGACCCTGTTTGGTGCCTTCCTGAGCTTCTGCCTTCAGAGAGACCTTGTGACAGGGAGTTCCGCGGTTAATTATGAACTAGCCTAAAAATACAGGTGGAGGGCGAGGAGAAGAAAGTATTTCCTTTCTGTAGTTTCTGAGGCTTCTCCCTTCCAGATTCCTGCTATTTCCTCTTTCCTATGTACTGCAGAGAAGGGAAGGATCTAACCTCCTGCTCTAAATCAGCCTTGATTTTGTTGTTTACTGCCACAGGCTGGAAAGATTCATCTTTGGTTATGTTTTTTAATGGATTTGGAAAGAGAAAGTAAATATGAGCTTTTTACATACGTGCATTTTTACATGTTGATGAGTTCATCTACTCTACTGCACACAGGAAGAATGCCAGGAGAATTTAGCATAATATGGTATTTCAGTCAATATTTAAAAGATGTTATGGCTTACTGTTTTTTTTAATCAGCAGAACATCTGAGAAACACTCCCCCATCAGTGTTTTTTGTTTAAGGATGGGTGTTTCTTCACATTTTATTCAAAACAGAACAAACCCTACTTTTCAGAATTTTCTGTGGATTAATGAATCTTAGCAAGATGTAACACTGTTGGTTAAAATGTTTTCCTCCTTATGTACCCAAACATCCACATGGGTTGGAATTACTCATTATTTATTTGTACACATTTATTACTAAGGCATTGTTAATAATGGTTGGGTTTACATATTTGCTATTGTAGCATTTATTGTTACATGGAAAGGGAAACTGACCACACCAGTGTTTATTGGTCCAAACCTAACCTTTCCGAGATTAACTCCAGCTTTTTCTCTTTGTTTACGCTTTCAAAGCCCTTTTTCTGCACCTCTTTCCCTTGTTGTTGTGTCCCAGGGTTTGAAGAGCAAGTGTCAAAAAAAACAGTGTCCCTTTGTACTGGGCACTGAAATTCATTCCAGGTGAGACATTTCGCTTTCTAAGAAGCGATCAAGGTGTATCTTAGCTGTCTGGGAATCCGACTACTTCATTAGCAAATCAAATTCAGATGGTTACAGGTAAATCCCCTTGATGAGATGAGGTTAGGTTTTATGCTGATTTGGGGCTATGCAAATGAACCACATAGGCAAATCCGAAGCATTATAAAAATAGGTAGTACTTTGAAAAAGTTTAAGATCTGAATCTTAAGGGTCCAAAACTGGAAGCCGTGTGTGAACAAGGCAAAGATGGGAGCGGGGGGAGGCATGGGGGGGGAAGAAAGGTATGGGAGAATATGGAGCAGAGGAATAATTTAAGTATTGGCCAAACCGCTGGGTAAGTCAGAGGTTTGCTTCGACTAACTTCTTACAGCATTTTATTTTGTGCTAAACATAAGGTGCCAGAGTTTACATTTAATAACTCTGCCCAAGTTAGTCATGTAAATAAGTACTGTCTGTGAATGCAACCCACTAGGGACCACAGCAGCACAAGACAGAAAAGAAATCTCTGGCTCTGCAGATGTACACTGTATATAAAACTTGATATACGAATTTCCTCCAGCTCAGGGAAGTCACTGCGTGGATTTTTCAGTTTTTCACTGCCTTTGCACTGGCTGGCCGCTGGGAGTGAGGTGACAGCAGAAAGGCAAACCTCCCAGGAAGGATGCAGTGATGCTGCTGTGCTGCTGCCGGCGTCTCTCTTTTCCCAGGCAGGACTCACAGTGAGCACTCAGCAAGATCCTTGTGGCTGCAGGCACACAGGGCTCTGGGTGTGCTCCACGGTGCCTGCACGGCTCCTGAGATGTGAAATCCCTTTCACAGGGATGTGAAAACAGGATAGAGGTTGGTAGGAGGAAAATTTGCAGGCAGCTGAAATGGCTCAGCAAGGCTAGAGGCAATAATAGAGCAAGAGCTGTTCTGATTTCCTTCCCCTTCATATATAAATGAATCAAAACCAGAGCTGTTTTGAGCTGGAGCAGATGATCAGTCTTTGAAGTACACTAGGTCTGCTGTTTTTCCAGCTCTCTTTTTCTTTTCTTTCTTTTTCTTTCTTTCTTTTTCTTTTCTTTCTTTTTCTTTCTCTTTCTTTCTTTCTTTCTTTCTTTCTTTCTTTCTTTCTTTCTTTCTTTCTTTCTTTCTTTCTTTCCTTGCTTTCTTTCTTTCCTTGCTTTCTCTCATGCTTGCTCTCTCTTTCTTTCATTCTTTCTCTCATTCTTTTTCTCTTCCTCTCTCTCCCCTTCATCCCATTCCATTCTCTGCAACGATAGCATTTAACCTTACCTGTGTAGTAAGGTTAGTAGTCCCCTGTGTAGTGCAAGGGAATTTGCAATTGTGCTATGGAGCCAAGCTAATAGTTTTGTTTGGGGGACGGAGCTCTCACTTCATGGCTGGTGCATTCATGAGGATCCAGCCCTTGGAGTCCTGTGGCTCAAGTGAAATGAAAAACACATTGCTGGGTGTAGGAATTGAGATGAAAGGATCAAAAATATGACAGGAGGAATCGGGAAATCAAATAGAAAGGGTGCTTGGTAGGTGGTCTCCATGTCTAATGGATGCAATGAAAAAGCAAGCCACACACCACCATTCAAGCCCCTGTAAGGCTTCGATCTTACTGCCTTGGTTGCAATGAAGAAAATGTATAACATGGACAGGATTTTTGACGTGGTGTGTGTGTATGAAAGCTCAATTTTTTCTCCAAATTCAGATGACATAAAAGTTCACGAGGTTCCCAGCACTCTGGATCCTCATTATTTAGTATGCAGAAGCAAGTTCTCAGGTGATGAGGAGTCACAGCAGCAGCAGGAAGGAGAGACTGGAGAATGCAAATAAAGACGTACCCACCTTGTGATTCTTGAGGGTAACAGGAGTGAGTTCAAATTAGCATTGGGTCTTATGTCAGAAAGAGGTGGTGGTGAGCTTTTCTTTCTTTAATAATGAGGGACTGTGTAGAAAACTCTGGGCAGGTTTTTTTTTTTGTTTGGTTGTTGGTTTGGTTTTTTTTTTGTTTGGGTTTGTTTTTTAGGTTTTTTTCCCATACTCTGTTGCAGATGTCTGGTTTTCCTCTGTGTTTTTATTTATTTATAGGCATTTCTATGGCACTCATCACCACAGTATCTGGGCAAATCTTCTTTCCTTTCTTGTATCATGTAATTAAATCTATACAAAATACATATGTTCTTGGCAGAGAAAAAAAAAAAAAAGTTAAGCTCTGCTTTTGGAAGGGATTTGTGCCCTGCAATTAAACACTGCTTTTACAACGCTGTATCTTTCCGTGTACACGTGAGGGGGGAAATATACAGTCTTGTTAAGGCTGTATGCTCAGGCTACCCTGCTGTGTGGGGCCACGGCGCTTGACTTGCAGCCCAGTGCATGGGTGGAAGGGGTAACAGCAGGGAAGCGGGCACTTTTGGGATGGTTGGATTTGGCACCTGACTGAGGACCCTGAGGCATGCTTCTACCTTCCTCACTCATCCAGGCACTGCCTGCGTAACTAGTAGTAGACTGAAAGGGGACTAACAGATACACTAACCTTAAATGGGGAAGGACATAGTCCCCATCAGACTTTTTTCGAGAAGGTAGCTTGCTATTTTTATTGTATTTGTGTGGCCAGGGCTCCTGCACATCCCTTCAGCCCAGGGCTTGCAGGAGGAGAAGCAGCAAGAACCGGGGAGAGGCTGGGGCTTTCTGGGGAGCCAACACATGAGCTGGGGCTGGTCACCTGCCCTCCATGTGTGACATGTGTCCCATCCTCTAAAGGCAGGTGACTGTATCCTTCTCCTCTGTGGAGTATTCCACAGTGAAATGTCCTTCTGGCATCTGGTATAATGGTCGTGGGTGTCCTGTAGAGCTGATCTGAAAGACCGTGAGGACAAGCTGACATTGGGTCAAACACAGATTTGACCTGGAAGTTGGAGCTAAGTCTGACTGCCAGTCACACCAGTCAGCTTTGTCCCAGCGGGGCTCAGGCCAGCACAGATGCCTTCCACATCACCAGGTGAGGGAAACTCTGCTTTAATGCGAGTACACAAACAGATCTGAGCACGCTGTGCAACAGCGAGGACTATGGCCGTGCAGATGTGCCCTGGCTCAGGTGGGCAACCACTGCAGTGGTCCTTGGCATGGCAGTACCTGGGGGGACATATTCATACTCAGATGAGCAGGGGACAGTGTTTAGAAATAAGAGCTGGCTCTTAGAGACTGCCTCCCTTCAGCAGCGAAGCCAGCCTCCTGCCCAGGGGTGACCAGAGAGCAGCCACTGGCATACCTCTTAGGTAGGAATTTGGAGGATGCCAGGTGGTCTGAGTCCCAGGGCAGCACCAACTGCAGCCAACAAGAACACCTTGCATATTCCTGTTGGAGGAAATAAATCCATCCCTTTCCTTTCTAGAGCAGTTTTTTTCTCCCATTTCAGAAAGGAACAACAGGTTCACTACTTTGAAGCTTGAAGATCATCTCATGAAGAGCCCTGGATACTCAGAGGCAGAGTATTTGGCTGGCCTCAAAGCTGCACATCCTATACATACCTCACAGCATCCTCGGTTTCCAGGATATCCAACACCATTAGTCACTTGTGAAAACCTTTGGCTGTATTTGGGTTCCTCCTCACATTCTGGTTTTGGCAGGCACATATGTAACCCAGGGTTTGTTTGTCCCTTCAGTACTTCAGTGCCTTCGGGTACTGCTCACATGTTTTGTTACCTGGCTGAATCATGCCCTACAGAGACACAGCTATCCCTGGCTTCCAAAGGCCATGTGAGCAGAGTTTGGCTTGTCTAAAGCTCCAGCAACAAATGAGAGTGAGTTGTTGCCTTTCTCCTAGGTGGGAAAACCTGTATGCTGATTTTCAGGAGTGAATAACCACAAGGCTAATTGAATGCTGACAATAACCATGTCTCCAGATGTCTGAGTTGTTGTGTGTTGTTTGTTGGGGGGTTTTTTGTTGTTTGTTGTTTGTTTGGTTTTTTTTTCCTTTTAATGCTACTGTTCCATATAAGGCAAAGAAGATGAAGTATGGCTGCCAGAAGACCGAAAGAAGGCATTA
>JAHREE010000605.1:5297245-5315556 GCA_033628505.1 Tringa tobata | reverse complement strand
TATGCTTTACTGACACATAAATACAGAGATTCTGCAAGGCTATACATCACATACAATCCTCCATGAGCATGTATTCAGGTTTGTTTGTTTGTATCTTATTTAAATATCACTCGGAGGATGAAATTAAAGCTACATTTTTCATCTTACCCTCCAAAGCTGGCCAAAACAAGTGACGAGCTTACAGTCATTCACGATATCTGGTGTATCTAAATATGTCCAATGATGTTTTGGGAGGAAGCGTGCAGTAAGTTAAGAACAGGTTAAGGCACTACGTCGGGACTCCGGAGACCTGGCGTCAATTCCCAGCTCTGCCACAGACTCCCAGTGTGACCTGAGGCAAGCTATTTCCCTCCCAAAACACTTTTATAGTCAGAATAGGCAAAATCCTACTTCATGTGAGTTTTGCCTTTGACTCCATGGAGCCAGATCCCACCCACGCATTTCAGAGCTTAAAAATTAAATACAGGCTTAAGCACCTTGCTGAATTAGCGCCAGAACTCCTCTGCGTTTCAGCTTCCTACACCTCGAAGAGGAACAAAGATCACTTCCCTATTCCCGCTCACTTTGCATGCCGGGGCTGAAGCCCGTTTGGGGCAGGACTGAGCGCACCGACTGGGACCCTGCTCCTGCCCTGTCCCGTTCCCCCGATAAACCCCAGCTCAGGCCAGAGCCAGAGGTGTCGCAGGCCCCACGTCTGGCTGCCTTCACGTGCGCTCCGATGCTGTCGTGCCTCACAGGCCTCCTTGCACTGAGAGAGGCCTTCTCCACTACCGGCAAATAGCCGGGAATTAATCATTCGCAGACCGCCAAGTCAAGAGAGAAAAAAACAACGCCTCTGCTCGGACGAGTGGCTAGGTTTCCAGCAAAAACCTAGGGTCTGAGGGTCTCCCTCACTCGTACCGCCCCTTTGTGTTTTCACGGAGTGGTCTGTTGTGACAGTATACAGCTAAGCTTATATAACTGGCACCTCAGAGCGCTCCCCTAAACAGGATATTCCTGTTGGCGAAGGACTGCGCATTTGCCTAAACCAACAGTTGTCAGTTTCAGCAACCCTTGACAGGTACAAACAAGGAACCGCACCGGTGGCTGAGGGGAGGAGGGATTACTGTGCTTAACAAGAAATAGACTTTGGCATTTACATGCATATCGCGGATACGCTCTACAAGGTAAACAAATACGGCATAAAAGCATATTTGGCTATTCAAATGACCTGATTGTTCCTATTATGATGATGTCTCCCGGCATGTATTTAGTAACACGCTAATTGACTTTGCATGCATCAGGAAGAAAACTTTTCACTATCTGTTTCGGGACGGTTCCTGACAAGATTTTCTTTCAAGTTGTTTTTTTTTTTTTTTTAATTTATTTATTCATTCATTTTCAGGGGGCTGTTTGAAATGAAAATAGACCTCGGCTTCTGCTGACACGCCAGGCTGCTTGTGCCAGGGCTGATGTTTACCGGGGCACGGGCAGTGCTGGGTGGAAGTCAGGCCTTTGCAGGGTCCCTCCTGAAGGTCCAGGTCCTCCCCTTGGCCGGGCAGACGGCCGATGGGCCGGTGGCAGCTCGGCTGGGCCAGGCACCCAGCAGTGACTCCTGAGCTGCCTCCACTGAATATGCAAAGCAGTAACCAAAGGCAGCCTCGGTGAGACTGAGGTTATTCGAGCCTCGGGTACATATGCATGGCTCCAACCTGACGGTTACAGACAACATTAAGCCGATGAGCACGACCCAGGCCCTCCGGGATATTTAGCAAACTGCTCACCCTCCGCACTGGGTTTTTGATTTCAGCATTAAGCGCGTCGTCAAGCAGTCGGTTCAGCTCTTCCGAAGAGGAAGTTAAAAAGTCCATGGGGGAAGCAAAAAAGCAAACAGGCCATTGAGTTCGGCAGCTCTCCCTGCTGGGGACGCGCGTTAGAACAGCAAATAAGATTTTTGGACATCTGACTGATAAAACGGTTATTAATGCTCCTCTAGTTATGAGAATAAATTTGCTCTGGTCATATGGCAACAGTTGGCAAGCTGGATCATAACCAGCAAGATAAACACTTGTGGTAAAATAACCTTTGACACCCCCCCCATTCGAGCTGAGCGGGTAGAATTAATCTAATCAGTCAATTCATTTGACCCTCGTTGCACCTACAGAAACTTCTGGGAGCTGACACAAAATTTCCCCGTGGACTAGCTGTTTAATGCGGTCTGAGGGTCATCTTCACGGAGAAAGCCAAGACAGGCAGACGATGCCCAAAGGTCTAGAGAGCACAGCGTTGGTTGGCTGCGGGGCACCGGGGGGCATGGGGACCAGGCTCCTGCTCCTGCATCTTGGTGGTACCCAGCCAGCAGCGACGGCAGGGACTACTGCAGGGTGGCACACAAAGGGAAAGGGCAAACAGCCTCCCCACCCCCCATATGAGCAAATGGAGCAAATGGTTTACAGGACTTGGGGACACGGTGATAGCTGGCTTGTTTCAAAGCAGATCTTGCAGCCTCTGGAGGCATAACCCACCTTTATCCATAATCACAGGTGCTTCTTGGAAGCGGAGAGGCTCCTGGTTACCTGCCAAAATGACCCCGTGTGCCCCGGGCTGTCCTCTGGGCTGAGGCAGTGACAGAGTCCCAGCAGTGCTGCCAGCCCCAGCAAGGACCAAGCGGAGACCCCACGCTGCTGCTGCCTCTCCTTGCCAGCCCACCATGGACCTGGAAGCATGTTTAACACAAGGTAAAACACATTTAGAGAGAAAGAAGGGGGGGGAAGTGGCGGGGGGAGATAGAAGGAAAGGAGTTAGAAGTCTGTTAGTGTCTAAGAACGGTCCTCTGAAGCCTTCTCAAGTCACTGCAGCCACCAGCCCAGCTTTAAAAGACGGACTACACTGGCATTTTGGGAAGCACAGCCCCGACTGCAGCAAGAGCTATGTGTGGTCAGTGGGGCCTTGATTTTGTCTGGGCTTGAAGGTACTGCCATCATATAAATACTCACCAAACATTTCAAAGCCTTTGAAAACATTTCATTTAATTTAACATTTTAATGCTAGGAATGGGCTAGGGTTTAGGTGTGGTGGTTTCACATATTTTTGGAACCTGTTTATCCATCTTTTATTAAGACTCTGAGAAGGCAGCTCAAAATACTTCAGTGACTCCAGTGATGCTGTAATTTCTGCTTCTTTGTTTTCTGAATGTGATTAAGTTAAACTCCTGTCTCCATCTCAAGCTTCTTCCTGGAGAGACACTTAAGAGGCCAGCATCACAAGGCTTTGTTGGGTTTGGTTTGGTTTGACTTCAGATCAATGTCTGAGCTGGTGAGGAAAGACGTGAAAACATATTTTATATCTAGCATATCTTAGACTTACCTTAACAACCTACCTTTCAGCTAGATTTTTTATTTTGTCTTCTTTTATTTAAGATGACAAGTGAATAATTGGTAATAAAATCTAACTTGTCCTTGCAATGCTTGCTTTCTTTCACAAACTGACATACTTTATCGGTGGAAAATCGGCAGTGGAGAAATCACCCTGGCAAATGTTCAGCCTGCATCTTATCACAAGGGCAGGGTTTTTCAAAATGTCTTTGGCCATGGTTGCCCCATCTGAAGCAGCCTGAAGGACTTTAGCATTAAGATGATACTTTTTTTTTTCCCTGCCCTGCTGCTTCTTCCAAAACATCAAGTGACAGCAACCCAGCTTTACTGGCCATCTCAGAATCCACAGAACCACATGTTTCAAAGGGATGTCACCATGTCTCTAACCAGCTGTTGATAATATGGACCAGTATGCACAGTGGAAGGCTTGTTAATAAAGCCTAAGGAGTAACTTCATATGTTGTGCAACACAAGGAAAGCTTAAGGAAAATTCTGTGCATATGAAGAAGTAGAATTTAGATCTAGAAAAGTCTTCCTCTATTAAGTAATTTTTCTGCAGATATTAGCATAGAACATGAGCATCCGGGTGTTCATCAACCATGGAGCCCACGCTAACTGCCCACATCACAGACCTGGCCCTGTTTGTGGCTTCATGACTAGTTATGGACACTAACCACCAAGCAGGTATTTAAGAGCTTTAGCTGTCCTGTGCCTCATTGTTTTACAATAAGTTATTCCAGGTCAGCTGCTGCATGGATACAGTCTCTCATGCCATACACACCACAAGCAGATTTTCATAACACGGTAAATGGCCTTCAAATGTCACTGTGGATGTTTTTCCAACAAAATACTGCACAAAGGGTATTATCAATTCACAGGAACTTTTCATTCTGGGGCAAGGCATGTACAAAACTGAGATTCTCAAAAGCTATTTTTAAGTACTGCCTTACTATGAAGTAGGACCTTTGATTCCCTAAGACTTTTGGTTCCCTACCTACCTATAGGTTTGCCAATAAAGTCTCCTGGGTTTTGCCTCTTTTTTTTTTTTTTTTTTTTTTCTTTTCCTTCAAATTGCAGCCAATACACTAAAGGGACAAGGCAGCTTGAAGAACTCATAACTGTGGGTTGCTGCATCTCAGCTGGTGGGTACTACTGGATCCAGCTGAGACTATTCTGAACAAGAACTGGCATTGGCAAGTGCAGAATGAAGTGAAATGCATTTCCAATTCCCTCAACAAAGTACAGTGTTTCTGTCCCTACAGAAGTCACCATAATGAGAATAGACAAGGAAGATGGTCTAAATACCTTTGCACTGCATCTTTATTTTTCAGCTTCCTCTCCCTGGAACATGGGCAGTCCCCAGCAGGAGGATCTCTGCCTCTACACCACTCCTCAGAGCAGCAAGATGAGGCAGTCACCACAGTGTTCTCTGCATCTTTCTGTCCCTCCCTCACTGTGCTCCAAAAAGGGATAAACAATTCAACTCAGCACTGCACAGCAGAGATCCTTCTTCACTGAGATGAACAGGACAGTTTTCAGCTCACCAGGACAGCACTGATTAACTTCTGCAAGGGCTTCCCGTTGTTGACTTTCTTTCTTCCCACCCGCTTGGCTCTTCCCCGTCCCTACAGCAGACAGGCATTTAACTTCTTCATTTGGAGTGAGAGCTGCAAGTTTGGAGAAGAGAACAGAAGAGAACACTACCACCTTCAGAGAGCTGGTGGTAGAGCACCTAGAAATGCACATCAGCTGTCACCAACCACGCTCCAAGAGCTGAAATCAAAACACCACAGGCTGCTGCTAATTCTCCTTCTCCTGCGACAGGGTGCTTTTATCTAGCCCCATACCAAGCATAGCAGAGCTCTCCTGATCATTCTAGCTTTGTGTTTGAATGCACAATTCAGGAAATTTAAAAAAAAAAAAATCCT
Source organism: Tringa tobata (assembly GCA_033628505.1). Classification (NCBI taxonomy): domain Eukaryota; kingdom Metazoa; phylum Chordata; class Aves; order Charadriiformes; family Scolopacidae; genus Tringa; species Tringa tobata. The sequence continues at coordinate 5,310,275 of JAHREE010000605.1, read as the reverse complement.
ACTTTTTTTTTACTTACTTGCCTGTAAATGCATTAATTCAGTTTGAAGGGTCTGGGCTTTCCACAGGATATTTAGAGCCAGTCATGAAAAAAGCTGAAGCTAAAGTAGTCCAGCAGCAGTCTCAGCTCAGGAAAATCAGATTCCTCTTGGCAGAACTCAGCTTTCAATGCACGCTCTCATGTTCTGTCCAGCTACTTGTCACTTGACCACAGTGGTAAACTCTTGCCCACAGGGCAGTGCTTTCGCACCAGGAGGTGCTGGTCTGTCGTGTTCCCTGTAAGAAAGGCAAAACGACTTTGTGAAGCATCACTTTGCATGCTTTCTCTTGGCACTAACACCACAAAGAAAAAGAGAACTGTAGATAATGTTACGCCCTGTCAGGTGCTGGCAATCCTGAGTTGTGCAGCATGCAATGATCCAACCCACGTGCAGCATCTTGTGCAGATCCAGTCCATGGAAGGGTTATCTCTTTTTTTTTTTTGGTCATTTGAGACATGATGGAATTTTCTTACAAGAAATCATCCCTATTCATCATGCCCACTTTCAAACAAAGACAATGTTCGAGTGGGATCTTCTTGCTGCACTTTTAGATAAAGGTAAGGCCATGCCAGTGGTGTCATTGCCAGCACCGAGCGGTGGGCTGGGGGGCTGCCTCACAGCCAAGGGGTGCCAGCAGCACAGCAGTGCCTGAAGGCCATGCTGGCCCTGCAGCCCCACACAGTCCCGTGCCTGCCCCAGTTCACTGTCACGCAGATCACTGATGCCTCAGTGCACAGCACTCTCCTGGTCAGTGGTACAAGCACTCCTACGTTCTCCTGGTCATTGGTACCATTGCATAGGGAAGAGTGTGGCCAGCAGGTCGAGGGAGGTCATTCTCCCCCTCTACTCTGCACTGGTGAGGCCACAACTGGAATACTGCGTCCAGTTCTGGGCTCCCCAGTTCAAGAGGGACAGGGAACTACTGGAGAGAGTCCAGCGTAGGGCAACAAAGATGATTAAGGGATTGGAGCATCTCCCTTACAAGGAAAGGCTCAAAGAACTGGGGCTCTTTAGCCTGGAGAAGAGAGAGCTGAGGGGAGACCTTATCTACATTTACAAGTGCCTAAAGTGTGGGTTGAAGGATGATGGAGCTGGACTCTTTCCAGTGGTTTCCAGCGATAGGACGAGGGGCAATGGGCACAAGCTGGAACATAGGAAGTTCCATTAAAATATGAGGAAGAACTTCTTTACAGTGATGGTGACAGAGCCCTGGAACAGGCTGCCCAGGGAGGTCGTGGAGTCCCTTTCTGTGGAGATTTTCAAGACCCACCTGGATGCCGTCCTGAGTGATGTGCTCTGGGCAATCCTGCTTTGGCAGGGGAGTTGGACTGGATGATCTCTAGAGGTCCCTTCCAACTCTGACAATTCCGTGATTCCATGATTCCATGATCTCTTATTGCATTGAGGCTTCTGGGGCAGTGACTGCGGAGAAGCCTCAGCCTCAGCCACTGCCTGTCACAGTTACACGGCGGGGACTAATGAGGAGAAAGCATCCAAATTTTGTTTTCTCTTGCTGACTGCTGTGGTTTGGGCTGAATTGGCCAATTATGGGTGACAGATGCTCTCCCCCCACTTCTCGCTCTGAGGAGAAGAGGAGGAGAAACAAAGGGACTTCAGAGTTTAGAAGGAACTAAACTACTTCAATGAAATAGTAATAATAAAATAAAAAGAAATTGATGAAATAGATACAATATATACAAAACCACATCAAGCTCCCAGGACGACGTCACTGGCAGGCACTGGGGAAGTCCCAGACTGGGCTCAGCGATGGATGGGAAATGGATTCCATCTCTGGAGTCAGGAACACACGGATCGGGATCAAAGGCAGATGAACAGACAGGGTCCTCTTTGGATGTCGGCCACTGAAGAAAGAGAGCTGGCCCTTTGATCTCTCAGCTTTTACACTGAGCATGGGGCAGATGGGATGTTGGTCAGGTTTAGGTCGCATGTCCTCTCCATTCCTCCCTGCAGGTTGGACCCCTCTGTGCTTTTCCATTTCTAACTCTCCAGCGGGGTAAATAACAAAATTAGCCGACCTTGGTTGCTACAGCAATAAGTACAAGCAAGAGCCTCCCTGCACACCGTTCCTTGGCATGAAGTACAAACATAGGTCTTATCACTCTAAAGGCAAACAGTTTTTTTCTCCGCAAAATGCTGTTTATTTCAGAGAGTTAGAAGAGGCCTAGCTGAGAAGTAAAATAACTGAACAGAAAGTCGGTTCTATTTTACCTCAGACCAGGACACTGGCCTAGCTAAAACACAGTCTCAGTGACAGGAGAGCTACTAAGCTGCCACGTCTGCTCTGGAGGCAACCAGCCAGAGTCACAGGTGGGTGGCCTCACCTCCTTTGCTCACTGCCACCACTCCGGTTTGAGGGCAAAAAGCACCTTCTCACCAGAGCGTGATAACCTGTTGATGGGGTGCCAGCAGGTGGGGGAGGGCAGGAATGGCTCAGGCACCCCGCGGCTGGCCTCAGAGCAGCAGCCCAGCTAGGAACATGGCTGTTTCGGAGCACGCCTTGCTACCCCAGGAACATGGGCCTGCCAGCCAAGAGAGGCCGTACTCTAAGCATCGTTCAGCGATCCAAGAAACACTTCTAGAAAAGAGCTGTTAGGCTAATATGCCCTGGAGCAGAGGTCTTGCACCAAATTACCACCTCGGGCCTGCTGCTGCAGAGATTTCTGTCGGAAAGCCACAGGAGGGCTGTTAATCAGAGTAAATTGGTGTTAGTCTGCTGGCTGCAGTGGAGCGGATCCAGCGCTTTCGGTGCCACGGAGCCTCATGCCAGGAGGGACGGCAGATTTTGGATGCTGCTGTGTGTGCATAATTGGACGCGCCTGATCCGGGCAGGCTCGCCAGGACCCTGGTGAGGTTTGCAAATGCATTTGGCAAAAAGCGTGCCAGGAAAAGCTGCTGAGCCTAAACGTCCTGGAAGGTTCACCTCTTCTGGGAAATCCTTCTCTGGCGTGTGAAACAGCCAGCCAGCCAGCCACAGTCAGAGTGTGGTGGGTGGTAAAGATCAGCAAATCTCATACTCGCTTCTTAAGAGGTGCTTTAAAAATATCAAGCAAGCAAAATTCCCAAATCCCATGCCATTTGAATCAAAGGCTTTTATATTTTCGTGAAAACAATAAATGCCCATCAACCAAGAGGTAATTTTAGGTGCGGACGGATGACTTCAGTTTCTCAGCTACTGGAGAAGACAGTCTGATACTTCTCATTACTGGTATGACTAGCTGAGATTTGGGCTAGCAATCCAGGAGAGAGACATCTAAGAATCCATTGCCTTCCAGCTTCCTATCCCTGCTTGTTTGAGAAAGCAAAAAACAGCTGTGCAGCAGTGACTTACCCTTGTCCTTTCTCCCTGGCAGGTAAGCTGGTCAATCTTACTGCTTTTCTTTGGATGATAAGAAGATTCACACCTTATGAGAATTAAAAGTGTCATTACAGATTCCTGTTCTCAAGAGAGTGTCTGCTTTTATGCAGTTGTCTTTCTAATCATACCAGCCAGAGCAGACCCCAAACACAAACGCTCCTGTCCCCTCTTAAAACAACTGAGACGCTTTATAGTCATCCCTTGGAGATGTGCAGGACACACCAGAGCTGAAAGATAAATTTTTCTCTCCAGACCGCAGCCAAACCACAATCAAAGCATCAGCGTGGAAGCCCTGCTTCGAATACTTGTGTTTGTGTTGCCACTTTTACGAGGTTTGTGCTTTGCACTGGGTGACAGGTTTTCAATGCACACCGTAAACCTCTGTTTACACACCAAGTTTACCCTCCCTTAAGTAATAAGGAGTGTTGAGGCTGTAGCACGCGCTGAATAAAGCAAGCAGACATACGCTCCATAAGGCACCCGCTACAGCACGTCTGACGCAGCGGCAAATCTGGCTCTTTGAAAAAAGAGAAGCCCAACCAGCCACCAAATGAGCAGTCACCAGCTGCAAACCACCCAAAACGCTGCTGCGCTTTGTATATCGGGGGGGTGAGGTGGCCCAAAGCCCCAGGGTCACGTCAGGCTTTGACACGAGCCTGGCACATCCACCCACCCACCCACCTCCGCTGCGCCCTGGGTAGGAGCAGAGGATCCCTCCTGGGCTCCCCCATTTCAGTCGAAATTAAAAACCAATTTAGGGCCGCAAAGGACACTCTCCACCTGGCAGTGTGGATGGCAAGCAGCTCTTCTGCCCTTGAGCCGAGATCAAGAGAGAAGTCCCCGTCCCGTAACGGAGCTGGTCTGAGCTGTGTGCCGTCTAACAGCGTGTGTGCACCCAAAGGGCGCTCGTGGCATGGGGTGCATTGCCAAAGAGAAGCAGCTGCAGGGCCATCTAGCCCTGGCCAGCGGGTCAGCAGGCTCAGCTGCACGGTGTGTGGTACCTCCAGAGGGAACGGACACCCTCTAAAACCTCAGCACCGCCTCACACCCTCACGCCAGCTGACGTCTTGCCAAGTGGCATCAGACACACCTTCCTCCCCGCGGGTAGCACCGTGGGGAGACTCTGCCCCCTGACCCCAGGACCTTAGGACACAGAGGAAAGACGAAGGGTGGGATGCAAAGTGGCTCACCCAGGATGCCTGTGAAATTACCAGCAGAAGCAGGGAGGTGATTGTACTCCTGTACTCAGCACTGGTGAGGCCACACCTGGAGTATTGTGTCCAGTTTTGGGCACCTCAATACAAGAGAGATATCGAGGTGCTGGAGTGGGTGCAGAGGAGGGCAACGAAGCTGGTGAAGGGCCTGGAAAACAAATCATATGAAGAGAAGCTGAAGGAGCTGGGACTGTTTAGTATGAGGAAGAGGAGGCTGAGGGGAGAACTCATCACTCTCTACAACTACTTGAAGGGACACTGTAGAGAGGTTGGTGCTGGTCTCTTCTCACAGGTAATTAATGACAGAACAAGAGGGAATAGCTTCAAGCTCCAACAGGGTAGGTTTAGACAACATTAGGAAGGAATTCTTCCCAGAAAGAGTGGTCGGGCATTGGAATAGGCTGCCCAGGGAGGTGGTTGAGTCACCATCCCTGGATGTGTTTAAGAGCCGTTTAGATGTGGTGCTGAGGGATATGGTGTAGGGGAGGACTTTGCAGAGTAGGGTAGATGGTTGGACTCGATGATCCCAAGGGTCTCTTCCAACCTAGATGATTCTATGATTCTATGAATCAGTGGCGGGGTTGGGAACAGATGCCAACCCTGCTGGAGGTCTCCTTGCAGGGCAAGGGTGCAGCAGTGCTTCACCTCAGCGCTTCGTTTGGCAGGGTGCTCACGCTGCCCTCGTCGCAGCGTTTTCTGTTCCAACCGCAGCATGGCATGGACAGGAGAGATAGGACCCACTGCCCTGAGGCAGAGCTGACTTTTCTCTGCTCTACAAAAAAAAAACACCCAGAAATTTTAAAGGATTACTACTCATGGTGAATGGCTTTGGCTGTTTGCTTTCCATGTGCCTTACCAAAGTCTGGAATTTGACTTTTGGATCTAGATTTGAACCCAAATGTCTGCATCCTGGAATTTGATTCAACCAAGGTCCATATTGGGCTGTGAAACTAAATACCTTCCAAATGGCTCCTTTTTAGTAGGTGTTTGAGCATGTTTCAGTGTGGTATTTAGCATATGGGAAAAGCACAACAAAACAAAACAGACCCACTATTTCATCATACGTATCTGAAATTTGTATCTAGGATCTATAAACAAAAAAGCTGAATGTTTCACAATAAAATATGGCATATGACCACGTGAGCTCGGGCTGCTAGGGCTGCCCTCATGGAAGAGCTGGCAGATGGGTGCTAAGCCAGCATGAGCAGCAAAGCTGATGTACGTGGAGACTCAGCGCCAGGCAGCGTGTGGGTACAGATAAACACGGGCAGATAACCACTAAGTGGTGAGCAGAGAGCCCTGCTGGCTCGCTGTTCTTTGTCTCCATTCTGTTATTATTCATACACTGATTAAGTCCTCACACATACCAATCTCTGCTCCAGGAAGCCTGTGTAGACACACTGTTTTGAAATGATCTTCACTGTTTCAAGTCTTCACAGTGGTGGCACACCATGCTTTGCTTCTGATCCATCTTATACAAGGTGGGTGGAAGAGGAGAAGGACCTGTTCCTTATTTGGTTTTTTAAACAGCTATTTTTATTTATATAGGATCGACTCTTGAGTTTCCCAGGCTTGGATCACCTACCCCTCTAGTTTGTGGGCGGAGGGAAATGTTTCTGTTGAGGGAGCTTAGAGTAAGTGCTGCACCAGTCTTATCCCCTCCATCCTCCCTGGATGCCAAGGTCATACTGCCACAAGCCCCAGGGAATGTCGTTTGGCCAGCAGGGCTGATAACACTGGCTACTCCCCTTCTGGCTCAGCAGAGGTTCAGCATTGGGCTTATATCTTATTTACCTTCAAACTCACCCCTCTCAATGGATTTGGAGAGCTGTTGCAGCCTAATGAAAAGCTGCTGTAAAGCAATCAGCCTTTGACATAGCCACAGTTAACACAGTTAGTACATTCTGTCTGAGGCCAAGGTGCAGGGATGAGCTTGTTCATGACACCCCGCTATAGTAGAAGAAAACAGCCCAAGCTGATTTTCCCAAATCTCAGCCCACTGGAAGATGTTTGAGTGCCCCCTTCTGTGTAGATTCCCATTCATTGGGTGAGGCAATTTCACACAGACTTGCATACACTTCCTATGAATATCAGACCCATCCAAAGCCTGGAAAGGGTGGGAAATCTTCAAGAGGACACGAACACCAAAATACTCAGTATTGATGAGACGGGAAGCCATCAAGAGGCTGCAGAGCACAGATCAACACCAATGCAACAGCCAGACAAGCCTAAGCGTTCCTAGGAGAAGCCCAGGCTCTTGTTTTGCAGTGTGGGATACCAAGCTGGAGAGACGCTCTTGTGGATGGTTCTGCACTAGCGGGCCAGAGAGAAACCAAGCTGGTTCTCCTGGCGTACACCATCAGCTCCACGGTGGTGACAGAGCCCCAGTGGAGTCACAGCAGTTCAGAACTGGCACAGGGTGCGGAAACTGGGGCCACGGAAAGCCAAGCCACCTGTTTCACATTGCATAATGACAATATCTGAAGCAAAGGCAACAAAGTGCTTCAGGGTTCTCACTGCTGCCATGGCAAGCTGCAGTATTTTATGTTACATTTTTTTTGGAAATAGAGAGTAAAGGGGTTAAGGGTGTCACTGAAATATTCCAGCACTCCTGTGTTCTGAGGCAAAATCACGAATCCAGTTCTACAGAAGGGACACTGAGGCAGAGAAACGTACCAATTAATTGCATAGCAAGGCGCTGATTGGAAAAAACAACCCAACACACAAGAATAAATGAGCCCAAAAGCGCGTGCCGTTCCTCATGTGCTTTCTTCCACTGTGACCAACACCATCTGCTTCAAAAAAACAGGCATATGTTGCTATACTGAGACTTCTCTGAAACCCAGCTTTGCTCATTTATAGTCTTTGGTTATCTCTGCACTACAGCACAATGCAGAAATAATCCATTTTTAAAAAAAGGGCATGCCACATCCTACAGTGTTTACCATTTAACAGAGAAAGGGTTAAGAGGAACGAAGAGGAGCTGAGAGCTGGAACTGGACACATTCAAATTAGGAACAAGGGCTACCCTTTTAATGGGAAGGATGGATGACACTGTAACCAACAGCAGAGGGAAGCCACAAAGTTACTGCCCCTTCACACTCTCACATTATGTCAGGCTAGGAAGATGTGTACAAGTTAAAACTAGTTATTGGTGTTGACATATTGGCTGCTGGTGATGAAGATCAGGGCCAGAAGACCTGCTGGTCCTCTGTTTCATGAATTCATAAAATTCAATGAAAATTGAATTCACAGCACATTCTCCCTCTTTCCATGCTTTTTCTGTTTACCTTTCAGTTGGAACCCCAACCTATGTAATTTTTTATTTTTTTTTTTTGTTTGGGAGCGCATGTGCTCCATGAAAAGGAAGCAGGCATGACTTCAGGGGGGCTGGGAGTGCTGTGTGTTGTTTACCCCTGGTTGGAACTGCCTGACATTGTTCCCTCCAGGGAGGGCTCAGGATGGGCTCTGCCCTCAGGAGTGATGAGGTCAATTCCCACCAGAACTGCATGACTCTCATTAGAGACTTTCTGAGTTTTATTTCCCTCGTGGACTAAGCATGAAGAGCGTTAAGTGCCAGCACACCCGTGCACATCAGTGCAGAAGGTACAGTCTCCAGGGCAGCCCACGGTGAGGATTTCCATGCCTGTCCCCAGGAGGCTGCATGCAGCAACTTGGGCTAGCACAGCAGAAAACTAAAAGTTCCCAACATGGATGCCCTGTGGTCTCATTTTTGAAGCGGGCAGTGGGAACACGTTGTCCAACTGCGTGCTTCATATCAGTTTTAAATGGTGTGGCTGAGTAAAGCAGATTTTTCTGAGATCCCCAGTAACCCAGAGGCATGAGCACTGTCACTGGATGGGCCGGGCTTACTGGTCTGGAGGAGACACCTGGGACACCTGGGTCAGGGCAGACATTTTAGAAACCCCTGAAACAGTTAGATTATGCATAGCACAAGGAAAACTCACTAATGTGTAGTTCCCCCCCAACCCCAGGCACTGTAAAATAAGATGTCCCCCCAGCCATCCCCACCTGGCAGTCTGAACTGGAGCAGGCATACTTAAAATGATCCTGTATATGAAGATTAAGTGAAGTAGAACAGTTTATTGGTGTTGAAACAATAGAATGATTTCATTGTTCTCTCCGGGGGGGGGGAGGGGGGTATGCCTTTGCCTCTCACACATTTATGAAGGAAATTAATCCATATCCTTCATGGACATCAGTAATGGGACAGTGGCCACCAGGACCAAGCTCTTGGATCATGCTCCCAGCTGTTATGATAATGCAAAGGCACAGCTGGCTGATGGTGCATTTCATTTTTATTTATTCTTGTTCCACACAGGAATTTAGTCCCTTGGCTTTGTTCTTTAGCTCCGTTAACTCCTTAGTGTGAAAGTCTCTGGTGAAACCACAAACTAGGTACATTTCCCAGTCAGGTACTATCAGGAGAGTTGACTTTTCTCCAGGCCCAAAAAACCAGCAAACCAACCTGATATACAAAAGCTAATCAGTACAGAAAAAGACAACATTTTTGCTACTGCAGACTTTCCCATAAGATTTGGAAACAACCATTCGCCAGCCCCTGCCTTATGTCACTGTTTAGGTGATGCAGGAGACCATAAACCCCACCTGACAGGACAGCCAGCGATGAAGCAGTGAACAATGACTGCAGCCAGCAACCTGTTCCGTAGCTTTTTGACACAGCAGCTTTGAGGACCTCTCCTGTCCTTTGCATTGCTTTTTCAGAAAGGCGCATGAAGCAGTTGAATGCCACAAGCAACAACGTAATGAGATGGTGTTCGTCCCAGCTAGGCTGTCGATCGGCTGTGAGATGCACCACCACTGAGAAAGATGGCATTGACCGAACAACCTTGGGCTGAAGGTGAGACAATGGTGGGGCTCTGATTCTGACTTTGCCTGCAGACGTGCCGGAGGGATTGCAGGGGTAAGGCAACGACTCCCGCAAGGGAACTGCAATTAAGCATGTGAGGTGACGTGCAAATCACATCATCCGGTTCCCCTTGATTTCGCACTGGCAGCTGTACACAGCAGCCACTGGTACACACAGCTGCTAGTGTAAGGTCACCCAGCCTGAAGTACAACTCGCTCCAGCCTGTTGTTTGAGTGGGTGAACAACCCAAGAGATGTAACCTTTGTCCCTTCCCCATAAACTTCTTCCTCTACTGGTTGTTTTTTTTCATCTTCTTACTATATCACAGCCTCAGCATAACTATAGGCTCCAAAAAGCAGCAGTTTTATTCCTTATTACCCCAGCGAGTGCTGTTAGTGCAGTAGCATTGCTGACTGAAAGGGCTGCTCCAGCAAAAATAGGAAGATGGATACGTATGTATCTTAAGTGACTCTTCATGCACATGGAGTGCAGCATGGGAGGGTGGACTAGAGACCTCTAGAGGTCCCAATCCCTTTACAATGTCATGGGATTTTGTGAGGGACACCTTTCTATTAGCTTTGATCACACGGGCCACAAGTCCAAAGCAAGCCAGCGACAGAAATACTCAAGCTGGCGTGGGGACGGAGGGACAGGATCTGTGATACCATGTAGAAAGTATAAGGTCAAGAAATGCTCTTTTATGGCAAAATATGTAAAGCAATGCTATTTGTTGACTTGACAAGGCAGACTGCCTCCCCAGTTGGTAACATTCCGGTGGACAGGAAGTCTGTCCCTCAGGAAACATGAAAAATGCCCTTGAGTTTACACACAGGATGTGGGCCCCCCCTCGCACATGGCATTGAGATTTATACTGGCCTTTTCAATAGCCAGCACGTACAGACGGGCACATCCGATGTGGAAATAAGCAGGCTGACAGTTCACTGTCAGTTTTGGATGAGCTCTATCCCCCACGGAGCTGAAGGCTGAAGAAGCTGTGCCCCGGGGGGAGAGCTTAGCCTACAGCTCACCCACGATCCAGCTACAGGCTGGAGGCTGCTGGAAGCACCTGGCTGTGGAGAGCACTGATGAGATGCAGACAGGGCTGCTGGGAGGTGAGTTGGGTGCCCTGGCACAGACTCAAGCAGAGGCTGCACAGCCACCAAACATCACCTACTGTGATTATTTCCAAGCCAACGTATCCACTTGCCTGGACGGCTTTCCTTCAACACTCCCTGCGGCTTTGACATTAGCTAGCTTTCCTTTGTGTGACCATATTTGGTCTCCTGCGTGCTCCAGGGATCACACGGGGGCAGATACTTGGGAAAGGTGCGGAGGCAATGTAATAGTAGTGAAATGAGCGGAGACCAAGATGGTAGACCTGCACAGGAGGGCTGGAGTAAAGCTACCTCACTATGCTAAACCTGGGTTACAGTAAGACACTCCTTGGGGATTACCAGACGTATTACTACTGAAGACACCAAACACCTCAGGGGCACCAGATGTAGTACCATAACTCAGATTTCCTTAGTTTCATATGTTGGATATTCAAAAAAAGGGTCGATTTGTATTTTCACAGCTTTGGCCAAAAGCTCGCATTCTGTCACAAGGATATGGATGGGATAAAGTTTATTCAACTTAAAATATATACTTTAACCACAAAGGTGCTCAGGGAAGCTTAAGATCTTTGGACAGTAGTGATGTCAGTTAAGGGAGCAGGACTTGGCAGCAGCTTTGACCCATGCCATACAGTTTCCTCATGTGCCTCCCAGGGTAGGTCATGCTCCGGTGTCACAGCACCTAGGTGTGTTGTTACATGGGTCCCAAAGACATGCCTTTACCATTGTGGGCTAGTGTCTCTAGGTTTTCCTCACTGCTGAGGGTGTTAAAGAGTCCCTACCAGCAAGTTAGCCATGGACCAAAGATCAGACCGAGGAGGTGGGCTGAGTTGATGGACAAAAATGACTTCACCTTCCTAAACCACGTGCTGGATCCACAAAGCTCACTCCTGCCCCAGCTGGTGAATGAGGAGTGGCTAGTCAGGGACCTGGGGACATCCCTTCCCAAACCAGGTTGTGCTAGGACAGTCACCACCGCTGTCCTCGCTGCATTATCCCAGTGCCCTGCCACAGAATGGTGCAAGCTCCTGAGCAACCCACCTAGCCCAGGCCACACCAGAGGGAGGCAGAACTGCTCTTCGTGGCAGGCTCCTGACCACCGTGACTTGCTTTGCTGATGAAAGTCAGCAGATGTCCACCTATTTTAGTCCATTTTCTTAGACCTTTCATTACCTAGAGTCCACAGGAACATAAGAGATTACTGTGACATCTCTTTCAGCTCAGCTGTTTCTGAGGTATATGTTAACGCAGGTCCACATTTCATAGAGCCACCCCAGGAGAAGAAGCCCAAGCAAAGATGCCACCATAGGAACACTCACACTGAAGCGGTTTCCTACGACTTTGTAACAAAATATTCTTGTCTTTTTTTTGCTTTTTGGTGGTTTTTTTTGAGCCCCCACCAAGAGCATCTCTGGATCCTTTCCCTGTCTCCAGCTCCCTTTTGCTATGAAACCATCCCCTTTTTTTACACATCTTTACCCTCGGGTTAAGCAAACAGAAGCTGATTCACAAACAGGCGTGTTGATTCACTTGCCAGTGGGATAAAAGGCTGTTTCACCAGCCTTTCCACCTCCTCGTGTGAAAAATCAGTTATGATACAGAGTTCACATGCTCTAAGGCTGTTTGCTGCTGGGTCACCTGTGGTTAGCAAATGGACCCAGAAGTTATTCAGGGGTGAGCCCTCAAAAGACAGAGATGGTCAGAGAGGGACAGGCAAGTAGAATGCCTAATCCCTGATTTCCTTAGGAAACCAGTTTCAAAATAACTTTGCATCTAAATAAGTACTTTGGTTTTCCTAGGAGCTAAACTCCTGGTAGAATTTGGCCCAGGGTGCTGCAAAATGCTGATCTCTGCAATCAGCCAGAAAGAAGATACTGGAAGTCCTGAGGTATCACCACCTACCTTTGCCCTTAATTACATATTTTACATGACCTATTCCTTGATACAGGGTCATTACAAGTAAAGGAAGTCTGCAAAAGTGCTCATTTACATTATGCAGACTTCTCCGTTTGTAGTTTGGCTAATTGGTGCGTGTCACGTTAAGATATCTCACAGGACTCTCAAAGAGGTTTGGTAAGCATTAGCTATGAATTGAACTTCAACTTACCCTCAGTAAGCTTGCAGATGACACCAAACTAGGTGGGAGTGTTGATCTGCTTGAGGGTCGGAAGGCTCTACAGAGGGACCTGGACAGGTTGCATCAATGGACCAAGGCCAATGCGATGAGGTTCAATAAGGCCAAGTGCCAGGTCCTGCATTTTGGTCACAACAACCCCAGGCAATGCTACAGGCTTGGGGAAGAGTGGCTGGAAAGCTGCCCAGCAGAAAAGGACCTGGGAGTGTTAGTGGACAGCCAGCTTAACATGAGCCAGCAGTGTGCCCAGGTGGCCAAGAA
>JAHREE010000605.1:5252178-5292393 GCA_033628505.1 Tringa tobata | reverse complement strand
TCTCGCTGGATGGCAGCACGGCCCTCCGGGCTAAAGTGGCTAGCAGTTGAAACTTAGCAGTTCTTAAGATATGGGCTATAAGCCTGCACATCGTCAGCTATCTATGACAGCCTGCTTCACCTTGGAATTCTGAAAAAAATCACAAAGTTCCCTTTTTCCCCATGCAACTCTCCATTTTTTAGGAAGTGTTTAGTGCTTGACTTCAGGCAGAGGAAGCAGAGAGGACACTGACACCAGCCAGGACTTGGTGCTGAGAAGAAACATAACCTCATTACACTTTGAGAAATAATAATAATAAAAACCCAAAACCAAAACAAACCCCAGACTGTTTATAGATGTGAAGAAGAAACTACTTCCCTACAGCAGGTCAGGTTGGCATGGACACAAGTGGGCTGACTTCTACAATAAATTACATGGATTGCCAGCAAGGATCATGTGGCTGAGAAATCAAGTCCTGGGAATTCATCTTCCGTGCTTGGCATAATTTAATGTCCTAAAAAGGGCAATACCTTTGTTTAGCCTAAACCTGTTGTCAGGAGAGGAGGTATTTTATGGTAATGCTCATCAGGTTCCCTGGTTTCCAACTCTGAAGATGTCTGCAAGAGAGCCTGAACGACAGGACAGTTGGGTGGATGTGGGGATTCAGAACAGCCGAAAAGCCACAAAGACTCACACTGTCAGAAGTAATGCACAATTTCCAGGAAGTTAAATACGGAATTAACTACATTTTCTAGAAGTATGCCTGGTACCTCCTAGTAAAGTCCATCCAAGTAATTTTCTAAATTCACAGCTCCTTTCTGAAAATATGGCCCACTGTATTCTTCCATACAGACTTCACTCTGTGTCATGCAAAATGCTGTCCCCTTTCCCTTCGTGTGTTTTAAACTGTGACCCCCAACTAAAGATTGCAAACTAATGTTTTCAGGATGTCTCTTTGTTGGAAAAAAGCTTTCAGAATTCCATATGGGTAGACTTTCATCTGACCTTCCTTCAGAAAAGACTTAGCTATCTAGCATTAAGGCCCTAAACCTCCTTCCCTCTCCTCTACCCACACTGTCCATCAAATCCAACAAAGCAGCACATGAAATCACACCACTGCTGCTTCCCACCGGTTGTGTGTCATTTTGATCTCATCTCTGTAAAGCAATATTGTGCCTGTCTTGGAGGGCTATTAAAGCACTAAATGAATCAGCTAGCAGTCCTCCTGGATGTCTGGCTGGTAGCTTCTAAGGGTTTAACTTGTGAAGGCTCAAATCGTTACTTTTTCTGCAGAGTGTCACATTTGTATTGTTTGATAAAGGGCATAAGACCTTTTGCAGATGGCTTTAAGGCTCAAGAAGAATTAGTTGTCTACTGTCAACTTGAAAAGGTCTTTTGAATGGCAGGGTTCCCACCATTTATACTCTCTGTTGGCTCAAAATATTCTTGAGCATATGGGCCGCGAACTTTCCTTAACCAGCAACTGCAGTTCATGTTTTTTAAACCTTCAATCTCTTCCCTAAAGCTGCAGTTTCTGGAGCAAAGCTTGGTCATTGCCACACTCCACAAAATAGGTGCTGGAGCAGGGTCCAGACAAGGGCAACGAAGCTGGTGAGGGGTCTGGAGAACAAGTATTATGAGCAGCATCTGAGGGAGCTGGGATTGTTCAGCCTGGAGAAAAGGAGGCTGAGTAGAGTCCTTATCCCTCTCTATGACTACCTGAAAGGAGGCTGTGGAGACATGGGGGTCGGTCTCTTCTCCCAGGTAACAAGCGATAGGACAAGAGGAAATGGCCTCAAGTTGCGCTGCGGAGGTGTAGATTGGATATTAGGAAAAATTTTTACACTGAAAGGCTTAATAAGCATTGGAATGGGCTGCCCAGGGCAGCGGTTGAGCCACCGTCCCTGAAGGTATTTAAAAGACGGGTTAACATAGTGCTTAGCAATATGGTTTAGTGATGGGTTTTGTCAGTGTTAGTTAGATGGTTGGACTAGATGATCTGAAAGGTCCCTTCCAGCCTAGACAATTCTGATTCTATGATTCCAGTGATTATTTTAATGACCTCCCACATGTCAGCCAGGATTGCAAGGATATACTTCCATGAACTTCTCAAGCGATCCTTCAGCAAGACCTTCATACAATAGCTATCATTAGCTGACCAGTCACATGCTCACCTCGGAAAACACACGTCCTTCTCTCTGTAATCTTAGTGACTCAGTCATGTGACGGAGCGCCCTGAATGTGTACCAGTGTAACCAAGAAGAAAATTCGGTCAAAGGGGCACATTTCCTATTAAAATAGTGATGTTTATTGCAAAGATGTGCAGCCAGTATCTCCAAATTTTGTTCTGCTGCTTCTTGCATATACTATGAACATACTTTAATCTATCCTTCATGTGGCTGCGACACACTTGGGAACTGTTTACGTGTTTATATATTATTATTAATACTACTACTATTAGACTTTCAACATTCAGAGACTTCAAAGATTCCAGATGAAATGCTAGGTCCTCACATCTTGGGCCAGGCTTTAATGAGGGACTCCATTTTTGGAAGTACAACTAATTGCTAGTGTAACTAATTGCTACAGCATGCATATCTGAGCAACTCAGAGCAGCCATAAGCCAGGCAAAATCTTCAGGTAAGCTGAGAGCTGGAGGGTTGAGCTGTTCTATGTCAACAGGCAGCCGGACTTTGAATGAGTGTGTTGCAGGCCTCCCATCTGTTGCATCCCCGTGTCTCCTATATAGGAGGAACAAGTCACTGGGCTGCTCTTTACCTCTGAAAGCTTACTCATACAAAATGGTCATTCCATGAGGTTTGAGCCTTGCAAATATTAGCCAGCTTGTATTTCTCTTAAATCATGCAACCAGGTCCCTGAAATGAAATCTGGTAACTAAGGAAAGGGAGAGGAGCCCTCAAATGCTTAAACACAGCCACAGAAGACACCATCACGTACTGCAGAAGAGTGGCTTTCCCATACAGGGCTCCTCTCAGGTATTTGCTGCAGACATTTTAGCTGTATAGTCATTGCGTGGTGAAGCCCAAGGCAGAGAGCTGCCCCTATTTCAGAAGAGGGAGCATCCATAAGCAGATACAGAACTGATGCCTCTTCAGCTCCTCTTCAACAGACCTTCCCCATGACCTTTTTCTATTTAGTGCTGGGTCTTTTCAGGATAAAGGAGAAAAAAAAAAAAAAAAAAAAAGAAAAACAGGAACAAAGCAGTGGTTTCTAAAGCTTCTAAATACCTTTGGAAAAAAAAAAATCACACCAGACTGTCATTCACGTCTTGAAAATCTGGCCTTTCATCTTTGCCACTTATCCTCAGTTGAAGATGGGGACATGCAGAATAATGGAGACATTATTATTCCCCAGCTTCATCACGCAACAGAGAGTATGGGCACCAGAACAAGACAGAGTAATCTCCTGCCGACTGAAGTGCTCAGACATGATGGGGACTGAGGCCAGAACAAGATGAACAAAAAGGGACCCAGACCAACCAGTTTCTAGGAAGGAAAGATGAAAGACTTGTTCCTGACTGCCACTGACATGAGTGGAAAGACTCTCATCGACTTCAATGGAAGTGAGATGAAGGACTTGTTTGTGTTTACCTCTGTGAAGCAAGAGGCACGGATGCAAACCTGCAGATAGGCCCGGGAAGTGTGAGAATCAGATATAAAGAGGGGCTCACTGCAGATGGAGGTGGGGGAAAAACAAGATTTCTAATCTGGTTAAAAAGCAAAACGTTACCCGCCTGACATAGCATATGAAGTTACATGCAAAACTCTAGTGGGAAGTAATGGAAACAATATCCATCTCTCAACTTTGGTGGAATCTAGTGCATTTATCACTCAGAACTAATTAGGCTGAATTATCCAAGCTATAAAGTCCCTTGGTTGGGTCACATGTACCTACTCTCAGAGCCGTATCTGTAAACCAAGTCACTTGAGTCTCCCGAATATAAACTGCACCAGTTAATACGCTGTACAAACAACCGAGAGTGTTAAACAGGTTTGGCTAGCTGTCAGCCCACGGGACAATTTTATTGACCTCTCCTTCCACTCCCCCGCCCCAGTCCCATGCAACTGGACTGGAGCAACGTGGCAAGAAAACCAGCAGAGGCAGAGAGAAGGCAGATGCCTATCAAATTCAGCAGGAGTGAGACAGGCTGCCCCTTGCAAACGTGGCTGCCTGAGCCCAGTCCTCTCCAGACACCTGCCCGGGAGCGGGAATGTCCCTTACACATATAGCAGCTGGCCACCCCAGAATGAGATGAGTAATACACCTAGCCAAGTCTCTGGCTGATGACTGGTCAGACTGCATGTTCTGGCAAGAGCGTCACCAGACAGAAGTTAATTTCAGCCTTTCATTAATGCCCGGGAAGTAATACACAGCAGTCATCTACTATGTGAAGCAGGACAGAGGAAAAAAAAAAAAAAAGGAAAAAAAAATATTAAGCAAGCTGTTTATTAGCAGGTAATGAGATTACATGAGGAATTTCCAGAGGATCTCAATCTGGTTTTCAGAATAAAGCACCAGAAGTTACATTAGGAGACACCAACCTAGAAGAAAGAGGATGAAAACACAACCGTTCTGCATTTCATTTTGCTCATGTGAGTAACTCCTTTGAAGTCTAAGGACCTACTTGAGCATTTGCAGGAGCAGGGCACTAATTTGCATTGTTAACATTATTTCATCTGTAAAACCAGTAATTATAAACAAAAAGCCTCATATTTAACAAGACCACCTGCCCATACAATCACTCTACTTGTATGAATAGCCACTAGAACCCCATTTCCAAATTAACTACAAAGTGTAACCTTCTTCTGTTTTGTTTTAAAGCAGGCCTTTAACACCCCATATATTGACCTAAGCAGACTGCTTTTTTTAATGTTGCTTTTTTGTCTCCCTCTTTGTGATGGAGAGGGAGAATCACCATTCCCACACCCCACACACATTCACACACACGTTCCCAGCTGGGATGAAGGGATATGAATCCTCTGACCAGGAAAGCTATAATAATTTACACCAGCAGATGCTCTGGCCCTTGCAATATCCTTTGTTGCTCTATTGCAAAATGAAAATTAATGGCTGTGTTTGTCAGCCCTCTGCACTCTTAAACAGTGTCTGACTCTTATTTACACTTAGCTTTCGTTACAGCACTCAGGCTTTCGAAAGAGGCCTCCAAGAGAAGCAGAATTTCCAAGAAGGAACCTCACAGTCTTTGGTTCAGCTCCTCCTGTTCTGCAAAGGGTCTGGAAAAAATCAGCGTCATCCGAAGCTCCGGCAGCAGCCAGCATGCCATCCTGAAGATGACTGGAATATTCGTAACATGCTGCTTTTATGGGGTGCTGACAAAACCTGCAGAGAGGTTAATGGGAGACGCGGAAAAGTTTAAAAAAAAAAAAGTAACTGCAACGTAATTATGCAACACAGATCATTCCATGCTTTAGCCTGAAGGTCACTGCATCTTCATCAGACGCTTTAAAAATAACAGACCTCTTTAAAAAGCTCTACTTGGAAAGGCAGTTGGGAAAACTGGAATAGCTACCTGAGATATCCATCAGCAAATAAAAGAATGGCTCAATAACAGCTATTCATCCAAAAATTTTGGATGGGCTCAGGCACTCAATGTGGAGGAAAGTGTCCAAAGTGGCACACAGGGAACTCATGGTGACATGTTCATATGGCACTGAGGATGGAGGGTTCAGTTCTAGGGCTTAGGCTTTTTGCTAAATTTCTGAAGAGGACCTTGTTTCCTAAGAAGTTCTGTCAATGAGACTGATTTGAAGCAAGACACGTTCATGTTCACATGACACAGTCTCAAAACAGGCTGCAGTCTCTTCTGAGAAGAGTAATTATCAACCTACATCAGATCTAAAGCAGCCTACTACTTGACTTCAGCACTGCCAGCTGCCGAGGAGAGCAGAGATGATGCAGGATAACCCAGCTACAGGGGGACAGGCTGGGCTACGTGTCAGTTGGCCTGTTCTTTACAAGTGATCTTGTCCTTTGTTCAAGTTACTAAAAACTCCCATAAGGCTAATTTTTAATTACAATTTTTCTAAATTTTGTCTTGCCATGAATGGTGGAAGTCACCAGTGCTGAGGTGATGACAAATGACCCAGCTTCTAAAAAATTAGTATGAAGGGTACGCTTTCAAAAGCTTTGCAGGGAACTGGTTTTTCTGAAGAACCCAAACTCTCACCAAAATCCCAGCAAAGGCTGAGCTATCTTTTAATCACTGAAAGCCCTCCATTTTGTATGAACCATAAAACTCAAACTTATATTCAAGCTGAGGTGTAATTCAAGTGCCTCAGAGAGCTCCACCTAGCTTGGTATCACACAGGTAACCCCCTCTCAGGCTGACAACTGTCACAAGCAAGAACACCGACAGATCAGCCCGGCCCTCACATGAGCAAGATTTCCACAATGATTACATGAGACTTGCAGGGACAAGAGGATATTTACCGTAACAGAGTCCTTTACTATGCACTGTAGTGCAATATAGCCTTGGGCCAACTGATGCAAATCACACTTGCATTTTTATTTAGGCACCACCATCTTTTTCACAAGGCAACACCAAGATGCGACAGAGGTGATCTGGGGGACACCAGGGTTACTTTCTGAAGCTGAGAACTTGTTGCTTCCTTCATTACACCTTCACTCACCAAGGAGTCTCCACTTATTGTCAGAGTGATTGTTTCAAGGGCAGTCTCCAACACTGGGTCGAGAAGGGATGGAAAGCAGTTACAAGTTTTTTAATCTCCTAATACAATCAAAGAGCTGTACAGACGACAGGCACCATGCAAACAAGCCTCTGCTTTATAGTGTATAAAAGTCTAAAAAGCACACAAGGCTATATTCAGGCTCTCAGACTGGCATCAAGGAGTAACCTAATGGTGTGAAGGATTTATTGCTATGCTGTCAGAGTGTATCTGGAGTTCTTCACAGCACCAAGTACATTGTTCTCACACAAACAACAGCAGTACGACTATTTGTCTTCTGTGTCAGTGTCCCGGTTTGCAGTAAAACCGAACCAATTTTGTGTTCTGTAATTTTACATTTTAGCTGGGCCTCCTCTAACTCTCTGAAATTAACAGCATATTGTGGAGAAAACTGTTCGTTCTCAGAATGATAAGACCAACATTTGTGCTACATGCCAAGGAATGGTGTGCAGAGAGGCCCTTGCTTATGCTTATTGCTGTAACAACCAAAGTCACCTAATTTCCGTTATTTGCCCCTTTGAGAGTTGGAAACGGAAAAAACGTAGAGGGGTCACATATGTGGGGAGGAGTGGACAGGACAGGTGACCCAAACCTGACCAACTGGGGTATTCCATCCCATCTGCCCCATGCTCAGTATAAAAGCTGAGGGATCAAAGGGTCAACGGCTCTTCCTGAGATGGCCGATGTTCGAAAAGAACCCTGTCTCTTCATCTGCCTTTGATCCCAATCTGTGTGTTCCAGAGCTGGAATCCAGTCTAGGACTTCCCCAGTGCCTGCCAGTGACGGGACTGTCATTCTGGGAGCTTGTTTTGTATATGTTGTATTTATTTCATTATTTTCTTCTTTTTTTTTTATTTTAATATTAATTCTTCATTAAAGTAGTTTAGTTCATCCTAAACTTTTCAATCTCCTTATCTCTTCCTCTCCTCTTTTTTTTGGGGTGAAGGGCCACCTGTCAGTCCGGTTGCGGTGATTTTTGGCTGAAACCGCGACAGTCAGAAATCCCTGTACAGTACAGTAGTGACTGGTCAGCAGATGGCTCTTTTGTTTGCATCGAGTGCATGACTTGTTTCTCTCCATTACTGTCTCCTTCTCAGTCTGCTCAGGCTCAAATTCGGACATAGACCAGGCAGGTAGGCTGGCTCTCAAAGCACAGACCTTCACTCAGGCAGAGTACTCTCTTAGCCTAAGTATTTATTTCTGCATCCACTGCGGAAAATTCTGTTTGTGGGTTTGTCAAGACACTTTTAGCAGTCAGGAATGAGCTCGGGCATTTACAGGCTTCGAGACAGCCCAGATTGTGTGCGCCAGCAAGAGAGACAGGCTCACAAAGCAAATGGTTTCTTCTACCCCTCCACTGCTCAAAGCTAGGAAGGTACATGGTGGCTGCAGGACTGATAATGAGGGGGTCCTTCGAAGTGAAATGGTAGACAGACAGTTTCAGCACCTCATTTGGTGCTGTCTCCTGCCCTGGCATTCCGGAACAGGAATTCCTCCTCCCACCCCCAATCTGTTCTCAATTGTTCAGAGATTATCAGGTGACAAATCCTACGAGAAGCTTTCAGTGGACGCTCCTTTTCATATTGTCATTCTCCATTGAACAAAGTGCTTTAGTGGCTTGGAGACCAAAGCAGTTCAACCTTAGAGAATCAGGAGACATTTTAGCAAGCATCTCCCAAGAAGAAAATGCATTACTTCTGTGGAGATGGAGACCTTCTGGCTCCTAAAGTTCTTGATAAACACTTATGTTGTTTTACACCTCATGGACTGACAGACTGATTCAGGATAACAAGAGCCTCATTTTTCACTGTAGACAGGTGGAACGTGCAAGTTCCAAAGTATAATAACTTAAGGACAAGATGTGACAGAAGTAGTGACTTCACAATGGTAAGTGGTTTTATTTCTGAATTTTCAGTACTAGCTCTTAAAAGTATTTCTACCTCTTCCTAATTTCCACCTGAAGAAATGACTTCTGGACAAAGAAAATTAATTCTGTTTAGAAATGTCACTGTGCTACTTCCCCCTTAATCATTGACATTACTCGCTGAACTTAAAGATATCCCAGCAGAGTAAAAGAATTCATCTTGGCAACCTGTCATGGCAGTCCCACAGCCAGAGAATATCAAAGGAAACAACATCTAGCTAGATACCAACACAGAGCAAAAACAGGAACCACACGCGCTGGGTTGTGCATCTGCTTTGTTCCACGTGCACCAAATAGGTCTGAAAAACACAGGCTCACTGTGAAAGACTACCCTCCCTGTTTCTTCCAGCAGAACAATCCTGGTACCTAATTTTTAAGCCCTCCCTGTTAAAGCCTAGAGGGACCCCCGCCATGCGATTTCTCCTGCCTTCTGACAACTCACCCAAGGGGCTCAACCGGTTTTCTCCTCCAGGCAAGCCTAGGAGTTAGGTCACTGTATGAAATATTAGTGATTTATGTTATTCCTTTCTTCCCATCCCACACAGAGTGAACACGATCGTGGAGTTCTATGGCTCATCTGAAAATAGTAAGGGTTTTCTAGTAACATTTTCTAAAATTACTTCAGCCTACACTTTTAGAAAATTAATGTTCTTACTCATCTGGATGATCTGTTTGAAAAAAAAACCAAAACAAACCACCACACAATTAAGCTTCTGGGGAGGGCTCTTTCCTCTTAAAAAGAAGATTTTTCAAAAACACTAATAAATGCTTTTAGCTGCAGGAGAGATAGGAAAGTAAGCCCATTGTGGAAGCAATGTTTTTGAAAATAAATAAATGGTTGCTTCCATACCAAGCAGAGGAAGCCAGACAATTTTATAGTAAATAATACAGAGATGCATAAGGATTTATACTATACACCACTCAAAAAGCTTTTTTTTTTAATTTAGGGTAACATAACACATCATCAGGTAAGAATTGTCAGTTAACTCTACCTGATTCTGCAACTTGTTTTCCTCACACATCAGAACCTAAGAAATAAACAGATTTAAGCCTAATTTAACTTTTGTTGACATCACTGATGAATTTTTAAAGAACTAAGAGTCAGACAAGTTTTCTTTATTAATTTCTACAGGTCTGCTTAAAGTATGAATAGACACTGGATGAAGGTGGTAGAACTGGGTATTCAAATGCTCTTTAGTCAGCCTCTAAACTTTAAAAAAAACCAAACAAACGAAGGACAGGATATGGAAACTTAGGATAAACCTTCACAGAAATTACGTCCCCATCAGAATGCTAAGGTTGTATGACAAAAGTACTTAAATTTGAGAGACTGAATCAGTCAGAGACCGTGGGAGATCCTTAGTACAACCTACTGCTCAAAATAGGGTAAGCTGTAGGATCATACCAGAATGCTCAGGCAAGACTTCAACCAGCATGGACCTGAAACCCTCCAAAGATGGAGGCAGCACAATCGCTATGGACAACCTGTTCCAATATTTGACTCAAATCTTACTTCATTATATTAAGAACAATATCCTACATTATTCAAATAAGCTTAGACACAAATGATCCTGAAACCTAAAATGATTCTGTGTGAACAGCACATCCATCTGCCAACCTGACCATAAAGTTAAGGTTGCCCATCTGAAAAACGGACTCGAATTCCCTCCCTCTGGGGTTCACAGAAGATGGTCACCACACAACCCTTCCACTTCATCTGAAGCAGCAGCTTATAACTGTTGTGGATATTATCCCTCAAGCAGAATAGCAATGAGAACAAGATGCCAGAAACTTTGTTAGTAGCCCTCACAGATACTTGCTGACAGGTGATGCTCCAGATTCTCAGGACTCACTTCCAGAGTTGAACATGCCATAGCTTGGCAATTCATACTCTGTGAGATCTGCACAGTATCTCCAAGCAGGCCCACAAAACACTGCCAAACAGAAATGGAACACCTCAAAATAATATATAAGCAAGGAGAAAAAAGTGAGGAAAAACCAAAGTTAATAAAATGTCATCAACGGAGAGTTCAGGTTTTACATACCTGTGAATGGAAGTTACTGTAGAAGTAAGTATAGAAGTAAGAAGTAAGAAGAAGTATAGTTTCATTCACCTTTGTTTGGTTTTAGTCCGGGTGGGTCAAAAACTCTGCCTCTTTTAACCGAAGTCTGATTCCCTCTGCTCTCTTCCTTTCCACTGGTCCTGTCCAAACTTCAACCCTAGAGATTTCAAGTGCTCTAACTTCTCACAGGAGTCAAGAACAGTCGCCTTTCCATGTCTATATCGAACAAGTGCTCTGTGCACAAATAGTAAAATCAGCATATTCAGAATAGGTCAGATAATTGTTTATGCACAGACCAGAAACATTAAATTGCTATATACAAGCTCTCAAATTTGTTGACACGGGCATCATGGATATAGCCAAGACTTCCAGACTTCTTGCATCACAGAAACTCCGTCTGGGCACTGAACATCAGAAACCAAAGGAAAAAAAAAAACCTCAGCCCTCATAATTTTCATTCTTCCTGGCCCCAAGCACACAGGTGGAAAAAAGACTACATGGAAGAACATCTAGATACCTAGTACCTCTGCTCAGTGAAACAAATTTGAAATTTGAAAAAACAATGCATTATCTTACTCCTCCTATTATCTTCCGAAACAGCAGAGTTATTTCACACCTGAAATAAATCTGAACAATAACCATAAAACCCCAACCAAACAAAAAACCCTGAAAGGAGACAGTCAAAGGCAGAGAGCAAGCATGGCAAGTTTTCTTCCAGCTGAAATGTTAGAAAAAAAATGATCTTAGAATAGAGGATCTAAATCAGAGCTTTATTTAGTGAAGTTAGCTTTCCACTAACTCCTAGAATGACAAATATTTCCAAAACTCTCATCCCACTTTCTTCATAATCATTACTTTTTGAGTGTAACTGTTAGTCCTTTACACTATTTTAGCTGCTCAGATTTGCCTAACAGTCTACACAGTGATCAAGCACAGGACTAAGTTCTAGTCCATTCCCCTCAGACAAACTCAAGCACTCCAAAATTTTATTTGCTCTCAGATTTACATAATCAGATTTGGGATAACAGACTCCATGAAGAAGTAGCACTCTTACTGGCATCATGAGGTTACACTTGGTTTGCATGATAAAAGTAATGCAATTTTAAGTAGAAATAACAACTTAAGTCCAACCCTAATACTGCAAGCTGCATATACTTTCATGTGTCTATAAAAACCCTCACATGAAACGCAGAGAAAGTTTCTTCAGGTATCTACCCTCTCTAGACACCTGATTTGCACGTTGTTAGACTCTCTAACCTAGGACTTAAACTCTACAGTCCCAGAAGAGCTTCACAGTATGCTATAATCACCAGGCAAACATTTTACCTTCTCTTAAACCAAATGCCAAACGAATCTTTATCTCTTTCTCTCCTCTTCTCACAGTTACCCGCTGTAAGCCAGCCATACAAGAAGCCTGGTCAGCTTTGTGTGACCTCTACATATACTTCCGTAGCTGCTAATTTAATTTGACAGCTGAACTGTTCATTCTTCATCTTCATCTCCCAAGGGTAGTCCAATCCACAATTACAAAATCTGAGTATTAACCACTGTGGCTGAGGTCAGAGGTGAAGGGAGAGCAGGATTAAAATTAAGCAACCTCTACTTCCATCTGATTAAGGCCACTGCATAATGATGACCCTGCTACTGTTTCTACTAAAGAAAAGAAACTGCAGCCCTTTGCAGGGCACTGAAGTGGCTACAAACACACAAGACTGGAGATTTGCAGAATCTAGTAAGAGGTGAAGTATATAGAAAACTTTGTTTCATTTGTCTCAGCATTCTAAATTACCTGTTTTCTTCTTGCCATAAAGAAAAACTCCCAAGGAGAAGCTATGGAAGAGGGACAAAAACAATCTTCCAGACATTTGTAAAATACACTAATTGTTCCATGCAGGCTGTGAAGACGATGTGACAGTCAAGCAGAATTTTTTTTTAAACAGGAATGAGTAATATGATGACAAGCTTGCAGCTTCTCTACCTACAAACCACAATCACGCAAACAACATCTTACCACTAAGATACCTATTTATGTAAGCGCAGGCTTAATCGCTTAGATATAAGGTATTATTAGGGCATGTTAAGACTTACTAAGGCATAATACAGCATTCTAAAGACACCACAAACTTCAGCAGTACAGCAATGGAAAGAAACTACAGCATCAGTGTCTTCAATTTCAAAATCTAAAGACACTTGTGTCTCTTTCTGATGTCAGAATTCTGCCCATGCACTAGAAGTCCCACTAGTCAAACCTATTCTTCTTGCTATACCAGCTTCCAACAGGATATTTCTCTCTCATTAAAAACACCCCTGTATCTCTGCCACTTGATGATATGAAGACCAGATATCAAACAAATGACTTCAGCCTCACTTTGCATCAGCATGTTTAAGTAATGTGACTCTTCCCCAAAAAAGGCTAAGGTCTTATCACCTAATGAGTGACCTTCTCAGTTCTCTGCGCGTACATTCTTAGCTTTCAACTAGCCTCCCCTGTAAGCAGTGTAGGGCACACATTTCACAAGTGACAAAGTTGACTCTTCAGTAAGCTTGCAGAGCCTTTCCAACAACTCTGAAGCGAAGCAAGCGAATTCTGAGCTGAATTCAGAACACAGACTACCCTCATTGCTCGCAGCAGCTGACAAAGCCACCATTAAATGCTATTTACATGTCTCTCCCACAGTCATGCCAAACAGGTGTATTCAGCAGTAACAGCTCTCCATTCTGCTATCCTGCACGTGAGCAAAATCATCACTCTTGTTCATGGCAAACTGAGATGCAGTGCTTTAGGAATGTCAATCTGCTGCTGATTTTGAACAGCAACGCAGGGACTGTGTGCACACTTTAACCAGGTGTAGAAAATGGTCTCTTGTGTACTTTATCTCCTGAGCCAGTCGCTTCAAATTCTGAAAAATGTGAGAAACAATACAGCTATGAGCTCATGTAGCAAGAATTTAATTTCTTACTTCAGCTGAAAAAAAAAAAAAAAAAGGCTCTGTTGATTTATACCCATGCTTCATATATTCTGACAGCTTCTCATCTTAACCCTGCTGATCTTCTGAGATTGAGTACTCCCAGTTTTTGTGACAGCTTCCCACAGGCCACAGTTTACAACTTAAGACACACACTCATGGGTCACAAATTACATTCACACTCAAGAGGCATAATCCCATCAGAAGTAGTTGTCCAAATGAACTTTGTGGCATTGCTCCATTGGTATGCTGCATAACCCTGCCCTTTGCCAAAAGGGAATTTGATATTTTACATGGAGGTACAAATAGAGCAAGCAGCAGCATTACTATGAAATGAACACTTTAGACCGATCACTCATTTTTCTCACTTCAGACAACAAAGGCTCCCAAAAATACTCAAAGAGCAGAGCAGATCTTAACAACGTAACATGAAGGTAGAAATAAAAATCAAATTACATTTTTTCTCCACCTTTAAACAGGAGCATCCCAGCATGGCTAGACTACCCAAGACTACACGTTGTCTGTGAAATCTATGCCAAGGTACAAACTGGTTTGTTTCTTTATATTGCCCTCTTTATTTTGTAACCTCTTTATCACCTCTCAGAGCTGGTTTTAGAAGCAAAGTGCTAGACAAAGAGCTATTGGCTGAAAAGGAATACCTAATTTCTTTGTATTTGAAGTCTCCTTGAATGTAAATATTAATCCTGTTCCTAACTTCTTTATTAATACAACTCTTTGTTATTTATACATGCAGAATCCCACCAAAAGTTTCCTTTTTAGCTGCCTCTCCATTTGCTCCTACCACACCACTCCACTCCACTCTTGTCAACCTACAACATACCGTGTAACTCAGGCATGCCCTTTCACAAACACTACTGCCCCTTCCAGATGCAGACTGCTTACTTCAACTTAACCTCCCTCCAGAGGAAACCTCGACCCCAGGTACTCATTGTTTTGCTTCACATCCCACCCAGAAGATGGACCATTTCCTTATTCAACATCTCAACTCCTGCCTCTGAAATCTTGTTCTTCCATTCTCTAACAGGAGTCGAGAGCATTCCCTTTGCAGTTGGCATTTCTCCAATAGTGAAAAGGAAAAACAAAATAAAATTGGAGATTTAGGATAATGACGAGGGGGTGGGAAGAAGCAGCATGATTAATTCAAATATATAATTAAAAATATGTACCTGAATTTACAGGATTTTGACCAATTCCACAGATATGGCCACATAGGCACTTCATTTTTTCATCTTTGCTTGGTGCGCACTTAGAGTCAAATACTTCACATCACAAGGATAGCAATGAATCCTTCCCCTGGGATGGCAAAAAGAGCTGCCTGCTGCTGTATCTGGTTACTCCTACTCTATCACATGTAAAATCCCTATATCAGGCAACAAGAATTTCAAGGATGATGTCCCTTGCCCTCTGCAGCACACAGTATTTGCTTCAATAAAGGTACCTATTTTGAAAGCAAAAGAAACTTTGCATTCTAGGTTTCTAGGCAGAGCTGCGTAGGCAGGCACCACACAAAACCTTCACTTAAGTACTAATTTTAGCACTAGACTTTCAGCAAACAAAAACATACAGCAGATTTCCTCAGTTCACTGAGGAAAATGCCAAAGCAAAGGGCTAAAGTGGGGATAAGTATCTTCAGAGTCTACCACTATTTTCCCAGACTACTACTATTACTGAAGAATATGCATGTATCTTTATTAATTTCATTCCAGTCTGGACAGGAAATGCCACAGATGCTAGTTTCTTCATAAATTGTGCTTTGATTAGAACTGCGGAGTTAAATTGTGTGTTACTGATACATATTTTTCTTGCCTAGCCAATAAGTATTTCCCACTGTTAAGAGGAGGAAAGAAGTTGAGTGCTAACAAGAACCAAGGAGGTTAATGTCCTTTTATTCTGCATAGGTCACATATTCTATGAGGAAATATACAAATACAGTACTGGCATTTGGCAATTAGAAGCCAGCAGCATCAGCTAAAGCCTGAAGCCATACATTCTAACCATCGGCAATGCTGATCAGTCATGTATTTTATGGTAATTTAATTATTAAATTATTCCCATACATAATTTCATCTCAGGTGGAAAAAGCCTATTTTTCCGGTTAATTCAGTGAAGTTACGAAATTTTGTTTGTGGCTTCATAACCACAAAGCTTTAGTTTCAAAACACTGTGTTGAACGCTATTGCCATCCCAAACCGGGCAAGGAAGAAGAGCTAAGAGTGTTAATGACTAAGATGTTCTTTCTTCACTCCCACCTTAGTGTTTCCATTGAGTTACACTGTATCTTCACGTGCAGAAGCTCTAGGTTACTTTTGTGCACAGCCAGATCCAGGCTTGAAAGAAAACAGCAAAAAAAAAAATTTAAACGTTAACAATGCCTACCTCCAAATCTCTGTAAAACCAAATGAAATATCCAATGAAACCACAGATCTGCTTCCATTACTTGAGGACTTGGCTTTGTGTCTCCCAGTTTCATTCACTCATGTATATTCTTGAAGTAAAGCTCAATCCAACACTTCAAAATCAGAGCCATGTGATTATCTCACATTCCTAAAAAGTTCTCCTAGTATGTTAAGAGTAAAGCACATCATCAATCCAGTTTCTTGGCATGTAGCCAGATTTGTAAGAGGATACTGGACAAAGTTAATGAACCATAGCATTAAAATGCAGCTGTATAGAGGACATAAGAATAAACAACTATAGAATTAATATGACTTTAGTGTAATTTTTTTCATCCCAATTAAACGTGCATCATGAATAGCTTTTCACTAAGCAGACACTTTACAGATTTATAACAAAGATAAGGACTCCAGTACCAAAAGTTCAGAAAAAATACTTGATTTTCTTCACTACTGTTCACAAAGCCCCAAGAAGTCTGCTGCCAAAATCCCTAAATTATCTGCATCAAAAACCTCTGTGGTATAATTCCTGGTAGTACTTGGTACAAAGAAGACACAGGATACCTAGATGACTTAGGTAACTTGTTCATGTCACACTTACCTTCTCAACACCTTATGAGGTCCACAGGTTCTTTGCTTTTGGCAGCAACTACAAAGAGATATATGATTCTCTGTGGCAAATATCCCACCATTGAATAGGTAATCATTTCTGCTAGCATCTAAGGTCAGACACCTGTTGTTCATCAGAAGTAACATAAATACAATTTCACTGCTGAAAAATGGGAACAGAATTACCAGTAAGATTTCAGCCACAGCAGCTATAAACCCCTCAGTCACTCAGCATACAAAGTTACGAATGACCAAGCTCAACAGTCTTTAATTCAAATCCATTTATAGTAAGTAAACATTTCAGAATCAAAGTTGGAGGGAGTAGACTGAAACACCCACAGACATTCTTGCTTTACTCTCCAGTGTCCTAGAGAAGGAATGGTTATTTCTGATAGCAGTTTAATCAGTACAGAAGACTCCCACATATTAAAAGCTTTTGTCTTAGCTAGGCATTAGCTATGCAGTAAAGTACATTCAATAAGTCCTTGTATCAATTTAGTATTTTTCTAGTACCTGGCAGCTGGTCCTTCTAGAGATAACAAACAGCTCCTCCTTGCCAGCAGAGCATTAAAATCAAAATCCATCTCTTGCAGTCCATAAATATACTGAGAATCCTATTTAGCCAGTCTACTGGCTGACTCAGGTATTAATGCTAGCTTCTTGAAAATGAAAGCATTATGAAAGACTTACTTTCTATTTAGCGGTATCACACCTCATTCCGACAGATTTGGGTTGTGCTACTGATCATTTTGACATTATACATCTATATGAGATTTTAAAAGAATAAAATCTGAACAATGAAAATACACATTATCTGAAAAAACATCACAGATGTCTGAGGATAGAAAGAAAAAGGCTTTAATACATTTCACTATTTTGTGCAGATAATTATTTAACAGACTACAGTCAACCAATGAAGAAACAAAATACAAACATTTCAGTCTTTCTCACTCTCTTTTCTCAAGACACTTGACTTGTACTTTGACCTTAAGCAGTAATTAAGTAGTTAATCCACTGATACACAACCTAAAGCAGAAAATACTTCTTTAGCTGTACCACTAAATCATCAATATCATAAGTGGTATAACAGCTCAGTGCTGTATCACTAATAACATTTATTGTAGAGATACATTTGTAATCCAGGTAATTGGAGTACAACAGTAAACACTCAAAATATCCCCAAGCTGTGTTCAAGAACTGTTGCACATAATAGCTTTAGATTAAAATAGAATTTGCTTTCATTGCTAGCATTGCAATGATGGGCAAAATTGCCTCTAAAGTCCATGTATATTAAAAGGAAGATTGCTACATTCTATGATGACAAAACAAAATAAATGACAAGTAGGTACCAGGAAGTAAGAGACAAAACTCTGTAAGCAGAACTTATTTTCAATAGAAATGCATGAGTGCAGACTCTTTTGGGTTGGAATAACTTGATCATTTGCTTGATATCTCAAGTTATGAACTTCTCTTCCTCATGAAGTAAAGAAATCCAAAAAAGTCCTTACTGAACAGAAATAGTTTTATCATTAGTCTACTCAAGAGCAACAGAACACCAATATCTTCAGATGCTTAGAACTGTACTGTAAAAGTTGGTTCACCAAAGGTAGGAAGGTGGAATTTGATTTGATAGTTTCATTGCAGCGGACAAAAATTAAGCTTGCATTTTGTTTGCTGTCAGAAAAAGGATATTCAATTCACAAGAGCGCATGTAACAAAACCAAACATGCAATCTATTGCTTTTAGAACTTTTACTGCAACATAACATTGATGTGAACAGTAATTAGGTATCTACCATTTTTCCCCAAAAGATGTAAACAGGATAATAATTTTACCTGTATGTAGATAGCTTCTCAGATCATTTGAGGGGGGCAAAGGAGGGGATGTTGTTTCTCAATGATCAAGACACTTTTAACTGAAATGGGTCTTCATTTGAAAAAAAGCAGCAAACATTGTTTTAATCCAGCATTAAAATATTGCGCTTATTGCGCTACTTTAACACATCTCAAAAAGCAAAATAACTACCCATATTTTGGCATTCATGTTTACATTTGCTCAGATCTTTTAGATTTCACAAAGCTGCTACCCAGTGTTGCCATGAAATACAGATTGTAGCATCTAGGTAGCACAGGCTATTTCCAAAACCAATAGTAAATAGAAAAGAACATGAAGCAGGGCATTACACTATGTTTCTGGAACTAGTACAGTAAGAGTGAAAACCTAGAAAAAGTTAACCTACAGTTTATAGAAGGAACTAATTATCTGCAGAAGCTGATTTTTGGTTGTATATTATTTTTACACTCTGTGATTTTCTCCATCTGCTAATTTAGAGCAGACATACTTGCTGCTTTCTTTGCTTTGTTTCCCATATTCTCTTCTCCCCCCCACCCCACATACCATACACCAAGCATTATGAATATAAGCCCAAATATCCCATACAATCCAGTGAACAAAGTTAGTGTAATGCACTGGTGTGAGGTGTGAAATAAAAAAATGTCTCTCAATCTTCATCGAAGTTCTGTTGTAGAAGAAAGTTGGCCGCCAAGTTTTCATTCTTCTCACAAGCAAAATATGCCTGTATCACAAGTCCTTCAGGAAATCCTAATGCCTTTAACTGAAGAAAAGAAAGATATTTAGAAAATACATTTTGTACTGTGTCTTTGCATGTCTAGTATCTTGAGATGCTGCTTAAGCAATTACTGCCTTCTTGAAACATAGGTGCCTAGCTCAATACAGCCTTTACTGAGCAAACAATAAGGTGTTGTCTCTATCTTTAGTAAACAGAATTCTCACTTGAAAAATTCTCACAACAATAAGGTGTTGTCTCTATCTTTAGTAAACAGAATTCTCACTTGAAAAAGCGATTTAATGAGTCTAATGAAGCACCATAAAACATGTCATACTTCTTTCACTGCCACAGTAAGTTGCTAAAACAGACTTGGGTCACAGTAATGTCAGAAAGTAACGACACTGCGCTGCTGCAGAAAAAAAACCCCACCCTTCAAACAATGACCATTTTAAACTATTAGTTAAACAAAGCTCAGGATTTTTAACAAAAGTTGCCTAGAACAAAAGCTCCCAGCCTGCGATCATGAGTAGGCAGTCCAACACATCACAATAAGCCATACCTTCAATTGTTCCAACTTCCATTTTAAAAAAAGAAAAATTGACTACACGTTGCAGCCATGGGAAGTAAACCAAGAGCAATCTGTTTTTCAGAAGTCAAGGAACTAATTAATGTCTGAGACATAATGACAACAGGGGATGGGAATAATAGAAAAGAGCTTATTACAGTGTCAAGGGAAATGGCTTTAACCTGCACTTGAAGACATCCAGCAAATCAATCTTTCTTTTAGCCAAAGGCAAGTACATACAACCATTTGGAGATTTTCTTAAAATCCTCACGGCAAGGCATTTTATACACAGGGCAGCTCAAATCTGTGAGAAATTATGTCCTATTGTCCCTTACCAACCATTCTTAGATTTAATTTCATGCTTACAAACAGCATGAATGTGTCAGCTGTAATACTAAGACACACAAATTTTGAGGTGCGTCTTTCATGGAAAGGGGAAGAAGCACACAAGTCTCTGTTGGGTTTTGGAACAGACTGTAGAGGTAATGCTCTGCTGCACAAAATGGTTTTAAATGGAAATGCAGCAGACTAGAGAGGATGACCTGTGAAGATGGATGTGGACAAACAGTTTTATTAGACTAATTTCATTAAGTTTGAATTTACTTGAGATCTAGAGAATTGACACCTAGATATGAAAATTGCTCTTTTCTGATGATCCTTACATAACCTTTCACAGAATCTTCTAGGTTGAAGGGACCTTAAAGATCATCTTGTCCAACCGTCAACCTAATTCTGACGAAAAATAAACACCCACAACAAACAAAAAGCAACACCATCACTAAACCATATCTCCTAGCACCACATCAACCCATCTTTTGAACACCTCCAGGGATGGTGCCTCAACCAACTCCCTGGGCAGCCCATTCCAATGTCTGATAACCCTTTTGGTGAACAAATTTTTCCTAATATCCAGCCTGAACCTCCCCTGGTGCAATTTGAGGCCATTTCCTCTAGTCCTGTTGCCTGTGACTTGGGAGAAGAGACTGACCCCCACCTCTCTACAACCTCCTTTCAGGTAGTTGTACAGAGCAATAAGGTCTCCCCTCAGCCTCCTCTTCTCCAGGGTGAATAACCCCAGCTCCCTCAGTCTCTCCTCATAAGACTTGTGCTCCAGACCCCTCACCATCTTGTTGCTCTTCTCTGGACCCGCTCCAGCACCTCGATGCCTTTTTTATGGTAAGGAACCCAAAACTGGACACAGCACTCGAGGTGGGGCCTCACCAGTGCCGAGTACAGGGGGACAATCACCTCTTGGGTCCTACTCACCACAATGTTCCTGATACAGGCCAGGATGCTGTTGGCCTTCTTGGCCACCTGGGCACACTGCTGGCTCATGTTCAGCCTGCTGTCGACCAGCACCCCCAGGTCCTTTTCTGCCAGGCAGCTCTCCAGCCACTCTGCCCCAAGCCTGTAGCACTGCCTGGGGTTGTTGTGACCCACGTGGAGGACCCTGCACTTGGCCCTGTTGAACCTCATCCCGTTGTTCTCGGCCCATTGATCCAACCTGTCCAGATCTCTCTGCAGAGCTTTTCTACCCTCCAGCAGGTTGACACTGCCACCCAACTTAGTGTTGTCTGCGAACTTACTGAGGGTGCACTCGATCCCCTCGTCCAGATCATTGATAAAGATGTTAAAGAGAACTGGCCCCAGTACCGAGCCCTGTGGGACACCACTCGTGACTGGACGCCAGTTGGATTTAACTCCATTCACCACCACTCTCTGGGCCCGGCCCTCCAGCCAGTTTTTAACCCAGCAGAGGGTATTCCCATCCAAGCCATGGGCAGCCAGTTTCTCCAGGAGGATACTGTGTGAGACTTTTGTCTTGCCATTTGAAAAACTCTGTCTTTGATATACAGAACCACTGCCACAGTATGACAAAAGTTTACGATTTCTTCTAAGAAAAAAATCTCAGAGGCAATGCCATCTACACAAATCCATATTTAGTCAGTGTTACACACAGTATTTATGAATGTAATATACCACCCCCAAGTCTATTTTTATAGACGTTTACCTGTATTTCTGGAAAGCTATAATTAACTAATTCTCATAGATATACAAATAACTGGGTTAAGTAGTGACTTCAACTAATCTACTTAACTATGAGAGCTCTTACTATCTAAGTACTTTGCAAACAGTGCTCATGCCAACACACCTTTGTACCTGGAAACCTATCACAGCATGATCTAGAATAATATGGGCCTGAGGCTTTTGCAAGAGCAATTACTGCCTGAGTCCCCATTCCAGAGGGAAACCCACTCAGTCATCAATTATTACAGACAGCTTCTGATCACTTAAAAAGCTCTGCATCTTCTTAGTAAGATTCAAGAGATTTTTAGACTCAATTGCTACAAAACAAGAAAATATGTGATTTGAAACGAAACTACAACAGCTATGAAATATTAAATATAAAACATCAAAAAGGATGCAGAACTACTGAGCATAAATAAAGTTTAAGTTAAGGCATGTCATAAGCATGCACGAGAGTTGAACACTCCACAGCAGCAGTCAAGCAACATGTCAAAGAAGAAAGATTCACCCTTTCTATAGCTTCTTTTTCCTGAGGTGTTACTTGAATGTAGTTCATATGACCATTTCCAGCTTCTGATGCTACTCCTCCAGCGCTGACACCATCATCATTGCCACTTAAACCTTGGCGAGACTCTAGAACTGGCTCATTCAACATATGAATAAAATGTTCCTGGTGTTGGCTTATTTGCTGTGATGTATGGGAGAATAAAATAAATAAATATAATGAAATAAAGCATGTTTAAGCCTGCCAATAGGCAAGTAAGAGTATCTATTTTCAGTGAATTAAATAGTCAAAGGAATATTTAAAAAGTGGATAGAGAAAAATGATTAAATCAAACCATAAGAAATGCAATTTAATGTTCCAGTTCTACTGCAATTACCCTTCCCTCTTCCTGATACCCTCTGCACCTCTATGCTCAGAGACTCATTTCTAATGTCATAGAAAATATGTTCTGTACAACAATGCTGAAAAGCCAACAATAGAAGTTGTAACTGCTATTAACACGCTATCCCAGTTCACATAAACATATCCCTTTCTTGTAAAGCTAAATCAAAATTAGCAGCATTATTGTGTTGTTTTAAGATTCACCTGCAGTAGTTGAGGGTTTTCCCGTCCAATCTGCTGTAGCAATGCTGGTAACAGAGAAGGATTTTGCTGAATAATTTGTCTCATCTGCTGAAACTGTGGCTGATTTCGTAAAAACTCAAGTGGATGTCCTGAAAATCAATGAGGTAACATGATATTTAAAAAGTTACCAAGATTTTTAATAAAATACATACCTACACTATAACTGCAAACAGAAATAGGACATGAAAGCAGATAATACATTCCTCAGAGAAGAACGGAACAGCTTGCTTCCTCATGTTAACTAACTCTAGCTTTAAGCAAGAATTCTTTATCCTATGGTTAAACAATGCATTTTCTTTATACCCAGCCTTCCTGTACGATGGAACAGCCTGGATTTCCAGGGCTTTTCTTGTGATGAGTCATCTCTGAGTAACATCAGAGACACCGACCCAAACTACTGTCTTGTCTCCATGCCTACAACTGAGTTCTCCACCTCCTGCAATAGGTCAATTCTGCTCTTCTCAAGCGAGTCCTGCCTTCCCATACATCCTATACTGTCAGATACTGCCTTGAACGCAGCAGTGTCTGAAGTGCTCTGACATACCCCACTCCTCCCATTCTCTCTTTATGGATGATGTCATGTGTGCCTGTCACCACTAAACGTGTGCTTAACACTGGCCTCCATAAAGACTTACATCTTGAACACCATCTCTGCCACAGCCTAAGACAGACCTCTCCTACTCCTTGATTATGCTCCTTTCTTGTATTTATTTCCTTTTAAGACAGAGTTCTCCTCATCAGGTACCAACCACTCTGTCCATGTGCTGCACTGCTGACTGAGGAGTCCTAGGTCATGGAAAGGTCTCTCAGGTGTTACACCTCACAGAGTTATTGCAGGCTTCTGCCTTGATATTCCAATTTACAAGCAGCGAATGCATTAGCATAGTCACAGTCAACAGTGCAGAGGTAGCCACAGAAGAAGGAAGCCAGAGTTTAAGTGGGAGAAAATACAACCCCCTCCACATTTGTGGTCTTACATTTAAATCCAGAATACTGGATCCAAGGAAGTGTGCAAGTTCACGTCATTTTTACAGACTTCATGATTTACTCCAGATATATCCACCTACAACAAGCCATTTGTTCCAAGCAAGTACAACACTTGGAATTTCCATGTTACAGCTTTTATTCAATTCACTTTGGTCAGTTAACAAGCACGAAGAACTTAGGATCCACTCAAGCAGAGAATGCCTAAGTGCACATGTTTATCACATCCTCTCAAATATAACCTTTCTTACCTCCTAATGAACTAGTAGTTGTAGGTATAGTTGCTACTGCTGACGCCACTGCTGAAGACTGAGAGGCACCAGTGCTTGCTGCTTGAGCGGGTTCTGCCACAGCCTGATTATCTCCAGGTATACCCTAAAGACATAGTTCACATAATTACCTACAGAATGCTAAAAGGTATTTGTTTTACTGTATGTATTATTTAGTTTCCTGAACGAAGGAAAAAACATTAATGCTTTCACTGCAAATACAAAGCAAGATGCTGTGATAGGTAAGCATTTACAACCTGGTTAATCTCATGAAATTACTGGTTGATTTCACCCGTTCACAGGCCTATGTCATCACTGCAATCTGTACACAGATCAAACAGCATATGCTTGTTTAAACATTGTTTGTTCTTGAATGGAAGCACTGTGGAAGCTATTCCAACCAAATTTATTTGAACTTCATCTTAACTCTAAAATACAAACTTGAAGTATCACTCTCCAAATAACCATGACTGTGTACAATTGTAATCAGATGAGACTAGGGAGGTGTCTGTACCTTGTTCATACAGCTATATGATAGAATAATGCATGATATCAATTCCCATACAATTAATTTTGAATGTAAACATTGCTTGGACAGCAAAAAGGCCATCTTTGCCTTATGGTGGACTAACCAATATGGTGGATTAAACAATAAAATGACTGTTCAATTGAGCACCAGAGCAGTTTTTAGCTAACATTGTTCTCCACAGCGTAATAATCACATCAGGCTCAGCCCAAGGAATGTAGACATTTAGAACAGAAGAGTTCCAGTTGGCAAGGACCTACAAGAATCCTCGAGTTCAACTTCCTGACCACTCCAGGGCTGGTCAAAAGTTAAAGCCTGTTATTAAGGGCATTGTCCAAATGCCTCTTAAACACTGACAGTCCTGGGGCACCAACCACCTGTCTCAGAAGCCTCTTCAGTGTTTGACTACCCTCAGAGAAAAGAAATGTTTCCTAAAAATTTCCAAATTAAGAAGCTGCAACCAGTTGTCTGCCCATTGGAAGAAAGACAGCTAATATGGTCTCTATGAGCAAGACCGTTCCTCCCCACTCCCTTTTCCAGCAGGAAGAAGAGAAAGTATCCTTCTCAGTAAAGGGTAACATGAAACAGTAAGGAACCAACTTATATAAGGACCCTTTTTTTAAACACGGAACCTGCTGACGGAATAAAAATGAACTGCTCATACCAGTCAGACAATCTATTTGGCAAACGTGCCATGCGTTGGGACTCCGCGGTAGGGATGCTTTATTCCAGATAGATGGGAGCTACTGCATTCGCCCTTAGGGCAAGACAGTACTTATCACCTTCTGTTGACCCAACACTAGATGAGAACTGAACTTTTTAACATTCATGTACTCAAAACATTTGTTGTCTGCTTAAAAACATGTAGGTTACAAAGTCTTGGGATCATTAATGTAAGTAGCAAGCATGACAGTGACTTGTAGTTGTAACTACTTAAGAAAAACTTCATTATCAAGAGGAAGCTTTTATAACTGGAGGTAAAGATGCCAGTTTTCTTAATAATCTATCAGAAATGCAATCCATACATAATTTGCAAGGACTGGTTCAAGATATTTGTTTTCAATATTTTAGCAGAGTTGAGACCTGAAACAAGGGAAAAACGCAACAGGGATAAAATGGTATACTAGAGTGAAAATTAAACACACCAGAAATACTGACTAATCAACAAGCTCCCAGACACATTCTCTAGTGGTTACAATTCACCTGTAAGATTAAGGTATACAATAAAGAGTAATCCAAAAAGCCCCTAAAACAACTCACAAGACTTCCAGTAAAGTGAAGCTACTATTCTATTTCCTGTCACGCCAATGAAGTTTATTTCACCCTTCAAACTATATTTATGAAATAAGATATTGTTTCTTCTCCAAAACACTGCTTAAATTAAAACACCAGTTAGGTTAAGCACACTTCCAAAATTCTGAAACCTTCCTGTTTGGAAAGTATAAGATTAAGAACACTGTGCATTATTAGTAAAAACAATGAACTGGAACCTAAAAAATGCCTTTGTGATGTTACAGATACTAATACAAAAATACAGCTATGCTGTCACTAAGATGTGACACAAAATCATTCCTTGAGCCAGCCATTGGCACTTAAAACTATCACTGTAACTGGACATACTTTACATACACATCCACCATCATCCAAACCAACAAAGAATAAAAGCAAAGAAGTGACAGAGGTAGTTAGGGATGACTTCAGTATTTCCTGTAACACATGACCCTCAAAATCCAAATCTCAGCCTTCCAGATGCTCTGCTTAGAGATGTTGCTCCTCTATGAACATGTATTACTCTCATTGATTAGATAATATTCAAAATAACAAGTAAATCAAAGAAAAAAATTATTCTTTAGCAAGGAAGAACAAATAGTGAAAGAACAAAGTGCAGGAAAAATAAACTGCTCACCATTAAAAGGTATTCCACCGCTCTGTCAGGATTGTTGAAGCTGGCTCTCAGCGCTGCAGTCACTTGCTCTCGTTCATAGCCCATTGACATGATCTCAGTCACCATATTCTCATAGGA
Source organism: Tringa tobata (assembly GCA_033628505.1). Lineage (NCBI taxonomy): Eukaryota > Metazoa > Chordata > Aves > Charadriiformes > Scolopacidae > Tringa > Tringa tobata. Next base: position 5,265,617 of record JAHREE010000605.1, on the reverse strand, counting down.
CTGACCTGTCACTAGAAGTAACATGACCACCATTTTAAGGGAATAAGGGGGGGAAAAAAAAAGCACAAAAAAGTTTCAATAGATGAATTTCATTTCTGACCAAATTTGAGTCATTCATTGAAGGGTAAAGAATAGCTTATATTAAACTTGCCATGGTTCTGTTGCTTTAACTCCAAATATATTCTGGTGGTTTCATTATGCATTTGATTGGAAAAGTAGAGGGAAATGAACACAATGCAAACCAGTGCAAACTTCTACTGAAAAAAGCAGCACTTGTGATACTTCTGTGCTTGTAATTGAAATAATATCCCCTCTTTATGCTTTCATCTAAGGTCAAGGGCATCCTCACAACTAAAATTCAATTCAAGAAAAGTCTCTTGCAGTGTAAGTTTAGAAATTAAACTTTCTAGGCAGAAATCTGTCTGTTAAGCTGTTAGCCATTGAGGTTTTTCCCAGTAAAGACTTTACACTATGCTATGGTTAGAGAGATAACAAACAGTGATGACCAAGTTACAACTGTATATTGCTACATGCTGGTGATGATAATAGAAGTCACTTAATCAACTTAACATGGACTCGAGTCAGACAGAAGACTCAAGGTTATATTATCTAGGAAAGTCACTCAAGACCTCAATGAGGGTTCAGGAGAACAAGCGATCTCGTCTAATTCATGTATCTTTGACTAGACATCCATTATATCAAACCCCCCACCGCTTACAGCATAAATGGACTAAAACTGGCCCACACCTGCAGCCATTAAGAAAAAAGGGTACACACATAGAGCAATTAAAGAACAACTGATCACTCCACTAATGGTATCATAGGGCAAATTATCTCTTTTCATAAATCCATTTCCCTTCCTTAAAACCAGACAGCAAGTTTAACAATTCAAACAAATAACTATTCCATACAAATTGTAATTGAGCAACATCTTAAAGTTTATCTGCATGCAAAACGAGGAAAAAAAAAAACCAAACCCAAGTATTAAAATACCATCTCTTCCCTTGGATAAAGGTATTCCTGATCTCAGTGGAATCCTCCTACTGACTCTGTAACACTAGCATGTTAGCGGCAGGAGAGTTAAATCATTAGCAGTCACTATAAAAACCAATAGATTAAAAAAAGTACAGAAAATAAGCACTGTTAGACCTACTCTGTTAAGACAAATAAGTCACAATTAAAAGAACCAAGGAAAATACCAAGTTTTATTCCCTTAAGTAGATGGAGTTTAACTCAAGCCAACATTAACACAACCACATTGCTTGATTTTTAAAGAATGCTTCTAAATAATCAGTGGATGTATGACTGAGGGCAATATACTCAAGACCAAATAATAAAACAGCCCTAGCCCAAGGACACTTGTGCTTTATCTGCAAGATAAATAAAGGACTTACAGCCCTTGACTAATTTGAGTATTCATTGTTTAGACTTCAAAATAATAGTGCCAACGTGAGTTTAAGGAACAGTAAGTTCATGTCTTCACAACTACCAGATCAATCATTTTAATCTAACGTCATTTTCTCAAAAACATAAAAAAACCAACCAAAACTTCACTCTAAAGATACCGTTCAGAGAAGCAAAAAAGCCAAGCCAACAATTGTCCCAACAGTTATTTTGCTAAACTTACTGCTCTACTCAGCACTAGTTTAGAGTTACTATTGCTAACAAACTAATCAAGGTAAAGAGCAGACAGAACATCTTTTGATCTAATTGGCTATTACTTAAACATTTCTGTAGTCCTCTTTCAATATAAGATAGGTAGAGACTAGATTTGGTACAGAAGAAAAGGATGCAAGAAGATAGACTTGCTCTGGACAGACTGCTACATAAGCCATAATTAAAAGCCAAAGAAGGAAACAGAATTACTGCGAATTTAGGCACATGTACTCCACGTGCAGTCTACTTACACAAGTCATGCAAATGTAAGACCAAGAACAATAACGCAGGAATTGCACACCAGCAATGTCCTGATAGAAAGTCTGGCCCATCTCCACATGGTGCTACTGGAAATGTTTGTGAGGTCAATACTGAACTGATTTTGCTCTTTGCTTTTGTCTTTCAAGTAACATTTTAAAGCTGGATTAACTTTCAAATCCAGTTCATCCCAATAATTCTTGTCCCACATCCGGAAGAAAGGTTAGGCTGCTCCAGTGAAAGATACTGGTTGCACAGGAGCTGCAAGACATGCAGATCTTCCTGTAGCACACAAAGCCACATCAGTTTTCAGTCAGCGTATCTAACTGAACACAAAAGCAATTCAGTAGAAACCAACCCCTGTTTTTAAAGCTAAGTCATTTATTTTCACACAATGTAATTGAGAAGCCACAGTAAGAACACGCCTAGTCTCCCACTTAGGATGTAAAAACATACTATATGAATTTGTGCAAGCAAATTCCTTTTAAGGCAGTTTCTAAAGAAAAAGAACCACAACACAGTTCACACCTAGTGCCTTTGAAATTTTTTTGGTATATAACCTTTGCAGTGTGCTTACCTAGGAAATCAGACTAAAAGCCTGTTGTTTCCAAACTGTTCAGAACACATGCATTTACTGTATCAGATACCAATCAAAAAACTTTCATACAAAACGGGTAATGAGGTGACGCTCTCCTGATACATTCAAAGGAGATTTTTTTTTTTTTTTACATTCTGAATATAACCAAATCAAGACCACCAGCTAAATTAAACTTGTTGGTCATTACTGTTAACATGAGCACTTGTGATGACCATTTCTCAGCCACTAAGGTATATTGAATGGTTAATGAAGCCTGCAGCACCATTGGCAGCAGCAGTGACTTAAAAAATGTAACAGAATTCAACTGGTTGTCTCCTACAGCATCTATCAGCTATTTCAGCTCATACATTTCTTCAGTCTAAAACAGTATATAATGGTGTAAGACCTAAGGTACAGCTAGACAGACTAAACGTGGTGGCTAACACCAATACACATAAAATATTACTACTGCTCCTAAATCACCTTGGGCTGCTTAATCACACCTGCCTCCGATACATCCACACACCCCTACACAAAAATGTAAGTGAAACCCTTTAATTAGTTTAACTTTTTGTACCAAGTTGCAACTTAATGCTTACAGAGATAAAGACAAAGCAAAAAAAACTTGCCCCCTCCTTATTTCTGTGCCTTAACGTGCTACATTCTATTAAAAAAATCCCCTCCAAAAATTTAAGTGGGAGTAAAAAGCTGTGGTTTTGCCTAGCAATTTCCTAGCTACCAGAATCAGTATACGTGAGGGTCAGAACTTCCTAGCGTTTTTACCCTTTTTATTCCACTGACAAACAAAGACATTTAAACTGTGAAAAGTGAATTGACTATATGGAGGCATTCATTCCTCAGCCCAGATAGATAAATTCTCCAAATCTACTGCTAATTTAAATGTGTCAAAAGACAGTATTGTCAAAGCTGGAACAAGTGAATAATGAAGGCAGCCATTTTATCAGACCTGCATGCTGGGAAGTAAAGGTGAAAAGAAAAGTGTATACATATTTACGTCCAGTCTTCTATTCAAGCCACTTTGAACTGAATAGTTAAAAGAAAAATTAAGGCAAACGGGGAAAAAACAGGAATGATAAGGATCTTCCTTTTACACAATAAAAATATATGAAGCGAAATATTCTTCAGTAAAGAAGTTCTTGATGCTTGTTCTAAGATACCAACTTCACATCTTAGAGAAAAGTACTTTGATTATAACTTTAACAATGACAGATACAGAAGAGAATGTCAACATCTGCTAATCCGTCATTTGTTTCTGCTGCACCAAAATAATGTCTACATTAAAAAAACACTCCACTTACCAAGTGCACTTATAGCATCCTCAAAAAGATTTGATCGAGATGTATCACCTGTTGTACTGTAAGATGAAGACAAGTGCAATGGTAATTACAAAACTTTGGAAAACTTCCTGTTTTTCAAAAAAAGTAGCAGCCGCTGTAACTCTAATAGCCCCTTTTGTTTCTAAAAAACCAACAAAGCTTCCAAAGAGCTCTCTTTTGATCTTATAGTGAGACCAGATTTTACAAACTTTCAATGCTACCATTTTTAACACAAGGCAAAACCTTCCCCCCTACCCCCCAGTAGTTTGGCTCTTGCCCATCTGCTCAGGGATTAGCCATCTGCTTGCTTGAATGCTCTAAAAGGTGGGAGAACAAGGTGGATTTTCAAAAGCACACAGCAGTCTCACTAACTGCTTCCCCATAGCCACTGTTTTGGCCTCAAAGAGGACCCAAGGAGGTCAGTGGTAAGTGCTTATTAAAATCTCAGTATCCTACTTTCCCAGGAATATAAACTGCTAACATTTGCAATTACTCCATTTCAAGTTATCAAAGCTGTTAAATTACAGGATTAAAGGTTCACCTCCATGAACACAGAGGCACACACCAGGCAGAAGAACCTCAGACACAGAGAAAGCCAAGGGTGCCCCTTTCCTGGCTCCTCGCAGGGCTGCAATGTAAAGCATCAGCCCCCTGGTCTCAGGGTCAACAGGAGCTCTCCAGGTCTCCTTACAGATCCAGGGCATCACTGCCTACAGGGTGGTATGACTCACCATGGTGTGCCAGGAAAATCTGTTTGGGGATTGTGCAAGACTTATTATGGGATATCTAGGCTTAAAGCCAAAGGCAGGGAAAAGGAGGCATCAAGGCACCCTGCAGATGAAAAGCATGGGTAAAGAGAGCAAAAGAGGAGAAAAAGGGCCAGTTAACATGTGAACAGCACTTGCCTGGCTATGCCTTGCACCTTATCACCAGAGTCTATCCTGCCTTCTAATTAAATTCCATTTCTAACTGGTATTCATGCTGAGAGGTCTCTCTATTATAAATGCATGTATGTGTATGGAAGTCTGAGTGCCCACAACTGGACCGGGAACTATTAGTCACTGGGCTCCATGTGTCTGTGGAGCTAGAAGCTGCAGAGACCAAACATCATGGAAGTCTCAGTGCCAGGAACTGGAGAAGAGGCCACAGGGGTCCACATGCCTTTAGTTGCTGTCAGCAACTAAAAAGACTAGACTGCATGCATACTCTGTGTGGATGCATACGCTGGCATGTGTGCAACCACCAGTAAGCATCAAGCTTGGCTACAGTGAGTAGGGTAAGATGCTTGGAGCCAGGTATTGAATGGCTGTGAGTCAGCTGCTGGAGAGACCAGAGGGTCTGAGAGAGTTGCTGCTGCAAAGACTTTTAACACCTGAGGGTCTGCTACTGATAAGATCAAAAGGCCTTCAACCAGCTAAGGGAGGGATCTCTTTGTGTGTCCCTGGCACTGGGAGACCAGGGAATCTAGGGACTACACACCAGGTTCACTGCATGGATGGATCTTCAGTGTGAACGTGTGTGCGCACCCATGCGAAGGGAATCTGAGTACCAGCAACTGGAACAGGGTTGCAGGGCTCGGGCAGTCACATGCCCCCGTACCAAAAATGTCAGGAGACTGGGAAATCCAGGGGCCACCTATTAGAATAGACTGTCCAAGGCCAGCTACTGGAGAAATTCATATTGTTTGCTTGTATGTTTGTATATATGTATTTTACGCTACTGGGCTTTGTCCTGAGTAGCCAGAGGGTAACAAGATGTGACTGCTACGTTGCATGGCTGCTTGAATGCTGTTTTTTTCCTGCCTGTGTTGACCTATGCAGCCATACATATAGGTATATACATATTGTGTGTATGTACTGGAAATATATATTCAATCTTGATGCTTGATAGACCTGTGGATATGGAGCTGCAGCAAACTTGCCTCTGTGAGGCTACCACAGTCGGCAACTCCTATCGGCAAGTGAAAGATCATCAGATTAATCTGAATCAGTTACCAGAAGATGCCACTAAAAATCTAACAAGGTTATTTACAGAGATGCATTTTTTTAATGTTAAAAAAAAAATAAAAATCTGTTCCAACATGAATGCTTCACTAGTATATATCACTAGTAAGATTTACAACTAAAAAAGATCAAAGGCGAAACAGGACATCAGCTTGCCTGGCCATGGCTCAATAAATCTTCACCAGCCTTAGTGCATTAGCTTCAAAAGCAGACCAGAAACAAATGGTACTCACTGAAATCAAGGCAGGTGGTAACTACACTGTATTTGTTAAATTATTCTCTTGCTTCCTTTAAAGTATGTACTACAGTTTTGAACCTGGAAAGCACTGTTTCAGTATCAGAGTTTTAATCTAATCTTTGAACCTACTGGACAAACCGAGCAGCAAAAACCCCTGCTCATTAACAATAAAGAAGTTATTCAACTCCTAAATGAAGCCTCATTTGTATTCCATTTTAAAAATACCTCCATTTCTCAGAACTGCAAATTTAAGTCATCAGTTAGGGTAATTAGTGCAAGAAATTTGTGATAACATTTTCAAGATATTAGGCAATTGCAAGTTTTGTTTCTTAATCATCAAATTATTATTTAACAGTGTTTAAATACAACCACTTCAAAAATTTATGTCTTGTGCACCAGTATTCACATAAATAACACACTAGTAATTGAAAATCAAGATATGAAAAAATGAACATGATGCTATGCACTTCGAGGGCCATTAAATTACAGTTAACAACATCTTTATCCCACGCAATACTTCAGCAACTTAAAGTGAGCAAAAAAAGGCCACATTATACAACAGGGATGAACCCTCTAACTTCCATTTGATTTCCTTAAAGAATTGAGGTTAAAAGCTATCCCAACTCCCACAACTATCTGCAGATGGGTCAAGGAGCATTCAGAACATATAAACTTGTAGCTTTAAGATATTAAATGATTAAATACAATACTGTATCTTACATTTTGGATGAAAAGGCCCTTTCCAGAAATTACCAGACACTTACAGCAATAAAGAACTTACAGTTCAAATCTAACCAACATGATACAAAACACAATCAGAGGTCTATGAATAGGACAGGCCACATCCCTCTGAAGCCTTTAAGAACTTTGAACAGTAGATCCCCACATAGGTGAATATACTCAGTTTGAAAAGAAACTTGTGCTTTAACTTTCAGTAAAAGTTATTTTCAGTAACTGTGAAATGCCTAATGGGAGCACAAGTCCTGTGTCAGTTAACTCTCCACTCCACAGGTTTAGTCCCAAGACCACTCTTCCCACAGTGGAAAGGGAGCAGAGAGGGGCACTTCTGGCCATCAGTGACGCTATACTTGAGCCAGAGACTGAAGTGACAGTTAAGAAAGAAGAAAAATTATGTAGAACAGAGAAAATGACTGGACTAACACAGTAATGGAAAATTCAACTTAAAATCAAAACTAGAAACAACAGAAATGGACAGGGAAGCCATTTTTGGAGGCTCGTTCATACCTGTCAGTTGAGGATGGGCTGACAGCAGCTGGTGTCTCAGGTGGTTTTTCTGCTGGTTTCTCTTCTTTAGGAGCACTTACAGGTGTAGATTCACAAGCAACTGCATCTGGTGCTGGTGGTGGAGGTGCAGGAGCTGGCACAGGGGCAGCAGCAGGGACTGGTGCAGTGACTGGTGTGGGAGCTGCAGCTGTCGAGCCAGTAGCAGCATTTGACTGCTGGGTTGCTCCAGCAGCTGCTTTGGGCTGTAGGAGGACAAGAGAATTCAGACACAGCAGAAAGCTCACATCTATAGTCAACACACTGATTAAGTTCTGTTGAGACTATTTCTGTTTGCCACTGCTGCCTCAACGTCAAGCATAACATTAAATCTGTAATGCCTTTTATTGTATTTAAACAGGCAACTGATAGTGTTACTGAAGTACTTATTTAGACATCTAAGCAGTCATACTATTTGAGTATGAAGGGAAAAGCAAAGATAAGATCTAAATATTTAAAGGCCACAGCACTCCAAATGTGAAAACAATTTTGTGTTTTACAAAACATATTTTTCAGAAGAAACTAAAACAGCTGTCAAAAGACATCTGTCAAGCATGACAAACCTAAGATTTTCTCATCACTCAAATTTGGAAAAAAGTGATAAAGACAGAAATCACAATTCATTATGAATGCAATTCGCTGGAAAATAAAATGCTAAAAAATTTAAACTTAACCTGCAGCAAGTTTTACTTACGCACTCTCTACATGCAGAGCACTACATAAATAACATTTCACATACTTGAGTACTGTGGCAAACACCAACAATCCAGCAGAATCAAAGACTACCAAATTTACAGCAACAAATTCAGAATGGGTAATACCTGCATATAACTGCGTTAATCTTCACATCCTTATTGGAAACCTGAATTTTGCATGCATGCAGTATTAATACCATTACATAGAAACTACACTTTTCAGAATGCACATAACTTCTGCAAGTAAGGGATGGAGTTGTGTTTTCAAAAGCTGTATCACTGTAGTGACATTGGATTGACAAGGCTGACCCCGATCTTTGCCTTACCAAGAGAAATAGCTGAACCTAAACAAAACACAACTACTTATTCTAGGTGAATCACTTTCAGACGATGTTTGCTTAAACTAGGAAAAATTTACTTCCTCCTTTTGTCTGAAAGGAAAGGAGAGGTTAAGAATGAATAGCTTGCAACGTGATAGGTACAATAAAGAACATTCTAAGAAGCCTTCGAATCAAAACACTGAAGGATACCTGAGTGTCAGACAAAGTTAGTAGTTGTGCTTACATGACAGAGCGTGTCTTATTCAGAAAAGAATCAAGGAAAGGGAAATCGAGCTTAAAGACTTAGCAAAAAGATTGTAACACTGAAGAAATGCCGAACTCCAAAACACAGGTCCTTTAATATAAGAAGATATTGCATTTAGCAGTTCTTCATGGAGGCCTGTGTTTCTTCTGCTACAAACAAAATTAAAGCTGTACTCTGAAACCCCATCTGCAGATGTTTTCTTGTCCTGAACAAATGCCTCTTCTCCTGGCAAACCACAGACTAGAAGGCTGTCTGTTCAGGAAGACAGCAATAATAGCTATGTTCAAACACAGAATATAGCAAGACAATTCCAGATAGAAGTGAAGGGCAACTGAGTAAAGGTTTTCTTTATCAGAAGGAGAACCTCTAACTCCAAAATGAACTGTGTATTTAAGACAGAGATGAAGACAGTTTTACTCAGATTCCAAAGGTCTGGAAGGCCTAGAAAATCAGTGGTTTGATTCCGGAAGCAATCGGGCAACTGGTTAAGAGAAGAAATACTTCAAATACATGTCACAGTCATTCCCTTTAATTTGCCATTGTAGTCATTCAAAACTCTCAGGTTTGTTGACTGGCATATGTATTCTTTCTCTACCGGCTGTCAAGCCCAATAGCTTAAAAAGAAACAGCCATGAGTATTGAAAAGCAAGATTGCAAGACTGAAAGAGCTGTGTACAGAGGATTTAGTAACAAGCTATCTAGGTTCTCTTCCTCCTTTTAAGAATATCACTGACAAAATAACACAGAGAGACAAGAAAGAAATATTAAAATCAGACATTGGGAAATTTTTTACTTTGATGTAAACATTCAGCACAGAATAACAACAATCAGCGTAGACAAACTAGGACCGTGAAGCAGTATTTCATATCTATTTGTAAAAGCATTTATTTTCTCTCTTAACCAAAACTTTCATATGATTAAATTCCACTAATTTTAAGATTTAATATACAATCACCCATCACAAAGGAAAAAAGAATGAAATGAATCCAACTTCCTTTTCAAAAATAAGACTACTCACTTTTGTCACCATAACCACCACGAAGTTCTTCTCATCTATTTTGTATTCTTTAAGAGCAGTATCATCATTAAGGATTTTACCTGGCAAATTAAACAGATACAAATTAAGAAGTTATTTAACAGATCATTAAATGATGTTGGGATTCTCTCATATAAACACAGTTCAGAAAAAAAACAACCACAAAAACATGGTTTATGCAGACTTACAAACATTAATATCCCTACAAGAAGTTTTTTTGCTATTAAGCTTTGGCAATAGAATTAGTAATTTGGCAATAGAATAGTAATTTTACTTCTATGATGTCCACAGTACTAGTTAACTTGAAGGCCATCGCCAAAAGCGTTAAAGATGCTGATAATTAAAACAGAAGCATTAAATCTAGAGTAAGATTTATTGGATCTTTATCACAGACACAAGTAATGTGGAGGAAAGGCTTTAGCATACAATAAACTTAACTGAATAACTTATGCCAGCTGACATTCTTCAGACACAATAAGAAAATTCCTTCCTGCTTATCTTTTATTTGTCCTTCAAATGTAGTGAACTACCTACAGTTCTCTGCCATGGATCAAGTACATCTGCATTAGATAAGTTTGTGACATTGCAACTTTAACAATTTGTTCTTAGAAGAAGGCTAAAGCATTAGAAAAGCTAGAACCATTCCATACCCTGCACCTTGAGATAAGAATGAAAAAAAATGATCAGACAAAACCAGAAACATTAGTTTGTTATACTACCACTTCTGCTGTTTCATAAGCAGAGGGAGTACTGCGGCAAAACAGATTTGCCTCATGTTTACAAGAAGTAAAAACACATTAAACCACATAAACTCTTTTTTCCTTTTTTAAGGATAAACTGATTTAGAGGCAGTACCACAAATCAGAAAATTGTCTGCATTTCAGTGAGTTTTGTAGTACCTACTTCTACTACAGAATTTTCAGAAAATATTTTACAATTTTAATTGATTCATTTTCTGAAGATGTGCCAAGGACCGCTTCCCTATTTCAAGAGAAAAATGGTTATTTTCATAACCATTCTCAGTGCCAGTTGAATACAGCACTTAACTGTAACTAGCAGGACACATCCTCATCCTGATGACTGTAAGGAAATCAAGCAGTGCATACACATTATAGCACTTGGAACACAAATGAAGTGGCAGTGTCCTACTCCCTACTGGTTCCACCAGTCTTGCAGGTCATACAGAATGTATTACATGTACTGTAGTAGTAGTAATACCTTTAGCAGCTGCTGCAGCATCTGACTCAGAACCTACACAGATTTATTACAAGTTTCTCATTTAGAGGCACTTTGGGAAAGGAGTTTGCACAATGTATATATGTGCAGACAACCTATCTACTCAGGACACACCAGTCTCAGGGTTTCTAGATTTTACCCTAATACAGAGGACAACACAACAGTTGTACCTCACCACTGATTAGAATTATCTTTTTTAAAACAAATTTGCAAGCATTTTAAATAACAAATAGTACTTTTAAAATACTTTTAATCAGGTTCTGTTGGGATACCACTTCTGCTTTACCAAACTATGAAAATTCTAAAGACTACTTCCATCAAAGTAAAAATGTCATCAATACACTCTTGTTGTATCTCTCGTCCAAGATAAAAAAACCCAACAATCTTTGGATGGTCTTCTATTCTAAATTGTATTTCCTACATTTCCTACTGCTTGTGAGGATTATACAACGCTGCAGGTAAATTCTGGCTTCTGAAATACTCAAGTCACATATTGTCTTACGCAACCCTTGATTTTTTAATCACAGAAACATAACATTAAAAGTATAATGCAATTATGTATATTGCACAAGGCATTCTGCCTTGTTCATATTTCTTGATTATACATGCAACTTTTACCTTCATGTTCCTGATGTGCTTTACCTTCACTGAAGTACAAGGGACATAAAACTTGCTAAGAAACATAGTCCCAAGAAGTCCATAGAAACACGCAGAGACTCCTGACTTCTCTCCCATTAGTGTACTTCTATTGTGATCAGTAGCTTTAGCTTATTAGAAGTGGAAGACCAATACTGTTTACAAAGCAGTACACTGAAGAAGTAAAGAGACTACCTAAGTTTCTTTCAAGCACAGTTTGAGAGGAAAAAGCACTAGAAGGGATACTGGAATAGAATTTTTTAAGTTCTGATTTAAAGTGAGAATGAAAAACTCGATCTTTGTGTTAGTGACAGAATGGATTAGCCAGGTAGAAAACAGAAAAAAAAATATTACCAAATAATATTTTGAAGTACAGAAGCTCAAATAAAGTAACTTCAGGTCTTTATCTAACATTAGCCTGTTTCTTCCTAGCACATAATACATGTTTCTAATGACAGTTTAAAAGTATTGAAAGTACTTTTGTGTAGTAAAGATTTGGTGGTGGTTTCTTTTGTTAAAACAGAAGAAATAATCCGATTTTTAATTCTCTGAGGCATATACAGGAACGCTTCAGCTGTACACAGCACAGCATAAACTGAACAAAAGACAACAGTGAACACAGAACATGAGCTGTGATCCGCTTAAATCCTGATGTCCTGTAACAAAAGCTATTTCTATTTCATCTAGTATACCATCTAGTAGAGACACGTATGTATTAAAACATGAAGAATTCTGATTCAAAATTAAGAGTTCCCTTTTGTATTTCTTTTTTTTTTTTTAAACCTGTTTGCATTTCAGTACTTAGAATCTTTAGGAGACTTAACATTCACATCAAAGTCAAAGAAGAACATAAATACGGTAGATTCAGCAGATACAGTATTTTCAGAATATTCATTACCTGCATAAATTAGTTTTTGGCCAGCTACTGGAAAAGCATCTTTCCCTCTTTCTGATTCAATCTTCTCTTTCAGTGCCTTCACCTAAAGCACAGAAACATCTTAATGAAAAAAAAAAAGAAGTTTTGCAATACAAAATTAATTAAGTACACTTTGTTCTAAGTTTTAAATACTAAAAAGTAGTTTTCAGACATAGTTTGATTACGTCAAGTACATCAGTCTTCCAAAGACACTGCTGAAATCACTTGTAGAGCAATGTGTTCCCAAATAATCTCTTGTGCTTAATCACATTAGGTAAGTAATTCCTCCACGAGAAGTCTTTAGGTACGGGTTTAAAAAAACAACACAGTGAAAGATTGAGAAATTTGGGAAAAACATCCTTTTATCTACCAATCTATTTCCCCTCCCTGTTCTTTCTCTGAATGCAGGGGGTACACATGCTATACACAGCTGACGGCTTTTTTCATCACAATGACTCTTCAGGGAACGCCTGTGGTTTTGGTAAGGTCACCATGACATTTGATTTAACTCATTGGAAGGACCTGAAGCCTTAATATGCAAAAAGACTTGGGCAAACTGTCCAGTTGTTCATTTTTCAACTCCTTCCCCTCCCCCGTAATTTTTGGAGCCTTGCATAGCAATTTGAAACCTACACATGAAAGCATTTTGCCATATTTACTTGCTTATGCAAACCACTGACATACAGTCCACTTTCAGAGCACCACATGCAACAACAGCTCAAATAACACTGCATTAGTTGTCATGCATCAGAATGCCTATATTCGCCAGAAAGACTGCATAACACTATCCCGAAGAGACAAAGGACATTCCTGTAGAAGCATTTCTTTACTGATACATTTGAAACCATGTTTTAAGACAAACTCTTTGTATACAAACAAATTTGAATTTTGCTCTATGACAGACATTCACAGTATTATGTAAAACAAAGACAACTAATGCATTACAAACTCATTACTACAAACTAACTCCATCTTCTAAAGCTTC
>JAHREE010000605.1:5182266-5237586 GCA_033628505.1 Tringa tobata | reverse complement strand
AGCATTTATAGCAAGACAAACTTCGTTTGTGTGCTGTAGAGACAAAGTTTGCGTCTCTGCTTTTCCTAAACACCGTGTCACCTGTGCTGCGTGATCGTTACTTTGGTCCCTCGCACGCCGACAGAGCGGGAGGTTAGCCGCTTGTCACAGAAAGTGGTGCGGTGGGTGGGACATCGGAGCGCCTGGGTTCTGCTGGTGCTAGTTTCAGTAATCAGTGCTTGCCTCTGATGAGTTATTAACCACCGTTTCCCCCAGTACTCGTTAGGCGGTGAGGAGAGAGAGCCCTGCTACAAAGAGCCTTTAAAGCTGGGCCAGTTGTACTGGCAAAAAGTTGGACTAGGTGATCTCCAGAGGTCCCTGCCAGCCCCATATCGTTGTGTGATGCTGTGAAAAAAGGCCCCTGCCCGAGATCCTTATAACCTCTTCCATCAATGCGGGCGGGATTTCCCAGTGCGTTTTCCCTGTAATGAGGGCTGTCTTTGTGCAAAACAGGATGCTGGTGTTAGGCTGGATTAATACTCTAACGTAATCAAATCCAAAATTCCCTAGTGTTGTGTAATGCCTTGAGAGGTTCTACTCTGCCACATTGTCAATGTAATGTCTGTAACAAAAAAGGAAAAAAAAAAACCAACATCTTTTAACTCATTATTACAGTAAGCTTGGCTTCAAAACAACTTCTTAGCAGCAGCGGAGCAGGGGCCAGCAGGCTGCGTTGCAATAAAAAGGGAAAGTGGGAGACACCTCTCCCTGCAGGAGTTTATGAATGTGTACGTGTTGCACGCGCAGCTGGTGGTGCTGCTGCTGCTGTCATCATCCAGCTCGGGCTCTGACACACAGCTGCTAGACAGGCAAAGCCTCTTTAAGGGCTTTCGCAACAAAAAAGAAACTGCTGACTGTTGCTAGCAGGAATCCAGCATTCTTGGCAGCACAGAATAACTTGCTTGCATTGCATGGAGAGCCATTCAAAAAAAAAAAAAAAGAGGCATGAGATCAAATCTCGCTATTTTTTGCATGGGTGGTTACAACTTAAAATAGGTTGCTTGTTCACTTTCACTATTGCCTGACACCAGATCTAATTCTGTACTTTGCAGATAAAATAAAAGGGATTTTGTAAAGAACTTTTCATTCAGCAGTCCAGCATATGTAAATGCTGAACTTCACATGCAAATGAAATTAGCTCGTGCTGAGGGGTTGTGTCAGTTTCACTACCCTTTTCTGCTGAGAATATGTTAAATGTAAACTACTCATTCTGATATTTGTGGTTGCTGGTTATAGTGTGAAACAGTTCTGCCCAGTTTGTGGTGGGGCGAGGGTTCATTTACCTGATGGCTGTTTAGCTCTGCTGTGAGGGCTTGTAAAACCCTCAGCATAACTGGGAATCAACTCCAAAGGCTGTGAACTGCTAAGAGTGAAGTTTTTCCTGACTGTTTATTTGAACTTTGAGCACATAGCATGAGGGAAAAAAAAAAGGGCTGTGTTTTTGTGGATTTTTTTTTTCCCTGTTGAGTGGTACTGCAACTTTGGACGACTCGCTGTATGGGGCCTAAATTAAATAAACAAGTCCTTGGTGTTTCCTCTAGCTTAGCCCCTCAGCTCCTTAAAATAGGTTACAGCAGAACTTGACTCTCCTGGTCTTTCTTCAAGGCTGCTTCCCACCAGTTGCAGAATTGACTTTTTTCCCCCCCAGACTACTTTAGTCTTTCAGCTTCATAGTGCTTCTCCTTGGCAGCAAGTGCTTAGTTTTTTTTTTTTTATTTTATGTCTGAAGTATTTTGGGTAATTGCTCTGTGTTCAGTCTGGAGTATCACACTTACCGATGTCATTTACAACAGTTTGTATGCTGACTCGGTGAGCGCGCAAACCTCTTCTATGCAAACAGGAAAACTTACATTGATTTGAAAGAGATGTGAAATGAAGCCCAAAAGTTAGAAAGACATTTTAATGACAAGTGCATACAGCGATTACTTTTTGTTTTTCTGAAGTCCTGGGTTTTTGTTTACAAGTTTCTTGATCTCCCTGGTGCAGTTACTCCAACTTCACACCACCGTGGCTTTGTCCTCCTCAGCCTTTTTCGGTTGTCCATGATTCCCAGTAACTGCTGTCTCCCAGATGGAGGTGTACGTGTTCGTGTCGTACAAGTTGCTAGGGGTAGCCATGAATTCCAGCTGGCTCTGGCGGAGGGGGAGGAAAACACAGTGGAACCAAAATGAGGGAGGGAAGATAACTGGCGAGTATTGGTGCCTCCAGTACACCTTTCCCTGCAGCCAGGGCTTCCTTACGTATCGCCCAGTGCTTCTGGAAGCTGGAAAGATGCACACAGTTAAACCACACGGAGACAGGGACATAAGTCAGCGCTGTCCCCTTCCTGACTGAAAGAGTTACCCAAACCTCGGGGTAGTTTAATCAAGAGTGTGTGTATGTGTCGTGGAGCCCACGGTAGCTAGCAGCTGGAGCCTGTGACCTCCTAGGTCTCCCTCAGTAATGTTACCTTTAACGGGAGGAAAATCTGACAGCGGAGACAGTAAATGGGTCTGATGCAAGCCTGCTTATTTACAGCAAATGTGCAAGGACCCGATTCTCTCAGCTGCTGGTGGCCCGGTAAAAGCGGTTTTGCTGACATTGGTAACAGACCACAGCCCTTAACATTAACTTTGTGAGGCCAGAGGGCCAGGGTCTATTGTGCTTGTTGACTTCTTGTGAGAAATTGCTGTGTGAAAAGAAGCTTTGTAACAGTGTCTCATGTTTCGATGTGCAGTTTGAGCATAAAGCAATAGCCAAGGCTTTGAAAACATGGGTGTGGGCTAAATGAGCATCCCCAAAGCTATAAAAAATCACTAGTAGACAGTTACTGGTCATGGAAGAAGTACAGCCTTGAGACCTGAGAAAAACTATCATAAAGAGAAAAAAGAAGCAGCTAAGCAAGAAAAATGTTGAAAGACAGGATAATACGCCTGACAACCTGGGAAAGGAACATCTTCAAGCCTTGCACTGCGTGAAGTCCATCAGGCAGAGGCCTAAGGCTAAGCCTCTGCTTGGGGAGTCAAACATCTTGGGAGAAGATCTCCCCCCTGAGTGAATTTTCTCACTACACACACCAGTTCAAAGGCTTCAAGGACCCTGACTGTCATGGACCCAACGCCATTGTACAGGGCTGTGCATTGTACATGTCTGTGTGTTTTCACCTCAGATTATGTGTGTTTCACCTCTTCAACCACCAAAAAAAGTCCCTATTGCATGTTACTACAGTTTGTCTAGTTACTCTTGGTAAACGTCTCTGCTCTTTCTCTGGGAAACATCAAGGCAAATACTCTCTTCAGTCACTGCTCATGGTAACTCAGTGCATTCAGACTCTGGACTAACTTGCAATAGGTGCCTACACCCTGTTGCCTGGGTCATCCCACTGTCTTAGATACCTGTACATTATTAAGGCTGCCAATCATTATTAGCATTATCATAATTTTTACAAATCCTACCCCGATATTAGGACCGATGGCAGATAAAGAATGTGGAGGTGGTCCTCACCCCAAAGAACGGACAGTCTAAGGGAGCAAGGAACAGAACTGTGCTTGCAAGAAAGCAGCACATTCATAGCAGAAGCTATGTTTCAGACCTTTTGGAGGCAAGAGCTGACTTTCCAAAACCAAATGAGAAGTGACAGGAACAGTCGTTTGCATGGCCTGCAGAAGGCCCTGAAGGTGGAGAAAGTTCATTGTATTGGCTGTGCTGAACTGGGAGGAGGTATGCAGAGGACAGTATTTCAGGTGGATGCCCGTGAAGCTGGATACCAGCAGATGTGCTGTGACGAAGATACGGGAGGAGGAGGCGAGATTTTTAGCTTGTGAGAGTGGTTAGGAGGAGCTGTTACTTAGGTAGATGTGCAGAAGGACTCCAGAAGGGCAGCACAGTCTGGAGGGGCTTTGGATCAAATGGAGCACACACTGGTAATGCAGAGGTGAGGGAAAGTAACAGAGTGACTGGCAGGTGGTAACATGAAGGGCTCCCTCCTTACCCTTAATGAAAAGCAGCATTTACATCCTTCACAACGAATTACCTATCCCAGAAAAATGTTTCAAAAGCAGACATTTACCACTGGCCGTTGACATTAAATGGGCATGAATTAGTGTGAGGTGTCCTGGGATGTAGTATTTATTTTTCCATTAGGGTGAGATTTTCCATTGAGTTGACGGGTCTCCATTCCACACACCTTCATGCAGAGCTTCCATTCACTTTCTCTGTAACACATATTAGCAGAGAACGGCAATGCATCTTTTCGGGAAAGCTGAACCAACTGCAAGCATTTTTCTGGAGTAGTGAACCAGTACTTAGATTCCAGTTTGCAGTAATTGGTACAGCGTAAATTAATTCACCCTTCATCTAATTCTGCGTCCAGTTAGGAGCTTTATCTGTCTCCTGTTGGCAGCATTATTTCTTTCACAAAAGGAATAATTCAGAGGTTTAGTTGAGGTATGAGGCTGCTACCCACCTTCCACAGCCATTCTCATTTATTGTGCAAGGCAACACTGAAGCAGCTTCACATTGTGTTTATCCTGATAGTAAAGAGCAGCTGCTCAGGTTAATCAGCTTATTAGACCATGAGGTATTAGGCAGTGACCATGGGAGCAGTGTTAACTTGCAGCAAGATAGTTGTAACCACTTCAGCCACTACCAGCTGCAGGCAGAAGAGAGTCTGGATGTTACCTTTTGTTGGGTTTATCAGTGTCCTCTCACGTTTGCATGCCCCAAGGTCTGAAAAAAGTCATCAGAAGGGACTGGAGCCTTCAGACTTGAAAAAGTCCAGCTACAAAGCAGTGGTACTCCCTTGGGAAGTCTGTGTGCATTTTCAGCACCACACCCAAAAGCGTGGAAATTCCCGCTAGAGTTTCCACCAGCACTTGGACACCATGGTTGTTAACACTGGTGTCTGCACAAAAGCACCTGTATTTCATAAAGTTAGTATGAGATCAAAATGAAACCCAGCCTTTAGTGTTATAAGGGGACTCAAATTTTCTTTAAGTAGGGATTCACCCTTGTAGTCTTTTATTTTGAGAGTGATTGCTTTTTTGTTGTTAACCTTTTAGATTGATTGGCACTCAAACAGCTGCCAAGAATACTGGGAATTCACTATAAAATAGCAGTGAAGCAAGTGCATGAGACTATCATCTTGACAGGCTTGGGTATTTATTACACTAATTATGTGGGTGTAGTAATTGTATTAGGAATATCTAGGTGATATTTCCCATCAGTACCAGGCATGGGGAAGCCCACAAATGATCTTTCAGCTGACTCTAATCTGCACATTTTCCTTAAACATATAATAAATTTTCTCATTTAGTAGCAAAATCTGATATTGTTTGTTTTCCCCCACACAGAGATTTAGTTGCAGTAACCACAGTAAGTATATGAACATCCTAATTTGAAATCACTGTTAATTCATTTTATCCCATTTATTAAAGAAGCAAGGGACAAGGGGTGGGGAGAGGAATGTCAATTCAGGGAGTGGCTGCAAAGCACGCTGCTTCTGAGAGCTATTCCTAGAGCATTGCTTCTGACAGTCCACCTTCACACGGGTGCTCTGCCCGCAGTTAGAATCTAACCCCTTCACATATATTTTTGTATATTTGTTTATAGACTCCCTTGCAGTTATATTAGTGTCGTTTTGCTATGCCAGGATCTAAAGTTTGCCAAGAAAGGCCATATGGGAGCTTGCAGTTGAATACCAGACTGCATACCGCATGTTGCTCAAAGCATTTTTAAAGAGAGGTCTTCTTCCAGGCTTGTAACCATCCTGGCTATTGAGTGTTAAGCTTGGCCCAACAGTGCCAGTGCCTGAAAGACCCTATTGACTGGGCATTGGAATTAAAATCTGTAAATCTGTGTATGCATAAAGACTACTTGTCAGTGAGGAGAGGAAAGTATTGAATTCTGTGTGCTTCAAGGAAGTTTATTTGAAAATGCACAAATCTTTTTATTCCTGTCATGGTTTAACCCCAGTCAGCAATGAGGACCATGCAGCCACTCAATGTCCCCTCCTTCCCCCAGGAAGGTTGGGGAGAAGAGGAAGAGAAGGAAGGGGAAAGGAGAAAATGAAAAAAAACCAAAACCTCCTGGGTTGAGATAAAAACAGCTTATTAGAACAATAGTGGAAAAGGAAAGTAACAGTAATAATAATAATGACACAAGTCACACTGACTCCCCAGTGGATTGTCACCTTCCCAAGCAATAATCATGGATTTCTGTCCCTCGCCCCCACCTCCCCCCAGCCTTGGCCAACCCCCATTTCTATACTGAGCGTGGCGTCTATGACATGGAATATTCCATTGGCCATTGCATTGTTCTGTCTAGGCTCCTTTTCAGCTGCTATGTGAAGCTAAAAAACATCCATGAAAAATATAAACAACACCTGGCAACAACCAAAACAATATGGTTTACTAACATTCTTTTCATACCAAATCTGAAAACACAGCAACCACCAAAAAAAAAAAATTAACTCTGTCCCAGCTGAAACCAGGACAATCTCCAAAAAGTTCAATTATTTAGTCACTGGTTATGTTAGAGTGCTAGACAGTTGAAAGGGAAAGGAATAAAAATGATTTGGGTTTGACAGTTGCCAATGTGTGTCTTTGGGGACAGTTATCTGGTGGCTGGGTCCATTAGCAGAAAAGGCTGTTGTTGCTGTAGGGGGATTTTACACCGTTTCAGAGCACAGACTCTTTGCCAACTATTTTAATATTTAGGCTTTGTTTGAGCTTCTGTCCTGTCTTTGTCCATGCCTGTGCTGTAATAACAAGCACAAATGGAAGCTGGAAGCTGCATATTGGCCTTCTGTAGTTCTGCAGAGCTGCTGTGGAAAGGCCAGATGTCTAAATATTTCCAAAGCAGAGCCAATTATTGCATGAGACATTAGAATGGCAAATAATGTGGTCAGCCAGGGAAGCCCATCGCTATTTCGGCGATCTGACAGCTTCACAGTGAGGGTCTTCCCAGCTTCAGGGCTGGACTAAGCAGTTGCAGAATGGATTGCTGAGTGCACTATGAAAAGCTTCTCGGGAAATGACATCAGGAATTGGCAGCAATTAATCCAGAACATTGATTCCAAGAATAATATTTATCTGAAAAATAATGAATCAAATCCTACAGGTCTAACTGGGCATACTACGAATAAATTAGATCGGTTTATTTTTATATGAGTCATTAATCATATTACAGTCATCGCAGTGGTTATCTGAAAGTATTTTAATTTAATCAAAATGCAGTTAAAACTCATTTAAACAAATTTGGCCTCAATTGTACTGCCCCACACACAGACTAATCTTTTCCAGCGTGGTGTGAGGAATTAGACACCAAAATAGATCTCTCTATAGAGGCCTGGCCATGGGTTTATTCATTGCTTGATTTTGAGCATGCACTTTGCACCACTTTGCTTTTTATCCTGACTGCCAGATAAAAGAGAACAATATGCTATGCTCTGAGGCTTTTGTCACAGTGTTCATAGCTTGTACAGACCATCTGCTGTGGAGTAATGTAGCTGCTGCAGTACATTGCTTTCCTAGCATATGTGTAACCTGACAGCTGGAGAGTGTGAGCCCTCTGGATTCATCAGGAATTCACTTGTATGTGTAGCTACTCTGTCCACGTAAAGCAGTATGTAAAACAATACTAACTCCTAGGTCACAAAGACCATAGAATCATTGTAGTTTGCAGGGACAGGGGTAGCTTCTAGTCCAAATTTCTACTTGGAGTGGGGTCAAGAATGAATTCAGACCCTGGTGCACAGAGCTTTGTCCAGCCAGACTTTGAAAACCTCCAAGGACAGAGATCCCACAGTCTCTCTGGCATCTGCTACAGTGCTTAATTAATCTCATTTTTTTTCCCTTCCTAACCATGATGAACCTCTCTAGTTTCAGTTGATGTCAGCATCTGTCGCCTTCCTGCGAGGCACCACTGGGAAAATCCTGTCCCCATCCTCTTGATGCCATCCCCGTAGGGTATGCTATGGGGTTCCCCGAGCCCTTCTGTGCTCCATGCTGAACCATCCCCAGCCCCACAGAGCCTCCTCTCAGGGCTAGTACTGCAGTCCCACCGTCGCAGTGGCCTCCCCTGAGCCCCTGTTTTGTCAATGTATCTGTCTCCTGGCTGGGACCCCAAACAGGACATAGTGCCTGGATGAGGCCTGATCACCCCTGCCCACCTGCCCCCACCCTGGATAGGAGAAAAATAGGAGAATATCCTTGAGATTGAGCCAAGTGCTGCCTGTGCCCCCTCATGGGAGGAATCAGGGGAGCCCAGAGGGCTGGCCAGCAGTGCTGGGGTGTGGGGAGAGCTTGTGGGACTTTGTCCTGCAGCCTCCCAGGGAGGCACAAAGTGGTACTGAGTGAACCCTCTCGCTGCGTGTGCCTGGAGACGTCTGCCATAACCAGAGGAACCTGATGCAGCAGGTCCATCTACTTCCAGATGGGGCAAGGAGTGCTCCCCTGGGAGGCCACAACAACCCCCGAAGAGGAGGGACAGCATCCCCAAGGCCTCTTTTCCAGCCAAGAAGAGGCCACCCCACCTACAGCACTAGAAGAACGCCTCAGGCGCTGCCAAAACCAGGGCTGGGCCGGCAGCTGGGCATTTCTTCCACCCTACCCTGGAGCCAGCAAATGATTGCGGCCTCTCTTCCTTCTCTAGGGCAAAAATGAGATTTTTTTCCTCTAGTGAGAGGGAGAAGCTTGACATCCCCATCTACTTGCTGCCGTGCCTCCACCAATTCTGTTACACCTGCATCCTGTGGTGGGCTGAGAACAAGGCCAAGTGCCCCCTCTGCAAGAGGAAGGCCACCTCCATCTTGCCCGGAGGGCAAGACTTTGGGGCGATGACTTTGAGGAGCATGTTGTCACACCATATGCAGCATGGTCAGTGGTCGCCCACCTGACAGGAGGAGCTCCTGGACACCCAGCTGCCCGCAATCTCAATTGCCCTGCAGCATCCCAGCCATCAGCTGTGGGGCTGGTGCTCAGGGCTCTTGTGGGCAGCTGTCTCCACATCTGGGCATTGCTCTTTTGCAAGCACCCAGCTCTGCTCCAGCCCATGCAGCTCTAGCTGCAACAGGAGCTGCAGCTGGTCTTCAGGAGCGGCCACTGGGAAGCATCAACAACAGAAAGGGTTGTCCTGTCCAGCCTGCACCTCTTTGGCCTGGACGAGGAAACCCTGATGCAGCTGCTGTGGACTGCCCTGGGCAGGTACACAAGGAGCTTTGGGCACTGGCTGATTAACACCATCATGCACTGGTGTGGTGGGGAGGCCCAACCTGTGCTGCTGGGGGGCAGGAGGACAGACCTGCGGCTGCCCCAGGCCCTGCTGTCTCCCGAGAAGGGTCTCCTACCCCCAGCCTAGCTCTTCATGGGGGTCCTGGCAGCCCTCCCTCTGCCCCTATTCCTGCCAACAGGGAGTGAGAAGAGCCACAAGAGGACCCAGGGCAGGCTGTGCTCAGTCCCTCCACTCACCGCTGGGGCAGTGAACGCTCCCCTGGGGGACCCTGGCAAACTCTGAAAAGGAGGGCCAGCAGTCCTGAGACCAATTCACCGCTGAACAATGGGCCACCCCACCATCAACAGTAGGAGTGTGCCCCATGAGCTGGCAAAACCAGGGCCAAGACAGGAGGTGGGACACCCGCCAGCACCCAAGAGAACCAGGAGGCTGTTATTATTAGTCTAGCTCTAATGATCAAATAATACAATAGATGTATGAAAACTACTGAAAAAGTCTTGGTATTTCTAACAATGTAGTTGGCATTGCTATCCTCACCCATGTTAGTTTCTCATGTGGCCAGAAATGGCGACCAAGAGGACTCAGTCCATACTTTCCTCAGGGGCAGAAGCAAGGTTTTCCTGGTCACATCTCTGCACACCTCAGCATTGTTTCTGATTCCTCTTTCATAACCTGTCTTAACTCCCACCACCCATACCCATAATTTTTTGCATTGCTTTGCCACAAGTTCCCTGGTTAGCCATGCCAGCCTCCTAATATATCTGTCGTGATTTTTTCTTGAGCATCAGCATTGACTTTTCTTGTATTTGGGGAAGATTATCTTTAAAGGCTTGCTAGTCCTTTTGAGCTCCTTTGCCCTTCAGAGTTGGGTCCTGCAAGAGCTGCCTCCCACTTACGTCTTCCCTGAATAAACCACAGGTTTCTCTCGTGATGTCCAGGGCTACTCGCCTTCCTAACCCCACCCAGGATCTTGAACTCCTCTGTATCAGGATCATTGCAGTCATGGCCTGCCGTTCACTGTCACAGCCCTGACCAGTTCTTCCTTGTTCTTTAATAGCACATCCAGGATGGCATCACCCCAGGTTGGTCCATTCAGCATCTGTGTTATAGACTCATAGAATTGGTCAAGTTTGAAAAGAGTTTTAAGATCATTGACTTCAACCGTTAACCTGGCACTGCCAAGTCCACGACTAAACCATGTCCCTAAGCACCACATCTACATGTCTCTTAAATACCTCCAGGAGGTATTATCAACCACTTCCCTGTGCAGCCTGTTCCAGTGCTTGACAATTGAACAGTGAAGAAATTTTTCTTCTTCACTTGACAGTGAAGAAATTTTTCCAAATAACCAGTCTAAACCTCTCCTGACACAACTTGAGGCTGTTTCCTCTTGTCCTGTTGCTTGTTACTTGGGTGAAGAGACTGACCCCCACCTCTCTACCACCTCCTTTCAGGTCGTTGTAGAGAGAGATAAGGTCCCCTTGAGCTTCCTTTTCTCTAGGCTAAACAACTCCAGTTTCCACAGGTGCTCCTCATAAAACTTGTGCTCTAGACCCTTCACCAGCTTCATTGCTCTGCTCTTGTTGCACTCCAGAACTCAATGTCTTTTTTGTAGTGAAGGGCCCAAAACTGAACACTGTATTCGAGGTGGGGCCTCGCCAGGTCGGAGTACAAGGGGACAATCACTTCCCTAGTCCTGCTGGCCACAGTGTTTCTGATACAAGTCAGGATGCTATCGGCTTTCTTGGCCAGCTGGGTGTTCCGGACAGCCTCCAGAAACCTCCCTGATGGCCTTTCCTTTGCAGCAGGTGCCAGGGATGTTGAAGTCCCCAAGGAAAACCAGTGTCAGTGACCAGAAACTCAGATATACTAGGATGCTGCAGTTCTATGTCCACAGGTGGTGCTCTAGCTCAAACATGGAGAGTAGGAATATGAGCCATGGCCAGCAGATCAAATATGACTCCTTATTTCCTAGAAACACCTTTAAAAAATTAAGGATTTTTTTTTGGTGGTGGTGGTTGGTTGAGGGTTTTTTTGTCCTTATGACTTTAGCAATAAAGTATGATGTGTCAGAAACCCCCTCTTCTAAAACTGATGGCTCTTGGCACTCAGGACTATTTTTCTGTGACTACAGTGGAAGGTGGTCCAGCGTGAACTGCTGGGAAGCACAGGATTTGAATTGCCTCACGTGACTTGGGCTGAATGATACTGTTGTGCCTAGACACTCCTTAACACACAGGTGGATACACACACAGACATACCCACCCCTGCTCTCCGCTTCTGCCTTCGCTTGTACCTTGTCATTGTCATTTTTGAGCAAGGCATTCACAGATATTTGCATGCAAACTGCCACAGCAAGTGTTTGAATGCTAATGGGGCAGCAGACTCGCCGGGAACGTGCCTTGCTTCATTAGGTGACTGAGAAGCGTGCTGGGTGCTATCTTTTAGAAGAGATCTGTGCAGATTCTTAGCTGGCTGTAGAACACATTCCAGTTGAGCACTACCTACCAGCCAGATTTCAAGGTTCAGCAAGCAATTCAACTAGGGCAGAAGGAATAATTACAGAGTTGTGAAAGACTGAAATGTAAAACAGATGAACAGATTGTTCCCTCCACTTGCCAGCCTTCAGGAGAAAATAATTCAGCTTCTAGATAACAGCAGACTCTCTTAGCTCGAAGGGACCTTATTTCCCTCCCAAAGGCATGAATGACAGTCCGGTGTAAGAGATTGCGTGGCACGCTTCAGTGCCAAATCTTCAGTTAGCATGGTGTGTATTTCTGATACCCAGCTTATCATCAGGTTTCCTGTGCTCATGGTAGCCAGTACAAATACCAAGTGCCTGCAAAATACCATGTCTGAGGGTGCTGCTACCAAACTGAGCTCTGCAGTGTCCATCAACTCCATTGATGGACTTGCCTGTTCAACTGGCTATTTCACATTTAGAGCTGGAGCACTACTGAACTCCTCAGGTAAAGCCTTTTCTAGTGCTAACTGAAGCAGGGATATGTCACCTTTAATTCACATGCTTCTTTCCGTTACAGCTTTTCTGGCTCAGTCTGTGCTGTATCGAGGGTTTGCAGTACATGTGGGGATACCAGGTTCGGCTCAGGTTTCACATGGCTACCAGCGAAATGAAATAGAGGTCAAACAGAGGGCTGATTTTCTTGGGATTAAATGGCATGGTTTTCCTTCTTTGTTCCCAACCGGTTGGTTTTTTCTTCTACCACTGTGTTCCTAGGCATCCAACTGCAAGTTTAAGGGGTAGTTCAGAGGTGTGGGTAGGGCACCTGACCGGGAGTCAAGAGACCTGCCTACCAATCCTGCCCAAAGTGATCAGCTAATGATTTTTATTTTAGCTGTATGTGATTCTGTCCTCTCTGTGGGGAGGACTTAATAGATCTGCAAAGTGCAATGACTTAAAAATTAGCTTCATAGTATATTTTTTTTTTAATTAAAATGAAGAAGCAAATTAAATTACCACCAGTGAGAACAAGAAATAACAGTCATCCACTAATTGTTTGTCGGAAGACAGGTTCAGTGAAGGGGAAAATCAAATTAGATAGGTATTGCTGGGTTTGTCTTTATACTTTCTTGGCTAAACCATGTGTTCTGAGATCAAGGAGAGGACTGAACAAGGAGCAATTCCATTTCAGGATTTATGCAGTGTTCTCTTGCATGTCTGGTTACAAATATTGATGATTACAGTAACACTTACTTTCTGCTACAATTGTCACATACAAATAAGATTATTAGGAGTGCAAAAGGCTTGAAAGGGATAATTTGTTTGGGGTGAGAAGGACTTCAAAACTGCAAGGCTGAGCATAAACTCGTGCAAGTTGAGCATAAAGGGCAAACATCAAATCAGGCAAAGCGAGCAGACTTTAACCAAGCTTCTGTGAGGTGCAATGGATACTTTGTGCTGTCCAAGTTAATCTGCACTGAGGAGAGAAATTAAAGGAGTTGTCATGAGCTAGGAATTGTTCTTTCTCCTGCTCACAGTTGTCGCATGGCTGCTGTAAGAGGAGAGACTGAAATGATTCTGCTTCCACAGGCGTGCACCCTTATAAAAAGGAGCAGCAGAAGGTGATAGGGGTAAACAGAGTGAATTTGATAGTGGAACAATAGTAGTACATGATCAATAGCACTTTACGTTGAGAGGCAGAAGAGTAAAATTGTCCACAACCCTCAGCAGTGTACTGCTTCTTATGAGAGACAGGGCTTTCATCTTTCCAGCTGAGGCACCAGAGACAGACAGTTCATGTGAATTACTCGTTTTTGCATGTATACACGCCACCCAATGCACTCAAGTTGCAGCAAATCACTTACACCTGCTGAGAAGCCAGGACAGAGTATGTGCCCTGTGGATGGAAGCCCAACAGTTTTCAGCCACGGCTACTCAGCACAGCAGCCACACAGGATAGCTGCAGCTCGTTGCCATGGCTCAAGCAATGCTGTGGTCTCATCAGAGATTTCCAGCAGTGCAGAAGACACTTAATTTCCAGCTGGTGAAAAAGGAGAGAGCAAGGGACCATCCGAAAGAGCCAGAAAGCTCCACAGCCAGGACTGCAATGGAGATGAATTAGCTTAGCTAGAAGATGCAGGACTGCATTCCCCACAGAAAATAATGATAAAAGTCAATTTATCGTCACCCCTACAGTAAAAATGTAATTTTAAATATGATTAAGTGATGATTTTCTAAATCTTAATATACAAATATTGACTGTCTTGGTTTTGGGAAAATAGTGATGTCATGCCTCAAGATACCTTCCTGAAGTATCTGATTACTGCTTCAGGGAGAAGATTCCCAAATCTTACTGCTCACTTATTACACTGTCTCATTACTCTCTCCCAAGTGACCGTTTGCTCTCCAAAGTAGGAGGATCCCAGAAGACTTACTGTTTTGCATGTGTTACAGTATTAAAAGCTTGTCAGTGTGAAAGTCCAAACTTGCAGAGCAGAAATCTGGAGTCAAGTTAAATAGACTAAAAATCTCACTCTTGTGTGTCTTCAAAGGACATAGAGTCCTTCAGGAATCTTTTATCCTTGGAGTTTGATTTGTCAGTCTTCTGTGGTTTACAACTTAGCCATCTTAAACCATCCATCCTTGCAGTTTTGTTTTAGTTTCTTCTTATGTCTCTCATCTTTGAAGACTAAGTCAATTTGCATAAAGCTAGATTTCAGTGTTAAGTTTAGGGTTCAAACAGAGGTTACTGTCTTGAAAGGAATGTTTCTGGAGAAACTTTTTCAAAAGATGTGAAGTTGGTGTCCGCTTGCTTCTTTCCTGAAACGGTTATTTCCTCTTTGCATGGAATCAAGATATCAGTTTACTGTTTTATGCCTTCTTTTATTCATCTTTCTTCCGTTCCCTGGAGAGTTGCCCAATCCCAAGAAAGATTTGTTTCCTAATTCTGAAGTTATCTTGTTCGGTACCACCAGTTCCAGGGACAGCCCATCCTCAGATTTCCATGTGGCAGAAGTACAATTTAGGTATCTGTCAGGCTCATTGCATTCTTTTTACCCATCCAGCAGATGGCATCGAAGCTCTAGAAACGTTCGTCCATCTTCATACTGCCGGGTCCTGCTGAGACTCAATTTTTCTTCGACGTTTTCGTTTTAAAAGATAATGATGATAACAGGCTTATTTTAGGAGACTTCAATTTAGTTTGCCGTTAGCTTAGAAAACTTATGAAGGTAGTGTGTGTATATATTTTTAAAAGTTGGTGATATTTTCCTGAAACCTAGCAGGCTGGAAATTTTAATTTTCTTCTTCAGTGTACTTACAGTAAATTTAAGAAGAATTTATCTTATACTGTTCTCAAGTGAGGTTATGTTTTATTTCTCAGTTTGAGCCTGATTTCTCAGTTTTGTTATTAAATTAATGTCTGTACTCCAAACACATGCAGTATTCTGGCTATTGTTAACACTGACATAGGTAACATAGCAAATGTTAATCAAATCTGTTGAAATAATATTACTTCTGAATCATATTGCTTCCTGATGTTCGTTTTCACAATGGTGGCCTAGTTTATGTATAGCATTCAATAACTTATGAATACTCAGATCAAAACTACTACTTGTATGCATTAATAAAAAAGCTAATACAAAAGCCTATTATTATTATATAAGGTCTAATAAATTCAGTTGCACAGTCATACATTTATTTAGTTGACTCCAACTTCTATACTGCTAGTAGAAAAGGAATTTATAATTATCACTTCAGTTCTTACGAGAAGTTAGATATAATACATTTGCTCTTTCATTTCCAGGATGGCAAAAGACAGCTGACTGTGTCTAATCCTACATGCATTAATCTTCACAGAAAGTCTCTCGTGCCAGTTTCTTTCCTAACAAACACTTCTAATGGGTGCCAAAAAACCATGAAAGAGTACTAAATTAGTGGGTTTTTCCTGTTGTTGTTCTTTTTAACAAAATCATTTAACACTGTCAATCACAGGAATATTAAATTACATATAAGGGGAGTCAAAATAATTTTTTCAGTTCAATGGAAGTCATGTTTGGTCGAAGGTTTTTTTTTCTGAACCCTGGAACATGCAATTCAAATAGTCTTTTTGGCAAAAAAGTATTGAGGTATTTATCCTCATGTACTGATGAAATCATTGACAGGTAATTATAGGTCATCCCTCTCTTTCAAATCTGAAGACTCAAAGGTAAAATATCTTCAGCCTTGATTGGAGTTAACCTTAACATTGAATCATCCATGCTATTTAAACAAGTCTGCCTGTGGCACTAAAATATCTTTTTGTGTTGTCCTGATAGTAACAATGCACAATTAAGTAGATAACAGAATTTTAACATGTGAAATCCATTTTCCCCATAAATAACATATCAAGCAACCTTTTCTGGCAATGTGATTTTAACTGACTTTCTTAATCATAGATTGCTCAAGCTGTATCTAGACACTGAATAAGTAATTTTTGCCTGTTCTCTGTTTATCCATTATAAATTCTTTTTCTGCTATTGATAACATCAATATCTGGATCAACAAGTCTTTATAGCCCTCAGTGGCATGCATTTTGATCAATGTATCTTGTTAAACATTTTTTGAAGTATTGCTTAGGTCTTGGGCAGAGGTCATATAGCAGTCTTCAATTCAAATGTCTTTCTCTGTGATTGTTTTCCACATGGTTAAGAATTACATTTAATATTCATTTTAATTCTGTTTATTCTTAACTATGTTCTTCATACTTATTCTAATTCTCTATGCTTAATTCTGTTTTGCTGAGATTATCCATGCTGGTTAACAATAGGGCTTTTTTCAAATATGTAGTGTGACAGAATTTATCACATTCTTAGCAAATAATATGTCAGGTGCTAATAATATTCCTTTAATGTATACCTACATGGTTGCATACTTGCATAACCTTCCCAAGAAGAAAAATAATATTCATTCTTAAAAGACGCTTCTAAAAGATTTTAAAATTTTTAATTACTTGTATAACAGATTTCTTCATTTCATTGATACTCCACTATTAAGCTAAATAAAATTGCCAACTGTAGAAAACATAATGTGAAATGCTGCTTGTTAAATATTTAGTAAGCGCCGAAAATTACCGGTTTAAGTGACCATGTGACTGACTCAGTAGTTTGCCACTGGAAGCTAATTCTCAGAACAATATGCAGTTCTGAAGAAGAAGGAGCAACAGATGGGGGACATTCATCAGAATCAGGTTTTGATTCAGGCTGCTGGACAAGGTCTCAATGCTTGCATTCACTATGAGCAGCACAGACCAGGGCTAATGGTCTGTCCAAAGCCTTCTCAGAGCTCTCTGTGGCAGGGCAGCTCCTCCCCAACACCACTCCCACAGTCTGCTTGTTTGGTGTGGCTGGTGGGCTCTGTGGGACATGGATTTTAACCGCCTGAGAACAGGCAGAGAACTCCTTCTGAGCCCTTAGTTGCTGCCGCAACACAAATGACAATGGCCTTTCTATTGTTCCAGCAGAATTCCTGCTCAGATGAATCTCCTAAAGCTCACATTTTTACAGAATGGAGGGTGGTAATACCCAGATTGCCAATTCTGCTGCAGAACAAACTGAGTTTTCGAGCACATTTTAGCTGCAGTCTCTTTCTTTGCCATCATCAAAGTCAGTGAAATGGTAGGGAGGGTGAAACAGAGGTGAGCTTTGCTTGCAGCCAAATTGTACTGATGTCCCCAGGTTCGTTCTTTGTCATGGAGGCAGTGCAGCCTGGCTATGACTAAGCTTAGAAGGCAGGGTTCAGTCAGCTTTCATTGTCTCTTTCAATGTCAGCTGTACAAAGTAAATCACAATTAAAAGGCATTGTCTGATCCTTCAGCTGGTAGCTCTAGTTGGGAGTCCTCCTATTCCTACCCTAATTGCCAGTGAAAAGGATCTTTTTCTCCTGTGTGTTTTGAAGTCTCAGGTGTTCACCTGCAGCCATAAATTTGGATTAGGTCTATCTTATGCATAAATGACCATTTGTCAAAGGCACCTGACTAGTTCTTTGTCTCTGTACCTCTACTAGAGAAGCAGCAGACAGACTCACAGCAAATCCTGTAGAGACATCCAGGACAGTCTCTGTTCCCATGCCTTTTGCAGGAAAACCATCTCCACAAATTGGACACCTATAGACACCTTCCCCAGTTTCAGGGGAAATTCTGTCTGGATGTAGGAAAAAAAAAACCCAAAAAACCACCATGAGAACAATTAGACATGGGAGCTCAGAGAACTGTTGGACTTTCCCTTGACGAAAGTATTCAAGACTCAGTTCCACAGAGCCTCGATAACCTAACCTAAGGCACTGCTTTCCACTGAAGGTTGGAGTTCCCATCCAACCTGGACATTTCTGTCATTTTTATGATCCTCTCAGGTTTCTGGAGGCAGATTACAATGAATGAGAAACAAGTGACCTGATTACAAAACTGTCCTCCACCTCTAGCAACCACTTCAATAAACACACATATGTAACTTATCCTGGCTTACACTTTATTTCACTTTTTCTTACATCCCTCCCAGTCCTGCACCCCTCCACTAAAGATGATAGTAGATGAGTAAAGAGAGAGGTTTTGTTCCCAAAACACTGAAATTTTTATTCTGAAGGATTTGCTTGCAACATTAAACCTTTGGCTTCTGGCAATGTCTATTGCCTTCTCTTTCAAGGTCAGTGATAAAACATTTAATGATAAAATTTTGTTGTAATTTCTGGTATTTGCAGCTACTCACCAGGTTATGCCTTATAGAACATCATGTGATAACTTCTCCACAGCTCCCACTTGAATTATTTCTACTTTGTTGCTCTGTCGTGTTGGTACATCCATCTCTGCATTTTGGAAAGATTTTGTGTTACCACATGGAAAGAGCGAGGCAAGCATTTGTAGCTCCCTTCCAGGAAATTCTGTCCTCAAAACTCTACCTCAAACATTTTGGCATGTCTCCTGACTTTTGAGGTCTTAGTGAGGAACATCTGAATTTCCAGCCTGAACCAGAGCAATACCCAACTAACCTCTGTTTCTCCAGTAGTAAATAACGTTTCCTTCTCTAAGGCATACTGGAGCCAATTAGGGTCTCACCTGACAGTACTAGTATGGTTACCCACTGTATAGGAAAAGGCTGTGCTGTCACTAACCTGTAGATACTCACCCAACCACTAAGTTATGAGTCCTAATGAGCCGAGTCAATATTGGTGCAGTTGCATCCTCTGCTTTTGTCCCTGGGACATGCCACAACCTTTGTGCAAGAGTTTCAGAGGCCAACCTGCAGGACCAGCGCTGATAGCCAGGGTGCTCCAGCTAATTCCTTCCTGCCTCGCCGAGCCCAGGAGCTCACTGAGTTTACCACACGGTTCTCCCAGGACACACATGAGTTCCAGCAAGCCTAATTACTTTTTGGCTGATGCAAGAAATACAGAGGGGAAAAAAACACCAACAAAACCAGCATGAACTGTACACATCATATGGCCTCTGTGCTCCCATTGCAATGCAACCTTAAGGTTTATATTAAAGGCCTTAAAGAGTCCACCCTTCTTCCTCTCCCCTTTTCCTCCTTAAAGTGCTCTTTTCCTCTCCTTTCAGCAGCTGTTTTTCTCCCCCTGGTCTTTCCTCCTTTTTTGACATGAGTGAAGAGGCAACCCTTCCTGGATTGTCAGTAGTGTCCTTGTCAGGAGCCTCCCAGATCAGACCTGTCAGATGTTCAAAATCCATCACCACTTCATCCGCAGCTCACTTGTCACCCTGCCGAGTTTCAGATTGGAACAATTAGTTTGCCTTGAGCTGTTGCCAATTATTTTGCTGCTGTATGATTAAATGGACTGTAATTGAATAGCTGATGACCAGAATTTAATGACCCTCCAATGTTAAATCTAGCCAAGTTAAAGATTTTTTTTATTTCCTTCACCTCCCAGGGGGGACTTCATCTGAATCTGGAGGCAAAAGGTCACAGAGGAGACAAGCATACACAACAATGAGAATAGAATTTGCAATATGATATATAATAGGATAGAGAGTCCTTAACATCAAAGTTTCTGAGCAGAGTAGTTAACAGGCTGTTTTGCCCCCCCACACACACAAATAAGAAAAGTGCAATACAGACTGCTTATAAGCACAATGTCTTCTTTCCTAAGAAAACTCTTATTTAGTATGAAATCCAGTGGGGTTGAAGCATACCTTTAATTATAAAGTTACATGCTCAGGAAAATTGATTCTTCATCTATGTCTAAGATTCTTATACTAAAGAGAAATAAGTGTTTGTCTCCCCAAATCCATCTCCCAGAATATAGACATCTGTGATCTTTGTAAGTTACCACCCAAAAAGCCTCACTAAAAAAGGCATAGTCTATTTTTAATGTGTCTATACCAGGTTTTGTTCAATATGTAACTCAGTTGTTGAAACTGTTGTAAAATTAAAGATTTTTTTTTTTTTAAGTCTGGGACTGAAACATTGTGGGCAATCAATCTACAGTCTGGACCGGCATTAGATTGGATATTAGGAAAAAGTTCTTTACTATGAGGGTGGTGGAACACTGGAACAGGTTGCCCAGGGAGGTGGTTGAGGCCCCTTCCCTGGAGATATTCAAGGTGAGGCTCAACGAGGCCCTGGGCAACCTCATCTAGTTGGGGGTGTCCCTGCTGACTGTGGGGAGGTCGGACTAGATGACCTTTGGAGGTCCCTTCCAGCCTGGACCATTCTATGATTCTATGATTTGAGCACGTCATGAAAAGGATGTCGATTATTCAGTGTCTCGTTTAGAAAAGAAATTATGATGTCCATACAGTACGGCATCAGCACTGCTCTGACTTTTACAGCTGGAGTGTAGATCTGATCTGTTAAATCAATCGTGCATGCAAAGTAGTCCCTCCTACATTCCTTGATATTGCAAACAGCCAAGCAATGATTCATCAAACCAAAGTCCTCTTTATGAGAAAACTGAATCACTGAGGACCTTCTGTGTTCAGATTAATGAACAAAAAGATGCTATCATTCATTCAGATTCTTCTGGCATCTGCAATATGTAGGCACTGCCCATGCATGTAATGACATGTTCCTTGCTTTGAAACGTTCCCAGTTCAAAGGACAGATTTTTCAGGGTGTTCACATGATGATTACATGTGTGAAGGTCCTGGACCAGTGAGGTAAGCCGATGCCGTACATTTTCAGAGCATCTATTGGTTCTTTAGTGACTTTACCAGGATTGACAGGACGGTTTCTGGACTTCGAGTTTTTCTCAAGGTTTCAGGATAAGAAGGTAAGAAGAAAACAGTATCTATATATATATAAAAAAAAACCCCTCATGGTCAAAACATACATATTAAAACCCATTGACCTTGAAGAGAAGGAAGCTAGGTAAGGAAGCATTGAAATGAGGTACAATGGGTGCATTTACAAACAAGTCATACCATGAACAAAAAAAAAAAAAAAACCAGTTCCTATTGTGTTTGCCTGCATGGAAGCTCCAAAATCCAGTGGGATAAGGTCATGCAGATGGAGAGATACTGACACTGTTTGTGTCTTTTCTACCAACCCACATATTTTTACAGATCTTATGGGAACACTATTGCCAAGTTTGGATGAAATTGGCAAACAGTTTTGGAGGTCATAGAGACCATTTTCACAGAAGCTTAATCCTAACAAAACCTAGTTAAAGCAGGTCCACAAAACCTGCAGGTGTATGTGCACTAATTCATTTTTGCTACTTATAATTATTCAGATGCAGGTACAAACATCCTTGGATTCAATGTAATCACTAGGTAAACCTGGGTGGGAATCAGAAACTCTTGTTTTGCATCTTCAGAAGTTGATTATGTGCACATCCGCCTGCACAAAAGCAATATGATTCCCTCCTGAAGACAGCTGATAAATATCATGTCAGCTCTCCTCAGCTGCAGAATCCCTGACTGATCCAGTTATCTTTCTTTCATTGTCATTCTCACTGGCAGCAGGAGCCCTTCAGCAGTCCTTACTTGGGGCCCTAAGTGGGAGGTAATGTGCGAGGCTCTCAGCCACAGCACCCGCAGGCACATCCTCATCTCTGTTTCGCCAGGGACCAGCACTGGGAACCTGAGCACAGCACTTCATTTGTGGTCTGCTGGCTTCTTCTCCACATTTTTTGCCTCTCTTGTCTATTCAGCCTGTAATCTTTTCAAAGGCTGGGCCTGTCTCTGACCGTCTAGACACACAGGACCTATTACAATGGGACATTGATTTCTCATGGGGTCTCCATCTGCTTACTGTATTGCAAATGATTACTGCTAACTTTAAAAGATCTACGTATCAGCATCAGGGTTCAGCAATAATAAGAACATTTGGACATTATTACAGTTAAATAATGCCTTGTACTAACGAACAGAGAAATAATTTATTTCAAAATCACAGAAGTTTGTAAGTTAAAGGTGAATTATGTGGCTTTCATGCTTGGCTAATGATGTATGCTCTTCCTTTCTTTCTGTGCTATCTGATGAAGCCAACTGAAATGTCTGACAAGTTGCTCAGTTTTTTTGTGCAATATCTGTAGTATACACTGTTATTTCTCAGCATTTTCTTAGCTTTTTGTTCTCATCGCTGCAGCCTCTGAATGTCTCATATCATCTCAAGAATTTACCCATGGTACATAGATGTTATTGCACCCATTTTACAGGCAGAAATATAGAGGCATGAAGTGATCCACAGACATGTAAAAAATGTTTTACTCTTCTAGGAAGAGAAATCCAGAGGCCCTGTCTAATACTTTAATCATGGGTCTAGCCTTTCTATGCAGTACAGCATTTTATTGCAAAGCCTCAAGGAAATTTCTCAAGGTCTCTAATGTCTCCTTGACGTATGGAAAAGGTGAAGTGTGATTCCTGCCACGATTACTTTTTTGAGTTGACAAAATCATTGACATCTCAAAACAGTTCTCAGAATTGCATCTTTTGTCGGATTTTTCACATCCTTTGCTTCTGCTTATGTGGATAGAAAGAAGATTTTGGGAAGGTGCAGCTTCCTTTAGAAGTATTCCTTTCTCCCCCACTAATTTGGCCACCTAATAAGCCAAAGGAGAGATTCAGGGCAGTGAGAATGATTGGCAGAGGGTAGATTAATAGCAAGAGATAGCCCTCTGTCTCTTTATGGGATAACAGCTGCAACACCGTCACAGGCTCCGAGAAGACAGAAATAATGTGTCTGTGGTCATTGTTCAGCCTTGGCAAGCGACCCTGGAGATTCAGTGTGAGCAGCTATTGATACCAAGAGCAACGCTCTCTTCCTGCTTTTGTAAGATTACCCAGGGTGCTCTGCAATCTTGCTTTTGAAACATGCCTGGCTCACCAGTCATCCCAAACTAGAGGGAAAAAAAAAAAAAAATAAAAAATCAGCAAAGGCTGCTAAGCAGAGCAGCATTTGAATAGCCAGCAGCCAATTTGCCAGCACAACAATCCTGCATTGAGCTGATTCCTGGTTATGAATATCCCTTTCAGGGAGAGCTTCCCAAATGAGGGAAATCCAGAAGCTGGCTTTTGAGAGTGAAATTCCCTGGGAATTCAGCATACAGCTTTGCCTGGCAGTGTTCCCACCCAAGAACCAACAAAAAGCAACTGGCTTTAATCCTTCTCCTTATGTATTTTGGCAGCATTCTTCCATTTAAAAAGAAAATAAAAATAAAAGTCCATCTTGCTCCCATATTGGAAGAAGTCCAAGATACACACATTGGGAGTACAGGAACTGGCATTTTAAGTCCTCCTGACACTTTTTATGCTGAGTCTTTGATCACACAGAATAAAGCAGTTTACTTTTGCCTTTTATGGTCTTAAAACAAAAAGTTGCTCTTGGAAGCTTTCTGTAATACAATTTGGTGTTCAGCTTTCCTCATAAAACTGTCCTAAATAGTGCCATAAAACAACAAACACCCCAACAATCCTGATTCTGGCCTCTCCTATGTCTCTTGTGAACCATGAATTTTTTTAAGATTAAAATAAATGTGGACATTTCTTTTTGTTTTGTCACTTGTGTGACCATTCAGCAGTCTAAGATGAGGTTTTTTTGAAAAGCAGCAACTGTTTGGGAGTTCAAGACTAAACTGAGATACAAACACACATGCTTTTAATGTCGTAAGTGCTATGGCTTTTCAGGAAAATGAGGTCTAAGATAAAGCTGTGGGGAAGGTATAGTGTGAGATGATGGCTAAAAGCAATTTATGCCACTTCTGCTGCCCTTCAGGCATGCTGCCCTGCAGACAGGCCTATCAGAAAATCTGATCCAAGATTTTTATAAACTCTGCTGCTATGTCCAGATCCGCTTCAAGTGATGTGTCGTCTCTATCAGGCATTTAGTCATGCAGAGTATTAGCTCCTACTATTTGTAGAGAACTTGTGTTCACTAGGACACTTTGACCTTTATATGGGAACAAAAACAAATGATTGCAGTTGTCCAAGTGATTTATAGTAAAGATGTTATGAATTGGCATTTAAAATAGGCATCGTCCTCATGTAGCAAATATCAGGCCTTGCATTTCATCAGATATCACATCTTAATTTGGCTGTTAGGGAAAAGTCACATCTTACCAATATGAAATAATCTTGTTTATCCCAGGAGTGTTTTTAGAACATAAACTGCCAGATGGACTTACAAGGCTAATACTGAGATGGTCAGCCTAAAAGGTCAGATCCTTGGACATTGTGGTGACCTAGAATCAGTGAAAAATCTGATTTACACCTACAAAGTGCCTAGTGAGTGTGGAATTCTCTGCAATATAGCAAACTAAAACTAGGAGACACTGATGAGAAAGGTGTGCCCCATCAAATATACTGTGGGAGAATCAGCAGAGCAAAATTCAGTGCTCCTTTTAAATGGAAACTGGCAACATATGAGGTCTTAGGTCTTGTCTAGCAGATTTTAGTACTCAGACAGGAAAGGCTAAGATGGATACATAAACCATGGTCATTTCTGCCAGTATCTCTGGTGGGGCTATGTATTGTTTTCTATGCTGGTGCATCCTTGCCAATGGAGCTGGCACGGGTCAAGTAGTTCAACTGATGGAGGGGGCCCACATTTTGACTTTTGGTATCTTGGTCTGCTGTTAGGTGTGTGAGCCGATGCAGGCAGGACGCAGGAACAACCAGAAACCCATGGATTAAGGGCAAAGAACAAATTTAATCTCAATACCCCACGGATTGGGGAACCTCTGAAGCAGCACCTGGGCAGAGGCAGGCGAGCGGGGGACACAGGAACCGCAGAGTGAGAGAGAGTCCCTATCAGCAAGAGAGTCCTTGTTAGCAAGGGAGCGAGAGAGAGCTCCCACTTGCTGTTTGTATTTCAAGGACTCTGGCAGGCAGAGTTTTCTGCTGTGCTTTGATCTCTTCAGCAGCAGGGCAGGAATCTCAGGCGTGTTCGATAAGATGCCCCTGAGTCCATCCCAGGCCCGTGTTATCTAAGTGCAGATGTTCTACTTGTTGAGCACACAAACTATGCAACAATTAGTGTGTTTTCCAGCACCCCATATGGAAGTCACTTGAGCGTGTTTACAGTCCTCCTCGCCAGTCTTCCGTTACTTTCCCACATTATGGATCCAATTTTTGCTAGATGAAGGACAATTGGGCGGGTGTGATATAAAGAAGGTGCAACTGATAGAAGTAACAGAACTAAACTTACATGAGGATATTTTCTCAGCATCTTGCTATGAGAATCAATGAGCAAAATCTCAGAGCAGTACATGGGCTGGTAAAGATCCAATGGCCTGGAAGATGTTCTCCTCCTTATCAACCTGGTCCACCTCTGCTCCATCGCAGTGGGGGTTGGTGCAACTCTGCCTTGGGAGACACCTGGCTGTGGAGGACCTTCAGGGGTGCCTAGGACCAAGCTCGCATGGCCATAACCACCATGCTCAGCACCCTGCTCCTCCCAGCCCCTGAGAGTCCTGCTCCTGTCCGCAAGGAACAGGAAATAGAGGAAATTTCTTTTCTACGTGTAGCTCTGCACCATTGACTACTGTTTCACTGAGGCGATAAACATACAGACTCCTTCACTTGAATCCTAGTTATTATGGTGTATGTTTTGTCTCTCCTGATTTAAACTACAGCATAAGGATAAAGGCAGTAGAATGAAATGAACCGCCAGCAGAGGCCTCAATTCATGCCACCACACACCTTGGTTGACAGCAGCATTTCACACGTCTAGTGGAGATCTAGCCGAGCATGGCCTGAGGACACCATGCAGTAATTTTGCTGTTTCATTTGCCTGGTCATAGAAGCAGATGTGCGAGTTGAAGGCTGCAAGAGGTGAGGGCTGTTCTGGGGTGCACTTACACTGCAAAGTACAGTGTAATATTAAGTCTAACCTCAGCAACACCTCACTCTGCTTGAGCTAATCATCAGAGAAGGACAAGCAAAGCCTGCAGACTGCACAAAGATGAGCTTGCAGAGAGGAATAGGATGGGATATGGCACACCCTTGCGGATAACCCCTGTTCTGGATGGCAGAGCTGATGCAATATACAAGTGAGGGGACACTGCTGTTGAAGGATATTTTGGGTAGTGCCTTCAGAGGGCACTGTGCCCTCAACACTGCCAATGAAGAACTGCCCCAGCAGAAAACAAGGGGTCCTACCACCTGAAATTCTTGGCAGCATCCTTCATTTGCACTGTACATGCAGGTTTCCTTTGTGGTTTCCTCTTCCTCAGTAACGTTTTACTTCCTTCAGGTTTAACTGAGCTCCACGTGTTTTCTTCAGCCATTTCTCTTGGCAGACTCATTGGTTGAAAGTGATTTGGATCCAAACAAAGCAACAAAGAAATGAAATTCAGAGCAAAGATGCAAGAGTTAGATCTGGAGTTCTTTTGTTCTTCTGATCTACTGTATTAAAGCTTGTTGAAAACTGATTCCAGTGTCCCGGAGTTGCGAGGCTGAAATGCTTAGAAAGCCCATAGATCATTG
Organism: Tringa tobata; assembly: GCA_033628505.1. Classification (NCBI taxonomy): domain Eukaryota; kingdom Metazoa; phylum Chordata; class Aves; order Charadriiformes; family Scolopacidae; genus Tringa; species Tringa tobata. The sequence goes on along the minus strand of JAHREE010000605.1, from coordinate 5,210,962 downwards.
CTGAAAGACAAGTGACTATTATCAGGATGATGGGGGTTAGGTACAGCCCAGCCTCTGTCTTGTCCTGCAGGGCAGAGAGCTCTTCTTGTTGGGTAGCATTGAATCAAGTTGTTCTTTCATTCTCCCCTTGGGAATAAGTAAACAAGTCAAGAGACAGCAGGTGCTCTTCCAGCAGGTGTCCAGGTGAGAAAATAGCAAAAAAATAATGACATCTCAGACACGGGCCAGTCTAGATCTCTGAGTATGCTGTGCAGTTTGGAGAGGGCAGAATTCCCAACCTGGAAAGAAAAAAATATTTGCTTCTACCCAGTGGTACTGTTTTTCCAAAGAGCAGACTGTTTTGATGTTAATTCTGACCCCAAACCTGCTGACTTCTCTGTCTGCTATGTATTCTTTTCTATGATAAAGATAAAATATGTTTAATATAACAGCATTGGGCAAATAGCATGTTCTGAGATCCTTCTCCATTTGGATCGTGCCGGCTTTCATACTCTGCAGCATCCAGAAATGCACTGAAATGCTGGTTTCACCATACAGCAAGTGCAGGTCTAAGTACGTGGCGCAGCTTTTTCTGTGACTTGGACTGAACTCTTGTTTCATGGTTTCACTTCTGCAGGTGCAAATCTGGAAGCTGCATCTGTCTAGAAAAATGTGGCTGCAGATTAAGCCGAAGCACCCCAGAATAGATAGCGTGGTATTACTTTCTAACCACATGTCAGTGGTAATGGAATAATATTTCACTATATTTGACAAAGTAACATGTTCAGCAGAACTTTTCATAGGCATCAAAGACAGTACATGTAGAGAAAAATACTTCTTGAACAGTAGCCACTAGTGAAGGTTCAGCTGCTTTTTACAAGTTCAAGACCACTGTGGGTGAAGGCAGCTCTCCAGGGCAGCAGTACACTTCACTTATTGTGCACTACCTGGATAATCAAACCCAAGACCTGCAATTTCTTCGCTGGTTCTTTGCGTTGTTCTTGCCTGGCACTGGTCTCTTATCCAGAAACTGTTTGTCAGGACGCTGACCGCTGTCCCCTCTCCATCCTTGCTGGGCAGGGGCTGAGGTGCTGCTTACTTTCGGTCTCCTGCTACCAAAGGTTTTCTGCTTCCATGGAAGGGGCAGCAGGAGGGGGCATGTGTCTCTGTCTCAGCTGCCACCGTTCACGGCCCAGCTTGTTTACTGGCAGGCAAAGCTAAAACCCTGACCAAGTGCAGAACTGCGGCGGAGCGGACATATGCTCTGGTCTCCTTCTCCTGCGACGTGGGCAGTAACCTCCTGTAGAGAAATCAAGTTTTAGCCTTGCAGTCATGGAGAAATTCCCCGAGACACGAAGGAGACATTAATCAACAAAAAAATGCCTCCTTCACCTGCCAGAGGTCCTAAGTCAGGTAATTAAGATAAATTTCCGTTTACTCAGTGGTGTAATCGCCCAAAGCTCATGAAATCTACACCATGGAAAGTAAAATCAGAAAAAAAAGCCGCACTTGTTTTGTCTCCCCTCCCATGTAAGTCATACTTCAGTTTGCCCCTGCTGCTAGCAATTGGTTGGACTGTCACAGCAGCAAGGTGTATGTAGCAGAGGCCTTCCCTAAGCCATTCCCAGCTTTATAGACACCAGTGGCTGGAACAAATGTCCCAGGATACTCTTACGTCCTGAGGTCCCGGCATGGTTATATTCTCACGTACTGGATGTCCTGTACTTATTTTTGGTAAGAGACTCATTCATAGGATGTACTGTGGTCCAAGAGAATTCGCTCTAGCCCCTCACCCAGTGTCTCCTCATGATGCTCAGCCATGCTATTTTTATAGTGGATTTCTTCATTTCAGTGGCTGTAAAAAGGAAGCAGCTGAGTATAGCAATTTCAGGCAGAGGACCCTTTGTGGAGTTCCAGAAAGCTTTTTTTTAAGTGAGCCTATTTCAGTGATCTCTTCACTGTCTTAATGTTTTCAGTTTTGTACACTTGTAGATCTATATTTTGGTGGGATTGCAACCTTGGCAGCTGCCCGTGAACTCCTCAATCATTCTCCTTCCAGTTCAGCTGGGGTGCCTTAAAAGCTCAAGGGTTTGGCTTCATTCCTGTAGCTTAATGCAAGGTAACAAACTCTAATGGGGAAGGACAAGAGGTCTGCACCGGAGCCCTGTTATATGCTAGAGTAGCCACAGAGCTACTGCTTGAGACCAGGTGCCAGTTGCCACAAGAGCATCTGGTAAGAGACAGCTTAAAGGCTTTATAGACCTTTACAGACTATGCCAACGTGGCTTGCCCGAGGAGGAAGTGGCTAGCCCATAGCTGTGCAGATGAGTCCACATCAGCTGCTGCTCTCAGGATACCTCTCTGAATTCCAGATGTGAATCCTCTAAACTTGCCTCTGTCTTTTTTCCTGCGGGGCAGCTCCAGCGCTTGGCCTCCTGTTTGTTTTTCTGTGGAAATTCCTGAAAGTCTTCCAAGAGGTTAGCAAAGTGTTATCTTGCAGAACTGCCAGCATACCAGGTAGAGAAAAACTTAAGAGATCAAACAGCTCTTAGAGCTTCCTGCCGGCAGCTGCTTCTGAGAGCAGCTTGTAAAACCCAGTGCTGATGACTGTGAACACGACCCCCGGTCTTGCTTTGGTCTCAGTCCAACACCAGCATCATCACCTACACCTAATCCAGACCCAGCCTGAGGTTTGCAGAGTACCCCGGTCTTCTCATCTGTACAGCATGCTAATCAGGGTGCATATAAAGGGGCAAGAAATTGAAGACCAGATTCCCCTGCTTTTTTTCTTCTTTTTTTTTTCCTTGAAATTAGATTAGTAATTCCCTTCAGGATTTCAGAATGTAAAAACTTGGATCAGCTCTAACACTCACACATCATAATATATTTTATGTCCTTATTTAGGGCCAAACACTGATCCATGTGCTCAGTTTTCAGACAGTCGGCTTATTCCTTGGCATAGCCTCTCTGTTTCACAAGTACCCAGGCAGAGCAGCCTGTCAGCCAGAACCTGGCACTCCTGTAGGCAACAGGATGAAGAGGAGAGAGAAATGTGATTTTGTGATCGCCAGTGCTGCAGGCAGTTCAGCAGAGCCAGCTTGGAAGAGAAGGAGCAAATGAGCAAGAGCCAGGATAGGGGCAAGAGCTGGTCTTTTTTTTTTTTTTTCCTGGGATGAAGGTGGGGAAAAATAAAGTAAGCTCACAACTGACTAACAATCTGCTCCCAGGCTGTGTAAATCAGCATTACTTCTTACTAAAGGTTATTAGCAACACCTTCCTACATCTGCATGTATTTAACACCAGTTGGTCCTGAAGTTCATTGCTTTTGGTGTCCTCCTGTCCCATTCACAAGCAAGCCAAATCCTTACTGGCAAAACTTGTGAGTTCCTCTTGATCCTCCCACTTGATCGCTGGAATTGCTGATGCAGATAAGAAAGAGTAATGCTCATACCACTTCTCCCAGTGGGAAGTTCAGTAAAAAGCTTCCCTCCATTTTTGAGGCAGTTCCCATAACCGATTCCCTTTGCTTTATTTAGGCACTTCCTCATTTTGTTTTCATTCACTGTGGTATTAAGAGCTCATATTCAACTTTTTAAAATAAAAGGAAAACTTTAAAGTGATGCTGTCCCCTCATTGATGCAACATTGCTAGGTTTGGAGCTTTCTCTTTTTGCGTGTTCATTTTGCAGCCCTCAAAGAGGAAACATGTGGGAGTCATCCTGGCCTCCAGAACAGCCATTCTGATACCCAGAGGTACACCAGAGGACCAAGTCCTCTCTGATGCTTTTTCCCTGCTGCTAAGGGGACTCATTACTGCTGGCCTTTAACATAAGGAAATCTTACTTCCTCCAGCCTGATGAGCAAATAGAAGAGTCAGAGCACTGGCCTCTTCCTCTCTGCTTCCTGCAACAACATCGTCTTCCTTCTGAGGCCCCCAGGTCCACCTTTGCTCTTGTGAATGAGCCTCTGTCACACATTAAACTCCGCAACTCTCAAGTATGAGCATTGTTCAAATGATGTCTCTGTTTCCCTTTGCCCTGCTTCCACCCACCTTTATGCCTCTGTCCTCCTCCAGGTTTGCCTCATTTCCTTTTCCTTTTCCTGTGCCAGGCACCCATTAAACTGGAGCAGAGAAGGAAAAGAGGTGTCTTGTACAAACAGGCATGGATGTGGGTCATAACCATTGAATAATCAGTTAAGCAACGCAGCAGCACTCTTACGGGGCTTTCCTCTTCCAAGCACAGTGATTTTTCAGCTGGGGTGCAGTCAGCTTATAAATTTGCTATTAGACATGTTCATGGCAGTGTAAGCGATCAACAAATTAGCACCATTTAATTTCTTTTCATTGCATCTGTTGGGCACCATCCCATTCTCAGAAGAGAGCTGGGTTTTCTTTTCCCTTTTTTTTTTTTCCCTTAAAAAAAAAAAAAAATAAAAATCTTGGCATGCTTCAAGGAATACAGCAGTACTGCATCCGAGCTCTGGCATCACGCCTCACAGACCACACGGGGAGAAGAGGTCAGGGTGGGACGAGTGCCGAGTTTTTGCACAGCGCCAGGCGAGGCTGATTGGGAAGTGTATTGGCACAGCTCACCCTCCCACCCCACTTGCAGGCCCCTGAATCCTGTGCCCATGGATCCTGGGTGACTTTCCCCAGCCCCCTTAGCAAGCAAAGGGCCTCTCGCCCTGGCAAGTGAGATGGCTGGGATGGTGGCCTTCCCCGAGCCATCAAGCAGCTCCATGCTGGAAGCAGCTGTGGCAGCCTGAGCCAGCATGTTGCCTCTGTAGGACCAGACCTGGTAGCTGCTCATAGGTGGCCTGCCAAGCGTCTCCAGATGGGAGGGCATGAGTCAAATCCCACGCAACAACGATGAGCTCCAACCGGTGGCCATGGCAGGAGGGTGCCCCAGGGGATCCTGACCAGAATCATGACAGGTTACACCGTTCTGTCCTGCGTCTTTGGTGCCTCGCAGTAGAAATCATCTGAACTTTATCAATGTTTTCCTATTTTAATGCATCAAAGTGATTTCTTTCTGTTTGTAGCAGAATAACTCCGATATTCATCTCTATAACAAAGGTCAAAATCAGACCTGCCCTTGCAAAATTCCTCAAGGATTTTGGTTTATCTTTTACAGCTGTTGGACACTTTGTCGACTTTCAAGCATATCCAAGTGTGTCTTCTTTAAATGCATGTCTTGCTGGTTGACAGTGGTTAAACCATGATGAAAAACAGAGGCTTTGGCTTTGAAAAAGCCATATGGTTGAGTGAGCAGGAGTCTGGTAAAATTTAATTTATTTCTCAGGGTTACCTTCTTTATTTGTATTTAAGAGGCTTTTTCTCTGGTGGGTGACATTTGGCAATTCACTTCACCTGCCTTGTTCCCTCTTAAATTGTATTAACCCATTCTGTCTATTTTTATCCTCTAAGGTCTGCAAAGCAGGTGATGTGTTTTGGTTGCTCAAACCTCATCTCCAGCTTGCATTTAAATAGTAAAAATGTAGAGGTGAAAATGTTCAGAGAAGACCTGGACATGGCCACAAGGTACAAATCTGCCACTGTGCCTGTGTTGGTTGCATTTTTACCATCCTGCTTCATCCAGCAGATCTGCCAGGTACTTTCTTCCTTAGCAATGATTAAAGCAGGTACTCTCTTGTGGCCGAAGATTGTCAGATGAGAAGTTGTTAAAGCATTCAGAAATAAATGATTAAAGGTGTAGTACTGCAAAGAAACAGTTTGACTTTTTTATTACAAAGTTGCTAATATTCTTGTCTTAGTGCAAAGAGTAGTAGAAAATAATTTGGTTTGGGATCCTATCCTAGATATTTTCTGGAGGGGCCGAGCTGTGGTAGTGGTCTTGCAATGCGTACCCAGCAGCAAGTGGCTCTGGTGTCAGGGTAGTTACATGACACAAAATAGCCAGTGACCAGTACGACTGACAAAGCAGTTAAACTTTCATAACGCAGGGGTTATGAGATAAATTGTTTTGTTCTGGAGAAAAAAAACTAATCTTGTATAAAAGCATAGATGAAAGGACAGTGTCATTAAGACATGTCCCATTTAAGTGCTGCGTGGGTGAAAGAGTCTAATAACAATCTGATGAAACGATAGTTTGCACTTAAAACACTGCCCCAGATAAGCTCCTGCATCTGCCTCTTTTCTGCTTTCAGTGTAAAATTAGGCAAGTTACTTAACTACAGGGTCTTTTAATTACCTGGCCCTACCACTGCATCAGTGGGCTACTGTCTGCCATCCTTTTCTCTTGCCTCTAGAGACCAGGGACTTTTATTCCATTGTGTACCTTATGAGTCCTAGCACTCTGGGGCTCTGGGCTTACTTGTGGTTTCAGATGTTACAGAACTAGTGTGATTGGATTTTGTTTGTTTTCATCTCTGTGCTTAAATCTTCTGACCAAACACAAGCAGGGGATACTTGCATCATGTCTCCTGCTTGTATGCTGCATCAGGGTAATTCAGATCTATTAGGGCAAGATGGGTCACATTAGCACAAGCTGTCAAAGTGGGAGCTTTGAAGTGGATTTCAGAAAGGAGCCTCAGCCCAGCATCAAAGTGGGCAACAAGAGCTTAAACAGTAAATTTGTCAAAGAAAGAATAAAATATGGGGTTTACACTGTCATTTTTTTTCACTGGCAGAGGTCTATTCTGTGAGCTATCACATTTTCCACAGTGTCTGACTGTATGTAATAGGAACATACCTTTCCTGCCACTTAAACCAAAAAAGCTTGGCAAACTGTAAGTGCAACAAAAACACAGGGGCAACAGCGTGTAAGACGACATCAGCACTGCGCTGCAGTAGCTTGTAGAACCCAAGTAGCTCCTTTTGTACCCCAGGAGGAGTAAAGAACCAGCTTGCTTCTCCTTTCTCTCCTTTCTGTCCTGTTTTTTTTTTTTTTTGTGATGCATATTTTTCTGTCTGTGGTTAAGGGAAAAACCCAACTAAATCAAGTCACTGAGCAGGCATGCATCAGCAGCCCTCATTTCTAAATCTCACATTCTCTCTTTAGCATCTGTTTCTGCTGTAGACATTCAAGTTTTCCTGAGCGAGCTATGAAGGGGAAGCACTCTCTTCCATGACGGATATGGGCAGTGGGTTTTGCAAGTTGGTGAGGAGCTTTATGAAGCTTTTTTCTGTTCAGGATGTGGAATTTCTGGTGAGGTGATGGGAAAGCTAAAGGCCTGTCCAAACTGAGACAAAAGGTGTATAATGTTAATGCACCAAAACATATGTGTTCCAATGTGTTTAAAAGGTCTTTCAAAGAACATAACAGCTAGGAGAAGGTCCATTTTTGCTAAACTCTTTATATTTGTTTGCAATTCCTGAGGTATTGGAACTCACTTGAAAGTCACTAGATTCAGGAGTTCTGTGAATTCATGAGAAATTTCAGCAAGTACCATAAAAACCTCAAAAGACAGAAGGCAAATATATTAAGCATGCCAGGGTCATTGCATTTCCCAAGACACCTGAGGGCTCCTTGGAGACTGTGAGCTGGCCCCAGGTCACAGCTGCTAGATAAATTGGTGTGGCTCATGTCGGGTGAAAATAATACTAGAGATTGAGGGATTCAGGCTATGACGGCTCTGTTTGTTGTTAGTGGTAGACCAGCACACACACCAGCTCTCACCTTCCTCCCTGGCTAGGCTGAGAACGATGTATGTAATTTTTAACCTGGTTTAAAAAAAAAAAAAGTCAGAGTTGCAATCTTTTGCCTGCTTTGCATGACATACTGAAACGGAGATGCAATTACTTATCCAGTGGAGCTCTGTTCAGCCCAAAACTAGGTAGGCAGCTGCAAAGGTAGCTCGGCAACCTGATCTCACCCATGCTGTAGTTCAAAACCTGCCCTTTGAAGAGCACAGAAGTTCAGACAGACCTGCATGCAAACTGTGGAGATGGCTTTCCACCACCTGACAGGCCCAGGAACCTGGAAGCCACAGCTGATCAGGGACCTTGGGAAGCAAACGCTGACAGGAGGTGGCAGGGGTGTGCTCCTGTGGGGAAAACAAGAAAAAGAAAGCAAGGTTGTAATTTGCAAACAGGGTTTTCATATGCAGCACACCCAAAGCAATTCCCTTCTCCACTGGATGGCAGCAGTACTGTATCCCGTTTTGGAAACCATTCCCAGTCCACAGCATAACAGTGGAAATAATAGTAAGTCTAGAAAGTGGCAGACTGGGAGAAAGATTGTCTCTGTTGAGACTAGAAGAGATTCAAGATGAACACGACAGAAAGTTTCGAATACTTGAGAAGGAGAAGGAGAGAAAGGGAATAAATCTCAGCAACTGCAGTGGTGATGAATGAAGTTTGGACTAGACCTGAAAGGAGACTTTTCTGCAGCAGTGAGGCAGCAGGAGAAGCGGTGGGGCCTCTATCAGGGGATGTTTTTAAGATCACGTTAAGAAAATCTCCACTGGGAATAGTCTAGATACAGATGAGTCTGTCTTGGGCCCAGAAGGTGGACTTGATGATCTCCTGCTGTCTGTCCTGAAAGACTTGCTTGCCTTTTAGTAAGGGTGACAGCAAGAAGTGCAACATCTGGGCCATTCTAGATAGGACCAGTCACTCGGCTTAGTTTGGAGGTCAATGTCAAATATCCCCTTTCCTCCCCCACCAACCCTTTCTGCTGGATAGTGTTGGAAATACTGCGTGCTGTGGAGCACACTACTGCTTTTGCACTCACTTTCTTTGGTTTTCTAGAGATGGATCCTCATCCTTGAATTAATCCTTGAATTCTTAGTTCACCACTATCACAGCAAGAGCTAGTTTCATGCTGTGCCAGCAGGGCCAAGGACGTGGTCATTGTCCTGCTCTGAGTGGATGACAACATAAACAGTGGAATGTAAATGTGAAGTGGTCTCCTCATTCCAAATAAATATACTTTTTCTACCAACCCAGTGCTTGGGAGACAAAGTGAGGGCAATTTACCCTTCCATCCAAGGGTGTGTCCTAAGCATAAAGAACTGGAAAGCCATTTTGCACTCACATAACCCAGGATACGCTGGCAGCAATTCCCTTGAGTTAGAGGCAGCTGTCAGGAAGTGGATCAGTCTCCAAAGCACTGAAAGAACTCACCAAGATGAACATGTCCAAGCTTCTCACCATGTCATTACACTGGTATTTAATGGTGACTCACTAGCAACATGGCAGTGACGGCAGCTGCCTTAATTCCTGTGGCTTCTATCACCCACCAGCACAAATATTTTTACCATTGTTATCTTGAAAATAACGTTTGAAACATGTGAGCTCTCTCTAGAGAAGCTGTTGTCTCATTGCAGGTCTCTTCCGCAGAAAAAAACGCTGTTTCCCCAGTTTGATACACAGTGCCTATCAGATGGAGATAATATTGCTGACATCCTGAGTGACTCCTTAATACTTGAGACGGCTCTTGCAAGATTAATTTCCACAAGCTCTGCAAGGAGGCAGGCAGGCAACGGCAGTGACCCTTATATCAATGTTGCTGATACCTTATGAAAAGGCAGACCTTAATGAAAAGCAGTGGCAGCACTTCAGTGCCTATGTGCAGAAAGTCCTTGACGTTGTTGTTCTGCTTTCCCTCTCACATTCCTCGCTCATTCCAACATATCACACTTCATCTAGTCAGTTCTGGACCATGGAGACCATGTTTCTCTTTTTTTTTTTTCTCTAAAAAACATTTCAGAAACTGCTTGGCCAGGCCAAAAATAACAATAAATGCCTGAGTGTCTTTCCCTCCCCAGTGAAGGGAATCATATGGAGCAGCTGAGTGTGTGACACCCTGGTAACATCACCTCTCTGATAGATCCTGGGAGGTTATGAGCTGCTGCAGCTCCACGAGTAAAATCCTGGAGGCCCTAGATGAAGCTCTGTAGTACCTCCCAAGGAAGTCTGCAGCCACAATCCTCCATTCCTCTGCAGCTCCAGCTGGGTTGAGAGCTCACACTCAGGTCCTACCATGAGTCACCATGCAGTAGTGTCTGAACACCTCATGGGTGTGTTTCCTCAGAGGACACGACAGTGATATGGCTTGTCCCTTCTTCCTTCACTGACCTTTTACAAATCAGGACTTGAATTCCCTAAACCGCTTGACCAGCTTCCCCCTCTTTTTTCAGCAGACAGAAAGGGTACTGTACTTTGCTGTTACTAATTCATTACGGATCACAATTCCACACAGAAGTGGCACTGATCCATTCTTCACCTTTTCCAGTGAACAGCCTTTACAGCAAGAGAAAAAAAATATACATAAAAAGTTAAGGGTTTTGTTTCCTTTGTTTGTTTGTTTTCTCAAAAGCAATTTAAGCAAAAGAACACCATTTAGAAAATACTCAGTTTTGCTTGTGCAAATCTGGTTTTGATTACCAAAATGTCAATTTTAAAGTAAACCATGTCATTTTCTATGTAAAGTAAAACAGTTTTCAGTTCTCATTCATACTAATACAAAGTGTGGAGGTCTTATCTTTGTTTTCCTCAACTGTCACAGAATAATGTTTAACTTTTCTTCAAAACTTTGCAAGGAAAAAAAATACCTATCTACACCACATCTGTCCAGGACTGCTCTAATTAAAATATTAGCTGGCTTTTTGCATTTGCACGTGTACTGCATTAAGAGTATAATGAAGAGCAGTCCCAGTTCCCTGTGGGAACTGTGAAGTATTATTGCAGTATAAAATAATTAATTTCTTACTAATTAATAATAAGCCAGGTCTGGGTCTGCATGACCCAGGGCAGCAGGTGGTGGGGTGCCCCTGCAGCCCTCAGGGGACAGTAGCAGCCCCCAGTCCCCTCAAGGCCCCTCCAGGGAAGCCCTGCTCCAAATTTGGGGCTGGGAGTGGACACTCTTCATCCTCACAGCCTGAGCAGAGGTTGAAAAAAACCCGAACAGAGAGGCTTGAAGAGTAATCCTTCACAATAGCAGTACCAAAAAAAAATAAATAAAAAGGCAGGAAAGGAAAGTAAAAATCAATGTTGTGTTACTTTGGTCTGCATTTTGTAAGAACCACCCACCCACACCTGTTTACTCATGGAAGTCTCCCCTTGCTTTTGCAGAAGCAGCACCACCACGCACTGGTGATTGGGTTGATAGTGAGATAGCATGACACGTGCACAACACCTGCACGTAGTGTTTCACTATGGGACAGAGACAACACGGAGCAAACACGCACAGGGGGAGTATTTTCCCTGAGGAAAAGTTGCAGGGAGTTATATTCAGGAAGTCAGCAAGTCAGTTTCAGAGTCAGTCATTCCCACTTGTAAACCAGTTCCCCCTCCTCCTCTCATCCTGGTGTGGAGTTAAAGAGACCCTCGGTGCCAGTGAGAATTGACCTTGAGTGAAGAAGCTGCCAAAAGATTTTAGCCCACTGTGGTGTGCTGACCTTGGCTGGCCGCCAGGTGCCCACCAAGATGCTGTATCACTGCGCCTCCTCAAGTTGGCACGGGGAGAAAAAGGTGATGGAAGGCCTGTGGGCTGAGATAAGAACAGGGAAATCCCTTAGCAGCTGCCATCATGGGCAAAACAGACTCAGCTTTGAGAAATTAATTTATTACCAATTAAACAGAGTAGGATAATGAGAAATAAGAACAAATCTAAAACCACCTTCCCCGGATTCTCCTTTCTTCCCAGGCTCAGCCCCATTCCCGACTTCTCTACCTCCTCCCTGCGGGAAGCACAGGGGCGCAGGGAATGAGGGTAGCAGTCAGGACCCAACACTTTGTCTCTACCACTCTCTCTTCTTCACAGTCTTCCCCTGCTCCAGTCCTTCACAAACTTCTCCCCATGGGCTGTAGTCTTTCACAAACTGCTCCAGCGTGGGTCCTTTCCATGGGGTGCAGTCCTTCAGGAACAAACTGATCCAGTGTGGGTCCCACACAGGCTCACAACTCCTGCCAGAAGACTTGCTCCAGAGCGCTTTCCTTTCCATGGGCGTAGGTCCTGCTAGAAAACCTGCCACTTGTGTGGGCTCCACTCCACTGGGCCATAGGTCCTGCCATAAAACCTGCTCCAGCATGGGTTCCTCCGCATGAGCTGCGGGTCCTGCCAGGAACCTGCTCGAGCATGGACTCTCAATGGGCTGCAGATTTCCTCAGGGCACATCCACCTGCTCTGGCAGAGAGTGCTCCATAGGCTTCAGGGTGGATATCTGCTCCACCATGGACCTCCATGCAGGGAAACAACCCTAGTCTCCGTGATCTTCTCCATGGGCTGCAGGGGAATCTCTGCTCTGGTGCCTGGAGCACCTCATCCCCCTCCTTCTTCATAACCTTGGTGTCTTCAAAGCTCTTTCTTTCACATATTCTCACTCCTCTTTCTCACAGCTACTCCTGGGCAGCAATACTAACTCTTTGTTAAGTATGTTATCGCAGAGGTGCTACCTCCATTGCTGATGGGTTCAGCTTTGGCCGGCAGCAGGTCCATCTTGGAGCTGGCTGGCACTGGCTCCATCTGACATGGGGCAGCTTCTGGTGTCTTCTCACAGCAGCCGTCACTGCAGCCCTGCCACTACCAAAAGCTTGGCACATAGACCAAATACACCTACTCATAACGCTTCCAGTTTCTGTGATATTTATCCTAAGATCTTCACAAGTATAGCAAGTCTACCTTCCTACTTACACCCTTCATCAGATGTCTCTTATTAGGTGCTTGGGCCTCCAAATTTAACCACCCAAAGACAACAGTCCATTTGAAAAAAAATAAAAGGGGGAGAAGAAAAGCAAAATTAAAGTCCTATTAATTGCAGAGGGAATAAGATTACAAATAAACATTCAGATTATAATTAAAAGAAACAGCCAGTGCTACATATTAAGCTAGACATGTTAACTGTTGACCTGCCCCAAAACCTTCCAAGTCCCACTCTTTCATCCTGTTTGTCTTCTTTTATTTCCTGCATTGCCTACAAATGATTACTAAAAGTAGTAAACTGTCAAGAGAAAATGGGCTCAGGATATTGAGAGGCCATAAAGGAAAGAAAAAAAGTCTGAAAGTTTGAATTTCTGCTTTAGATATGATAATTCAAGATCTTTCACCAAATCAGGACAATTACAACCTTTTGCTCTAAAAAACCCAACAAAACCTCCAACTCACAGACTGATCAGATAGCTCAGGAAAAGACAGATGGTGTTCTCTGCCGTTGCAGTTAATAATATGCTGTCAAGCCTAAAAACAGTAAACAGCTTCGGCATCAAGGCCAGCAGGATTTCTTCTAAACCTCTGGATGCAAAACAAAGTATGTAAGGACAAGTGCCCTGCTTTCTTTCACCGTACTGCCTCCCAGCTGCTGCCTGTTGGGGTGGGTCCTCCCCCTCCTACAATTCACAAGTAGTGAAGATGTGACCCTTTCACCATTTTATTCCTATTTAGCTTTTTTGGAGCATGAATGCAAGCACGCTTGTCATTCCTGATCAGGAAAATTGCCTGGTTTTCCCTACACGACTCCGAAAGCCTTTAAGTCGGTGATTAATGGCATGCCTCAAGGCCATGGAGGGGGGTGTTTTGGGTGTTCATGGCCCTTACGGGTGTGCAGACCTCTTCTTTTGCATTGGTCACGGTCAACAGCACAAGGCCTTCCCTGATATGCATATATGACTCTTTGATTAGGTAAAGAGCAAAGCCAGCAAGCTTAAAAGATGTGCCAAACAGGAAAAAGAAGCTGATATGGGGCTTCTCCTTTCTGATGAGGTGCACAAGCAGTACTCGTGGTCTTAAGCCTGCGTGGAGACATGTTCTTTGCCACACTCAGCTCTTCACAGACTGTGCAAAATCCAGATGTGTGTTTAAATGGGGTGAAGATTTAAGGGGAGGAGAATAAAATTTGTATTTTTCTTATTTTATTTGTCTTCTGGAAATGACAGCTGTATCCCCTGGCCTTTACCTGTACTACCTGTATAGGTTTAGTCTCCTCCAGCTGTGAGCTCTATCACATTGGGAACAGGAAGCACAGTGAAAAGTATCTTTCTGCCCGTGGAGATCTGTGCTACGATGAAACCTGTAGAAACAGTAAGTAACTGTAACATAACACACACTAAATTAACAGGACTGAGAAATCCTGCTTTAGATTAAAAGCTCTTCATGACAGCATGTTTCTCTTTGCTCAGGCGTGTAAAGGGTTCATCCCAGTGATCCCACAGTATTGTTTGGGACCTTCAGGTAATCTTGCCAGAAAGATAATGGGTGGATTTTATTCTAGTTCTGGCCTGTTCAAACAAACAGCTAGGAAAAACAAAAAAAAAAAAAACCTGAAAAAACCCCCAAACCAAACAGAAACCCCACTCTAAATCTGGGAAGCTGTGCTGAATTAAGGCAAGGATGAAAAAGCTCTGTCAGAGCAGAAGCAAATTCAACTAGCACACTCCTTTTGAGGCTCCCTCAGACCTAACCACATCTCCCTTTCCACCTACCCCATAGGCAGGCCTCCCCAACCACACAGCTTGGAGAAAGGATGAGACAATCTGCACCACCTCAGCCGGATGAGAAGAGCCTGCACACAGAAAAGCTTTCCTGCAGAGCAGAGTGGGGTACACACTTTTGGTAGGTCTGGCCACAATCATGCCTAAGTTTATCAGCAGAAGAAATACCTTAGCACAAACATGTGCAGCCAGGCTCCAGCCTCAGTGTCTTTCTTGAGGGCTGCCTTCCCCAGAACCATGGCTTTGCATGGGTAATTTCAGTGACCTTCAGCACAAGGCAATCTGTTAAAATACAATGCAATGTAATGCTCCCTGCGTCTTTGTTCTCCTTAAATGTACTTTCTTTCTGTTACATTTGTATTTCAGTATTTTATTGCTAATTTCTAGTCAAACAGTAACAGAACAAAAAGTGTCACTTGGAATGCACTATGAAAAAACCCAAAGAAAATCCTTGAAATGGACAAACCCAACATCAGCATCAAAAATCACTGTGGATGGAGGTTTCTGCTTTTTTTCATAACATCACAGAATAGTTCAAGTTGGAAGGAATCTTTAAAGGTCATCTAGCCCAACCCTCCTGCAATAAGCAGGGACAATTTCAACTAGATCAGGTTGCTGGGAGCCCCAGCCAACCTGACCTTGAATGATTCCAGGGATGGGGCATCTACCGCCTCTCTGGGCAACCTGTGCCTGGGTTTCCTACCCTCAGCGTAAAAAATTTCTTCCTTATATTTACTCTAAATCTTCCCTTGTCTAGTTTAAAGCCATTACCCCCTGTCTTTTCACAACAGGCCCTGATAGAGTCCCTCCCCATCTCTCCTGTAGGCCCCCTTTAGGTACTGAAAGGCTGCAATAAGGTCTCCCCAGAGCCTTCTCTTCTCCAGGCTGAACAACACTAACTCTCTCAGCCTGTCTTCACAGAAGAGGTGCTCCAGCCCTCTGATCATTTTTGTGGCCCTCCTGTGGACCCACTTCAACAGGTCCATGTCTTTCCTGTGCGGAGGGCTTCAGAGCTGGATGCAATACTTCAGGTGGGGTCTCGCTGGATGTAAGTAGAGGAGCAGAACTTTGATGCAGATTTAAATAGAAAATACTTCAAATATATGAGGGTTGGACTTCTTTTGCTACTCAAGTGACAGAAGGGAAAGGGGAGGCAGAAAATGGGAGGAGAGGACTGTGTACAGTCACACAGAATCACAGAAACTCAAGCTATATCTTGAGGATCACCAATGGTGGTGGACTCTGTCTCTGGAGACATTCAAAACCCTCCTGGACATGTGTCTGTGAAACCTGCTCTAGGTGAAGCTGCTCTGACAGGGGGTTTGGACTAGATGATCCCCAGAGGTCCTTTCCAACCCCTATGATTCTTTGATTCCGTAATTGCCAGGGATGGTTCATCTGCACCGTCTTGTGTGTCAGACTAGTCTCTCCATAGTGTGTCTGACAGACAATAGGTCTTTGTGCAGAACACTGAGCCTCTCATGCTGCAAATTCTGCTGTTTAGACACCAAGATGAATTATGAAAACACTCATCCTGAGGTGACTTCACTACCTGTGTTCAGCTTCATTACCAATCTTTGTTGGTAGGGAAAGAGGAAACTTGGAAATTCAGTTGTATAATGCCCACAGGTTGTTGACTGATGCATTTGACTGATCGATTCAAAGTGATGTTTTGATCAATCAGTCCAATGATTAGGACAGGAATATGTCAGCTGGTACTCAAAGGGTTAAACTTCCTGAGATTCTTGTGCTTGGCAGGCAGCTTGGATAAAAGTGAGTTCCCTCTCCAAACAGAGTTTTCCCAAGCTTTTACAGTCCAGAGAACAAAAAAGGAGTGAGCAGGGTGGGGGAAGCGGTGCAGGCTGAGAAGGGTGGAAGAAAGAATAAAAGAATCACAGAATACCAAATTGGAAGGGACCTCAGGGATCATCTGGTCTCTTTCCTGGCAAAAGCACAGTCTAGACAAGAGGGGCCAGCAACCCGACCAGCTGAACCTTAAAAGTGTCCAATGTTGAGGAAGAAGTGGAGGCTGGGAGGCTGCTGCTGAACCATCTTCAGCACCTTCTTCCAGATGTCAAGACACTTCAGGAGTGAGGACTGGGAAACATGGCATAACTAAATGCCCAGTGTTGGAGAGCCTGGAGGTGCCACCCAGGCAGCATGGGCTGGGGGTTTTGAGCCTGGAGCTGAGCAATTGCTCAATTCCTGAAAAGGAAGCTGCCACAGAGACACCAAGAGCCCCGAGGACTCTGATGGCACATCAGATGGAAACAGCAATGAAGCAAAAGCGACAGGGTTTAGAACCGAGCAAGCCAGAGATTCCTAATGTGTGAAACACAAGTTTAACACCCAGGTCTGTGTTGTTATTTTGCAAATTGCAGGCAAACAAGCCTTGGCCCAGATAGTGTTCCTCCTCCCAGTCCCATTTGTACACGAGGAGTGAGAGGCGCAGGAGGAAGGCCTGCTTCCTCCTCTAGTGCCTGGGATATTGTTCCTATGGCCTCTGGACTGTGAGGAGGCCAGGTGGTGGACCCAAGATTATAGTGGGGGGGTGGATGGAGCCAAATCAGGGTGAGTCCAGGCAAGGCAAAGGCGCAGGCATGTGGCCAGCACAGCATGGGAAGTCATGCTGGATGGTGGATCTGGAGACAAATAGAAGAGCTGGCCCTGCGTATTTGACACTTCTTGATTCCAGAGAGAGGTAGGGAAAAATGCTTCAAGAAAGTCTCTCTCCCATATGAGATTTCCTCCTACAACTTCTCCTCCTGGAGCAGTACGTGGTCCTGTCCTTTGCTAAGGTGATCCTGTCCTGCACTAAGCTACACAGATCGAAGAGGAAAGGGCAGGCAGGATAGCTTTTAAACCAACCAGAGAAAAAACTGGTGGAGTTCAGTAAGTGCCTTGTAATTTCAGTCCTTTGGAAAAATGGATCCAGAGGATGTAAAGAGGAGGTTTTCAAATGCCATGAGTTTCAACCTAATTTTTGTGTCACTGAAGTCAGCAGGAATTTTACTCGTGATTAACAATGGGAACAGAATGAAGTCGGGGCTCAGCCTTTCTGCAAACCCCACCTTTAGAGAGTAGTATTGTTCCTTCCCTCCAGAGCCGAGCAGAGGCATGGTTCAGATAATCAGCAAGAAAGCACGCATTTAATGTCAGCCAAGGGGGGGAAAGCGTTAGCAACCTCACGGAAACCCTGAGATGTATCACTGAAACAGAAGGCTGTGCTGAGCGAGGGATGAAAAGATAAACTGGGCAAATGCAGCACTCACATGGACTCTGACAAAGGAAGATGGAAGGAGGAAAAGAGGGAGCAGGAAAGCTTGGGGAACAAAAGGACGGGCTCTGTGCCTACCCAAGCTGAAAAAAGTCCTGCTGAAGTTCATGAAAACTTGAATGTATCTCTCCAGGAGCAAATCTGAGGAGGATGCAAACACTTGCATTTCCTTTTGTTTATCACAGGGGAATGTATTTTTACATCTGTTAGGTGCCGTAGCTGGGTCACACAGACTTGGGTGCAGCAAATAACTCTCTGTCCCAAAAGGAAAAAGAACGACACAGAAGTTCCCGTGACCAAACCAAAAGGATGACATTAGTAAGACCAAACTGTATACACCTTCAAAAATAGTGAGGCTTTCCAACTTAACGTCTATTACGATAAGGCATCCACAGCAATGTTACTTTAAAACATTACTCTAATGCTAACACTGAAAAGCAATTAAAAGAAATAAAATCCAGAGAAGAAAATGCATTGCTTACCTCTTTCTTTTATATTTGTAGTGGTGAATAGACCTCTAGTGGCAACAGTAAAAATATCCAATCAAGTATAAATAAGTTCTTGGGTAAGAAAATATGCTGTAAATAAAAAAAAATCTGAACAAAGGTGAAAGTGAGGAATGGGTGCCTTGAGTAATCAAACATAAGATTTTTGCTTGTGAATAGCAATATTATAATTATCTTTGTGTGCTATTAATTGTCCAGTGGTCTTTGCTGGGTTTGCTGGAGCAAATAACAGTGTTAGTTGTGACAAACAGTGAAAAGTTTCCTCCTAATAGCTGTAATTAATTTTGTGCCTTTTATATTTATTTTTTTTTTGGTACAATTGTATCAAGATTAACTTTGTTCTTGAAGCTGAAATTTATACCTTTGAAATACAAAAGAGTCTGAAGCAGTGCAGAAGATCAGTAAAGATTCAATCCATGGTCACAGCAGTGGTACAGCATTGCAGGCATTGCGGAGTTGCCCAGCTGAAAGACCTTGTGTACTTTACAAACCCAGATGAATGAAGTGGGGAAAGGTTAAGATAGAAATCTAGGTAAAAAGACTTTTACCTTGAACTACTTCTTCTTGCCTATCATTCCAATAACACATGAGTTTCTCATTAGAAACAGGATTGATCCTTAAATACATCTGATTTACGGCACTTTGACAATAGGCAGTTTCTGCCTATCCGAAAGAGAATAAGAAATTTAAAATCCTAAATCCCATCCATTTTCAATAAGGCATTAGGTTCTCAAGTGTTAAGTTCACCTTGAAAATGACAGTGAAACACCTGAGATTTTCTGTTTAAACTTCCATCAAAAGTCCCTGTTTTGCAACTAAAGAAGAAACATAAGTATTAGAAGAGCACTGTTACACAAGGGCATGTATGGACTAGGAAGGGAAGGCAGAATGAAAAGCAATTACAAAGGGAAGACGGAGAAAGATAACCTAACAGAAATGTAAATACAACGAAACGTATGTATACACTTGCTATAAATAAAGTGTCCATTTGTGCCAATTTGGCTATAAGCCAAGGGATATTGTCTACCACCAATATGAAACACAGACCTCTGTTTTGCTTGAGAACAATATTTTAGGGCCAGATAACAAACTGTCTCACACATAGTCCTGAAAACCTCATGCACAGGGGTCTCTGACCCGTAGTAGGATGGTGTTTTCAGAACTGACTTTATCTGGTCTCTGCACTGCTACTTATTAATGGTACTGGAGCAGGGTGAAGTAAGGGTGACCCAAGTCCTCAGGGCTTTGTGGACAGCAGTGCAGAGGATTTTGGAAGAGCCGCCATCACTGTTCCTCTAGCTCATCCTCCTGAAGGTCCCTGGCTGGGTTTCTGGGATCTTCTGCTTGGCTACAAAATCTTCAAATGCCAGAGGTCTTATCTCTGGTATTGACCTCAAAAAACACATCCCTGCATGGATTAAGACTCCTTTGTGCTACCAAAGTAGCAAAAAAGCAGCCACCAACGAACAGAAGAACAAGCCCAGATTATCTCCATCATATTACTAATTGAGATGCCGTGAGTCCTACCGCAGCATGAAGAAGTCTTGAAGAAATCGTAATGAGCTCGGAATAAAGCTGGTGTGCCTCCACAGCAGGATCTGAGTACCTCGTACTTTTAAGTAGTGGCAATATTCCTCTTTTTTGGGTAGGGAACTAGTGGACCAAAGGATCAAACCTTGCTTCATGTGAAACACCCACAGGTGGACCAGAGAGCTGAGTGGAGGTGTTGGGTTTGCCTCCATCCACCCGTGCCACTGTCCTCCCAGCAAGCACCGCAGCAGGAGCCAGAGATGCATCAGCCACCTGCAATGTAAGCACCTCCACTTTGCAGAGGGATTATGGAAGCACCCACAGTTCCTCAAGCCAGTGGGTGGCTACTTGGTAAAATATTTGCATGCTAGAATTGCAGACACAGTCCTGCACAGCATCCTTTGACAGGAGTGGAGCTTTGGTGGTGGTGCCTCTGTCCGTGCCTCATAAAGTGCTTGAGCTGGATCTCTTTTGGCATGGGAGGCAGCGCTGAAATGGGGCAAGCATCTGGCTCTCTGAGTGCTGTTAGTTCAGTCCATCTGGCTGTAGACACAAGGAGTCAGTCTACGCTTTCAGTTTAGAGAGGCCAGATTGCCTTTGCAGCTAGAAAGAGCTAGAAGTCTCTCTCCTTAGTTTTTTTCCTCACGGGAGAGTAAATCCAGACAGTGTAATCTCACGTTTAAAATTTCCTTATCCCTTTTTTTTTGGTCTTTTCTGCTGGAAATTAATATCACACTTGTCATCTTCGCTGATATCTTCTCCCAGGCAATATTCTGGTGGCAGAGCTAGCAGTATCGAACAGCACATGCCCCAGCTCAGCTCCAGCGAGTGCTGCGGTATGTGCAACGACAGGCTGCTCTTCTCTTCAACATGGATTTCCCTCTTCTGGCCCCTTTTCACTACTCCTGCTACACAAAGGGGTGGGAACAGAGCATGGCTGCCCCGTTAGTGACTCCTGGGGGACAGCAAGGTTTCTCAGCAGACTTGGGACTGCCTGTGTGCAAATCCCCACATCTCCCTCCTTCGTGGTGGGAGGTGAGTCGGGGTCTCCACTCATGTGGTAGCTGCAGTCGGCCAGGGCTCAGCTGGTGTGTGACCCCTTTGCATTCTCCATCCATCTTTGCATCTCTGTCCAACTGGGGTGCCCCACAGCCCCCATCTGGCCATGTGGCACATGTGTCAGGACTGGCACTTAGCTTAACCCTAGTCTGGTTCTTCATGAGTCTGGGCACTCCTGCTGTATTGTTGGTCTTTCAGTCTTGCTTTCCTGCTCAAGTTATCACAGCAACAATAGGTCTTCCTCCTCCTCTTGTGCCACATTTACTTGGTTATCTGCTAGTGGATTACTGAAAGGAAAATAATACTATACTCAGACTTAACTTCAGATAAAAGTTCACTCTTTGACCTTGAGGGAGCTGCATCATGTGCATAGCTATGCCAGCCAGAGAGCTGCCACACTCTGAAGGCTGCTTTTCTTCTTCATCTTCTTTCCGACTGTGTTGCTATTGATTAATCAATAGGGTGAAGTATCCCAGATGGTCTTTAAACCGAGAACGTGGCCTCATCATGCTAGGCCCCATACAAAGTGCTCTCCTTCCCTGAATGAGTTTGAAGCAGAGGTGTGGATGAGTGCTTTACAGAGCTGGATTTCAGGCTGAGAGCACTTCACAGAGCCACACAGAGTGTTGGGTTTGGAGCCCAAACACAGGTGTCCAAGAACAGAGCTGGCAGCTGCAAGCCTCTCCTTTTACAAAACTGGGAACACCATAATGCTGTGAGAGCCAGTGGGGCCACATTGGGAGCGGTGCCTAAAAAATTCCTATCCATGAATGTTTTCAAGACGTTCCTGGCATGCATTAGTTGTGGCCAGTTCTCTTTAGTATCTTTATCAACTATCTGGACAAGGGGATTGAGTGCATGCTCAGTAAATTTGCAGACACCAAGTTAGGTGGGAGTGTTGACCTCCTTGAGGGCAGAAGGGCATTGCAGAGGGGTCTGGACAGGCTGGATCATCGGGCCGAGGCCAATGGGATGAGATTCAATAAGGCCAAGTGCCAGATCCTGCACTTGGGTCACAACAACCTCATGCAATGCTACAGGCTTGGGCAAGAATGGCTGGAGAGCTGCCTGGCAGAAAAGGACCTGGGAGTGTTAGTGGATTGTCGGCTGAACATGAGCCAGCAGTGTGCCCAAGTGGCCAAGAAGGCCAACAGCATCCTGGCCTGTATCAGGAACAGCGTGGCGAGTAGGACTTGGGAAGTGATCATCCCCCTGCATTCGGCACTGATGAGGCCCCACCTCGAGTACTGTGTTCAGTTTTGGGCCCCTCACTGCAAAAAAGACATTGAGGTGCTGGAGCGGGTCCAGAGAAGAGCAACGAAGCTGGTGAGGGGTCTGAAGAACAAGTCTTATGAGGACTGTCTGAGGGAGCTGGGATTGTTTAGCTAGGAGAAAAGGAGGCTGAGGAGAGACTTCATCCCTCTCTACAACTACCTGAAAGGACGTTGTAGAGAGATGGAGGTCGGTCTCTTCTCCCAAGTAACAGGTGATAGGACAAGAGGAAATGGCCTCAAGTGGTGCCAGGGGACATTTAGATTGGATATTAGGAAAAATTTTTACACTGAAAGGTTTATTAAGCATTGGAACAGGCTGCCCAGAGAAGGGGTTGAGGCAGCATCCCTGGCGGTATTTGAAAGACAGGTAGACATAGTGCTTAGAAATGTGGTTTAGTGATGGTTTAGTTAGACTAGATGATCTGAAAGGTCGCTTTCAACCTAGACAGTTCTATAATAGAATTATAGATAGATTAGTATCTTGGTGTCTGCAAATTTACTGAGCATGCACTCAATCCCCTTGTCCAGATCATTGATAAAGATACTAATAGATTCTATGAGTCTGCTGTCATAGTTTCCATCATCCAAACTCAACAAAGACATCAAAGAGGAGGGGCTGGGTGGACAACACCCCTCAGCCCCAGAGAAGACTCTTTTCTCAGAGAGGTTGAGAACCACATCTGGGCAGGTCTGAGGAAGCTCTCACTGCTGCTGCTCTTGCTTTGCAGCAAGATGCAAAAGGGGTTTTCACTAGGTTGAAGGATGTGGTGCAGAATGAATGCTGGTTTCTAGCCATTGTAAAGTTATTATTAGCCCATGCACTATAGTTGGGTGGAGCTCGTATCTCCCACCCCGTCACTGAAAATGCAAAACCTAGTCTACCAAAGCTTTTGGGTCTCTAATACAGAGCACCTTAAGATGTAACTCACTAGGAAGGAATTTTTTTAGGAGGAGGAAAGGGAGATCATGCAAAATGAAGCCTACTTTTGATCCACTACTGCCTAAATATCGCATTTCAATTTCTCATTTCAAAATGCTGTCTGTTATCAAAGCTCTTTCTTCTTATTTATTTGCTGTCAAAACTCAAGTCTCAGCTGAAATGAAATGTTTTCACTCAAGCCTAGAGGTTTGATTGTCTCCAAATGAGTTTTTCCCACTATCTTTTGTTTTATAAGGGAACAGTCAAATAAAATATACAGTTTTAAAAATTGTCACATGGCCAGTAAAATTAAAATAAGTGTAAAGATCGATTTTTCACAAAGTTACAGGCTTACTAAAGTCTAGCATAGATAAGACACTGCAAGTTTTAGCATCTCTTGTCCTCACTCTATCGTTAACCTCATAACTTATTGGCATATGCTAAAATACACGCAGAAGGGCTGCAGATTCAGTAGTGCCAAAAGCGATAAACCCCATTGAATGCCAATGGGAGCTCAGAACATCAAAGCCTTCTCAAGTGTTTTTAAACCTGGATTTATATCTGCACCTACCTGACTAAATGTTATTTGTAAACCTTATACGGCCCTCTACACTTCAGAAATTTAGTTGTAACAAAAGGCGAAAATAACCCCTCCTTTTCACTACGTGCTGTCTGTCTTGCTATGTATGTAGTGCATGTCAATCATCGTTGTGGGGCTGGTGGTATCAGATGCATTACCATATGTATCTCCAATACCCCAATCAGGCTTCTGAGACCTATTCAGGTTTCGAGCTTCCTCAGAGATGTTATAAAGAAACAAGCAAAGAGGTTACTGACCTCCTCATAGGAAATACCCTTTTCGGTATTTGTTTGCTGATAAAGCTTGCTAAACACTCTGGTGTTAATAAGCTATTGAAGTCCATGTTTGTACTGTAATAATAATTAAAATATTACCAATGGGAATCTGGCCCTGTGTGAACAAATCCTTGTATGACAATTAATGTAGTAGTGAGGTTTGCTCCTAGAAACAATTAAGATATAATTGGATGAGTTGATCCAGAAAGCATATGATTTATTTATAAGGAGGTGCAGGGGGAAGAAGCAGCTACTTTCAGCATGGCACAAATTAGAGCACGAGAATAGACTACATTATTGCACTCTAATTAATTGAACAGTTTAACGTCTATTTTTAATTTAGTTTTTATCACGGGGAGAAAATCGCCTAATCAAATGATTTCACAGCCTCAATTCCACCTCCACAACTCCTTGTGTGGCCAGATGATGCCACCCTCAAATACATAGCAAGCAACCCTTCGTTTGTTGGATGTCACCTGCCGTCTCCTTGTGGCTTCATTTGCATGGTGTGAGCTTCACCTATCACTGAAATGAGTTAATGCAAGATAGAGCTCACCACATGGTGACAGGAGTATGATTTGGCAGCACACAAAAGATCTAGAGCTGTTGGAGATAATTGAACTGGTGCCCTGGGGACAGCCAGCTACTGGATTACCCACTAAGCCTTCCTCCTCTCTGCCCAGGCAAAAGTTGTCTCCAAAAAGCTGACAGTAAGAATAGCCTGGGGGTTAACCTGTTCTTTTGGGAAAGACCTCAGTTCATCTCCTTTTCTATGCCAGAAGGCATCCTCCCTGACTGAGGGCTAGATTCGCTGACTACCTTCTGCACTGTCCATTGAAGGTAAAGTCAGATGACCAGGTTAGACCATTAGAAATCCAAAGTTAGGTTAAGATCTGTTTCCTATAGGTCCATTACATGATTTTGTTATTTATGAAACAGAAGATTAAAAAAATTGAAAGAAAGTTCATAATGTGCACAAACTCTACCATAATAAGGGCCTTAAAGACACAGCAAGAATAAGGTACATAAGGTCTCTAAGATGTCTTAGATAACTTTCTTGAGGATTGCATATATCCTGAAAGGATGACAAGGGTCAATGAAAACACCTACGGTTCCAGTGCTAGGCGGTGACTGATGCTGTGCAGAGACAGTACTAAAACATGGCTGTACTAAACGTGCTGATCTAATTGACATTCTGGACTTCCTCCCACCTGTGCTTGGACCTCTTGAACATAAGAACTGCCTTTTTGGGCTTGGTGGTACCCAAAATAGGGCAACACAATTAGCACTGTAAGAGTACTCTTACTCTTGCAAGGGAATGAGCAATCAAACAACACCCCAAATCCCACAGTAAATAATGGTCTGAAAAGTAGAGGTAGCAAGAACACAAGGTAGAAAAACAAGATGAGCTCACAACACCTGGAAGAGTCATAATGTCCATGATGGGCAGAAAATAACTGGATTCAAAGAAATGCCCTCCTCTTTGACGTCCTCTCCCCAGCAAGAAAATGAACTGGAAGCATGAGAAGTTAGCTCCACACCATTGCTGTGGACCAGGTGAGCTGGCCTCCCCCCCGGTCAGGATGGACTGGTTTGTGTCAACAGTGTATAGGGCTGGAAACTTCTGGAGGAGACAAACTATACCCACACTGTGCCAATTTTGGCTGACTGATATCTTCTGGTACCTGACTCAGTATCAGGACAGCAACCAGACATGTGAACAGTGCCCAGTTTTGGGCACTTCAGCTACCACTTACTGAATCTAAGGCTTTCCCATTGAAAGTAGCACATACTGTCTCAGTCCTAAGTAGAGCCTAAAGAAAACTTTGGCTTACTGAAAAAAAAGAGGAAAAAAAAAAAAAATATCTTAGATAGAGGCTATTTATCCTTTGCATGTTTTAGATTACTTCTGCCTGCTGCACTGGGTCCATGGTAAGGAGGTTAGGAAAAGCTGGCTGTGCTGGCACCAAACACTTTTCCCAATCAACATCAGTTACAGCTTCATTGCAGTTTCCCAGCCTGAGTTGTTTAAAAGGACAGAAACCTTGCCTAGATGCTTTCCAAAGGTGGCTATTTAAAAGCCCAGAGGAGACAAATTCCAGCACACATCAAAACTGGAACTCTTGAAACACATCTGGATGCCTGCAAGATACACTTAATTGAGTCAGTATCTCATTGGAAATCAGGGTTTAATTACTATTGCTCAGAAAATAAATGTGCCATCTTTTTCTACAATGAAATATATTTTTCAGAGCTCAATCAACATCACAGTCTCAAACTGTAAAGCAGGGTAAACTGGATCATCTACAACTTTGTGTGCTCTGTTAAAAAAAGTGAGATAAAACATAGGTACCACTGCTTTGAGCAAGTTGAGCAAACTAGTTCAAGTCCTGAAAAAGTTGGAGGTGTCTTATATAACAAAGCATCAGCTAAAAGAATCAGTAATAAATAGGTGCCTTAGGCTATATCTTTGGCTGGTAGAACATGCAGACATGTCCATTATCACCTTTTCTCTTTTTATATGAGCCCTTCCACCTCTGGCTGTTGCAATAAGAATAGATTCAAGAATCAAAGGAATTCATAGGAGCAGCAGGGAACATAAAGCCCTGTATTATGCATATGAAATACTCATGGTAGTGGATAGTCTCAGGTAGTCTGTGTAATTATTGGTGAATATTACAGGAAGTTTTGGATCACTGTCAAGTAGTAAAAGAAAGTGAAGGAACGACACTTTTAAAGTTTTGTCCCTTTTCACTGCCGATTGAGTCACTGTAATCTGGCAGTCTGTGAAAGTCACATTCCTGGTTATATTGCTTGGTGATGAATAGATTCCTAATGTCTTTAGCGAGTTTGGTGAGACCCAAAGTCAATGTGAAACCTCAGCAACAAACCAGGTCTGCATCTAAACTCTGCTTCCATTCCTCACACAATTCTCTTCCTATGATGCATGTCTGCAATTGGCAACTTCCTGCATGGAACAAAACTGAGACATTTTTGAGTGCTTCCTTTTATTATTATGCTGTGAGTTGCAGAAAAAGTTCTTTAGCTACGTCTTCAGGAAACAAACATTTAAACAGCCCTAGAGCATATGTGTCACACATCCACCTCTGGAGAGATTGAAGAAGAGATTAGACAGACTTCCATCTTGGATAACTTGGCAGGTTGAACCAGCCTTCAGGCGTAGTGATGGAGTAGATACCTTTTCCAGGCCAATATTCTGGGGTTTCCTGTTTATAAATTGACTTTTTTGATAAACAACCTTCATCAAAAGGTGATTTTACTCTTTGCTGTATGAATGGATTACTGATGCTAAGATTCACTTCCTCTGTTTTTCTCGGGCTCAGTTCATGGCTTTCACTTTGCAGACAACATGAGAGCAGACTTTTCTAGCCATCTGATCACTGTGAGCATGTTCCTTGTTTGGAGACTGACACAGCTGAAGATGGTGGCCTCAGAGCACGAGAGATGTTCACAATATGTAAGGTGGAGGAATCCTGAAGTCTCCAAGATCAATCACATGGCGACACTTCTGCTTGGTGATTGGCTTAGTATCAGCCTAATCCACAATAAAACCAAAAGTGAGGGAAGAGATCACCTGTAAATGTAAGCTGACCTTTCTGCTGCAACAAGCCACGCATGCACACCTACAAGCTACCACAGCTCAGCTGGTACAAGGCATCTCCTCAAGCTATGACTGGTCATGTTCTGGAACCTCGACTATCCTGATGTTAGCTCCCCACCTATTAACTCATGAAGAGCTTGAGAGCTCTGGAGCAGACATGTCTGGAAAGATCATACATCTCTTGGCCCTTCGATGCTGGAGGTCTACATGGAGGCAGAGCTCTAAATTTCACTTATTTTTGGCAGAGATTAATTTCTAATTAATCATCCTTTATACCCCTCCCTAAAGATCCTCACATAATTCAACTCCTACTCCCAATTCTTGTGAGTCTACTAACTGGGAGTGCCCAACTCGGAAACTGTGGGCTTGCTTGCCAGCTGCATGGAATCGGTGTGAAATCAACAGTTTGAAGCCCTGTGGACTGTGTACCTGCAATGGATCATTTCCTCTGTGCTGTGCATTCAAAAGCAAGATCACACACACTAATTTAGATAAGAAGGAAATTTGCAGCGGGGCCATGTGATAAGAGGATCCAGAAATTAGCTGCTGAGAGGATAAGAACAGTGTCAGAAGAAGGAAGGGGTAGGAGGAATTTCCTGTTGAACACACACACACACACAGAGAAAAAACAAAATAGCAGCCAGAAACCCGCAAAACACATGGCTTACCCCAAGGCTGCTATTCACTTTTATGGTTCCTGAAGGGACAGGAGGCAGGGATGTATTCTTTGTATGGAAGGATGGCAAACCACCACCCTATCTGAAGCCATTGCTGCTAACGGAAAGACACCTGTCCACATCAGTAGGCGTGGTGTTTTTAAGGACTTGATTTGATTTGTGGCAATTGTTGGACAGGAAAACTTCTGTTCCATCCATCAGTCTGGGTGGATAAGGGCCCACATCCTTAGCTGCTGTCCAAAAGCAGCGTAGCTCATGATTGTCTGCACAGATATGCTTCCCTAACACAAAGCTTAGCTGCCTGCCAGCAAAGTTCCCTCACTCTAATTTTGGACTAGAGATAGGAGAAAAATTCCCAACAGTGCTTCTGTGGCACTTCGATCAAATAAGTATTATCAGGGAAAGGGGGAGGAGGAATCAAACAGCTTTTTTCCTAGCATCTCTTCTTTCTCCTTATCTTCTTGTCTCACAGCCTGAAAAACTGTAGCAAGAATATGTTTTGGGGTGTTTTTTTTAAAGAAAAACATAAGCGGGGGAGGGGGGGGGGAAATCCAAAACAGTAGCTCCAGAAGCACAGAAAACTTTCTGATTTGAATTTTCTTCAGAA
>JAHREE010000605.1:5099199-5178753 GCA_033628505.1 Tringa tobata | reverse complement strand
AACATATTTTGTGCTACCCCAAAGTGGCTCCCCAAGGGCTCAGGTACTCAACACCAACTAGTTGCTCTGCACGCACGCAAGGCTGCCATAGGGTGTGTAATGGCACTGACTGCACCTCCAGGAATGTGCTTTGAAGAGGCAACATCTTGCCAGGACCCTGTGGTTATCACATGCTGCTGTGTTTTTTAACAGTACCAGGAGATCCAGTTCTCACCTATACATGCCTGCAAAAGGTACCCATGTACACCAACGGAAGACAGTATACAAATATCTAAATGCAAACATTCAGCTGAGATTGCTCCACATGTAGAATAGGTAAAGAAAGATGCAGGAAATCTTTGGATCTTAAATTTTCCTTACTGACATGATCATTAGAAACCTTCATCTCCCCCTCTTCTTATTAGTTTCTCTCCTGGATTACAAGGAACTATTAGCTTTATAACCCCATCATATTTATCTCTTTTCCATTCCTTTGGTCCCATTCCATTTTCAGGGAAGAAAACTTTTATGTATTCTACTACTTCCAAATTTTGAGATACCATTTTTCCAAGCCTATTGCTTTCATCATTGTCTGTGGTTTTCACACTGTCCTGTCTGCTCAGTTTTAAAACCAAATCCTATCTAAATATCACATTCCTGCAGAATAAGCAGCTCATTTTCTGGGATTCTACCATCCATATTGGCAAACATGAAGGCAAAGAAGTTATTTAAGCCTCAAGGAACAGCTACTCCCACTCTTCAGAGGTGGACTAGAGAAGACTTGCAGGTTTTGGAAACAAGGCTGTGCATGATGGCAACCTAAAATTGTAGACCTATTTGTAACCCTTAGTATAACAACATTGATTCATGAAGGGAGTGGAAAAGACTTCTGTTCTGAAAAAAAAAAAGAAGTCTATGTTCTGCCTCTCTGTTGAGGAAGGACAAGGTCAGGCAGGTCTCTCATCTGTTTGCTATCAGGCTCTGAGTAACTGGTCCACAGTTTACCCTTATCCTCCACTAACTCAAATGTCAGGTACAGTGACCAGTAGTCATAATCTGATCTTGTTCCTATTCCATAAATCCAAGTATTGAGACAAAATGGCAGAAGGATGATGCATCTCCTCATTCAACACAGCGTGAAACAATACTCAGCACCTCAAGCTGTGGAACACTTGTCGTATTTCCATGGCCTGCTAGGGTAAACCAGTGTATTTTGGTGTCTAATGCTCTGAAACCTTAAACCCTAGGAAGGTGATGCCCATTTGTGTAACTGGGTCCAAACTTTTCGTTCCTCCTGCTGTTAGCTGGCCTATTGCACTGTAACCAGCTGTGTGAGAGATGTCAGGTTTGCCGAATCAGGCGGTTGGGTGCAGTTCAGAGATGTTCAAACTACTGCCAACCAACTTCACTCTGGCATCAGAATAACCCCGTCAGTGTCATACCCAAGCTAACACAATTAAGGGAGCTGAAAACACTTTGTAAATAGAAGAGTTGATTGACAGCGCCTTAGGAGTCCCTGTGTTGTGCTCAATTGCCATCAGACTTTCTAAGACACAGAGGCAAATTCTCACACTGCTTACCTACTGGTGTAGATAAAATCCCCTCTAATTCCAGAGAAATTACTTTGGAGCCACATACTGCTGTGCTAGACAGCTCCCAAGAGGACAACTTGGTGTTTGCTCCCTTGCTTAGTTCCAGAATTGCAAAACCAGCTCAGAAGCACTGCAAAACTTTTCAGTGAGCAAACAGTCTTTGTGTGCTTACCAACTTAAAACATGCAGCAAAAACTTCTGTAGCCAGCAAGTCAGTAAGGTAGCAAGATGATGAAGCTTCCAAGCCCTGCATACAGATTAATTCCAATAAGGAAGTTTTTTCCATTAAATCAAAAAAATATGATAACTACTTCACAGAAACCCCAGGCTGACCTGATTTTTCTGAAAGCACCAAATTCCCATAAATCAAAGGCACCTGCAACCATTCAAAACTTCTGTGAAATCAGAGCAAATCTTGGGCTTTTCTGATTTCCAAGAGTAATATAATACAGCAAATGCAAACCACAAGATCCCTCCCTGCCTGCCTAGTAATCTCCTGAGAGCCGTTCCATATGTCCTAGAACAAAGCTGTCACTTGGCTGATGGGACCAAATAGCATCCAGGTTAAAACCAGAGCAAACCAAAGAACAACTCAGTGGGCTGGGAAGTAGAAGGTAAGATACTGCTTTTTTTCTTTTTTTTTTTTTTGTTGGTATATACACAATGTGACCTTAGGCATATTTTTCACACTGAGGAAATGAGAGCAAAACAGTCAAAGGTCACACAGCACCCTGCCTGCCCACCTGGATGAAGATCTGGGACATAACATCCTGAACCACAGAGTTGGATGCAGAAGCTTGTCAAAGCCGTATTTAAAGCAGAGATATATTTTACAAAATTTAAATTAAAGGAAACGCAAAAATACATTTTTTATTTTTTTAAAATATTTCCAATCACAGAATGATATGGGATTGGAAGGGACATCTGGACATCATCTAGTCCAACCCCCCTGCCAAAGCAGGTCCACCTAGAGCAGGTTGCACAGGAACGTGTCCAGGCGGGTTTTTAATGTCTCCAGAGAAGGAGACTCCACCTCTGGGTAGCCTGTTCCAGGGCTCTGTCACCCTCAAAGTAAAGAAGTTTCTCCTCATGCTTAGATGGAACTTCTGATGTTCAAGTTTGTGCCTGTTTCCTCTTGTCCTGTCGCTGGGCACAACTGAAAACAGACTGGCCCCATCCTCTTAACACCCACAATTTAAGTATTTATAGGTGTTGATCAGATCTTCCCCCTCAGCCTTCTCTTCTCCAGACTAAAAAGACCCAAGTCCCTCAGCCAGTCCCAGCCCTATTTATAACCTGGCTGTGAGCAGTGGAGGAGTACAGTGATATAGGCTTGGGACTGCAGAAACCAAAATCCTCAGGCACAAAAATTGGCCTTGGACTTATCACTCCCTCTGTCTGTAACACAGCTTTCATTTCGAGAAAGCAGAGACAACATTCCTGACTACTTTGGTAAAATCCTTAAACTGTAGAAATTGTACTGTGTTGTACTGGTTGCAGCCTGGAGCCCGGTTCAGAATCCTGCATCCAGCCATCCTGGATTCAGTCCCAAGGTTGCAGATAGACCCTGCTGCAGAAAACATCAGTATCATTGCAGGTATTCAACATGAGAAAGGCACATATAGACTGAGGAGAGTACAGAAGGGACAAATCCATTGGTCAACATAGGTCAGCCAGTGATCTCAGTACAACAGAAACCCAAGCACTCTGAAGGGGTGCCATGCCAAAATAAAAGTTTTATCAGAGGATAAAGCCCTGGAGGGAAGAAGGGCCCAAAAAAAGCTGGTTAGTATTCAAGGATCACCTCCTCCAAGCTCAGGAGCAATGCATCTCAACAAAGAAGAACTCAGGCAAAATGCCATGAGGCCTGCAGGGATGAACAAGAAGCTCTTGAACAAACTCAAATACAAAAAAGAAGCCTACGGAGGGTGGAAGCAAGGACAGGAAGCCTGGGAGGAAAACAGAGAAATTGTCCAAGCAGACACAGATCAGGTTAGCAAAGCTAAAGCCCTGGTAGAATTAAATCTGGCCAAGGATATCAAGGGCAACAAGGAAAGCTTCTACAGGTACATCAGTGATAAAGGGAAGAGTAGGGAAAATGTGGGCCCTCTCCAGAAGGAAGCAGGATACCTGGTCACCTGGGATATGGAGAAGGCTGAGATGACATTTTTGCTTCAGTCTTGACCAGCAAGTGCTCTATCCACACCACCCAAGTCACAGAAGGCAAAGGCAAGGACTGGGAGAATGAGGAATTGCCAACTGTAGGAGAAGATCAGGTCCAAGACCATCTAAGGACCTGATGAGATGTGTCCACAAATCCTGAGGGAACTGGCAGATGAAGTTGCCAAGCAACTATCCACCATATTTGAGATGTCGTGGTAGTCCGGTGAAGTTCCCATTGACTGGAAAAGGGGAAACATAATCCCCATTTTTAAAAAGGGAAAAAAAGGAAGACCCAGGGAACTCCAGGCTGGTCAATCTCACCTCTGTGCCTGGAAAGATCATGAAGCAGATCCTCCTTGAAACTATGCTAAGACACATAGAAAATAAGGAGGTGATCAGTGACAGCCAACATGGCTTCACTAGGAGGAAATAGTGCCACAAATTCGGTAGCATTCTACTGCAGTGTTACAACATTGGTGGATAAGGGAAGAACAACTGACATCACCTGCTTGGACTTGTGCAAAGCATTTGACACTGGCCTGCACGGCATCCTTGTCTCTAAATTGGAGAGACATGGATTTGACAGATGGACCATTTGGTGGACAGGGAATTGGCTGGATGGTGGCACTCAAAGTGTTGCAGTCAACATCTCAGTGTCCAAGTGGAGAACAAGGATGAGCAGCATGCCTCAGGGGTTGGTATCGGGACTGGTTCTGTTCAACATCTTTGTCAGCGACATGGACAGTGGGATTGAGTGCAAGTTTACTGATGACACCAAGCTGTGTGGAGCAGTCGACACAATGGAGTGAAGTGATGCCATCCAGAGGGACCTGGAAAGGCTTGAGAGGTGGGCCCATGCAAACCTGATGAATTTCAGCCAGGCCAAGTGCAAGGTCCTGCACATGGATTGGGGCAATCCCAAGCACAAATACAGGCTGGGCAGAGAATGGATTGAGAGCAGCCCTGAGGAGAAGGACTCTGGGGTGTTGACTGATGAGAAGCTCAACATGAGCTGGCAGTGCATGCTGACAGCCCAGAAAGTCAACAGCGTCCTGGGCTGCGTCAAAAGAAGTGTGGTCAGCTGGTCAAGGAAGGTGGTTCTGCCCCTCTACTCTGCCCTGGTGAGACCCCACCTGAAGTTCTGTGTCCAGCTCTGGAGCCTCTAACATAAGAAGGACATGGACCTGTTGGAGCAACTCCAGAGGAGGGCCACGAAGATGGTCCGAGGGCTGGAGCACGTCTCCTATGAAGACAGGCTGAGAGAGTTGGGGTTCTCCAGCCTGGGGAAGAGGAGGCTCCAGGGAGACCTTCTAGCAGCCTTCCAGTACCTCAAGGTAGCCTATAGGAATGATGAGGAGGGACTCTTTACGAAGGAGTGTAACAATAGGATGGAGGGGTAATGGTTTTAAACTGGAAGAGGGGAGATTTAGATTGGGTATTAGGAAGAAATTCGTTACTGTGAGGGTGGTGAGGCACTGGAACAGGATGTCCAGAGTTGTGGATGTCCCATCCGTGGAAGTGTTCAAGGCCAGGCTGGATGGGGCTTAGAGCAACCTGTTCTAGCGGGAGGTGTTCCTGCCCGTTGCAGGGGGGTTAGAACTAGATAGCCTTTAAGGTCCCTTCCAACCCAAACCATTTTAATATCCTTTCAATGATTCTATGAAGGATTTGGAGGAGAACAGAGCATAACTTTGCAGGCAGTGCAGCAAGTGGGAATGGTATGGAAGGCATCAGGCGCCTGTTTAAAAGCCTCCCACGCTGGAGTGCTAGCTGAATGTTCAGCAGACCCTGAGAGCCAGGGGAAGCAGGAGTTTTGTGTCTGATGATGGGGAGAAAAAGCAGCTAATGAAAAGGTGCAAAGACAGTTAAATAGCTGAACAGTCACTGCAGCAATGTTCTGGACAGAAATGATAAAGGTAAAGTAGTGTTTGTTAAGGTCAGAGGAACGTTTTGGTAGTAATTGACATGCAAGAGTTTTATTTGCATGGGTGAGTAGGGAAGGATGATTTTTGAGGTGTTATGCAGATTGAATAGGCAAAGTCAGAGCATGTACTGGATACTTAAGTCTGGGAAAATCACAAATCAAAAATACTTATGTATGGTTTTCCCCTGCCTCTATTATTATTTCTATTATTATTATTAATATTATTTCATCAGTTGTAATGGTTACATTTATTCTCCATCTATCAGGCAGCTGCTGCAGAGCAGGGTTCCTCTCTGTATGTACAGCTACTTTGGTGACCCAAGTAATTATAGAGGTACTTCATGGCTTTTTTTCTTCCCTAGGCGCAATGGAGACAGCAGCATATGGGTTTGGTCTGTGACTGTGGATCATCACTAAATTATTTCCTGAGCTCCTGTCGCCACCCTATAAAGATTAATGTGAGTGGAATGGAAAGCAGAGTTTTCCTCTCAGACCCTTCAGTTCTGTGGCTTACAACAGAGGATGAACATAACCCACGTGGTCTCAGCACTTGAGGTAGAGCATGCAAGCTGGCAGGTGAGAAATAAGGGTCATGTCATTGCATGTTGAGGTGCCGTGGATGGGGAGGTCACTAGCAAACTGAGCACGCAACTCCACAGCGCTCTTCTCCAGGCACTTTTGAGAACAGAGCCATGCTTCAACAGGGCAAGGCTGAGCCTTGGTCAGGGACATCTCTTTGTCAAGAATAAGTGTGCATTTCTTGTTTTCACACCAGCTAGAAGCAGAACACAATGTAAGTGCTACCATTGTCCTACCATGTGTTGAATCCTTCGTGTCAAGTAGCACTCAACCTCAGAAGGCAGCGCTCAGACACAGTTGAGTCCATACTACTCGTTCCACTTCACATACAGATGCTCAGCACTATTACGTGAGGCCCCTTAGCTTAGCAGAAACTCCAGCAGTACTCTACGCTTTTGAAATGATGTATGCAGCGAGTTCCTGAAAGATCTTCCTTTTTTTGCGCTCCAGATACTAGGAGCAATGACTGGCAGACCTTAGCAGATTTATGAACCACAACTCACTTCACTGCAATCACCATTAGAAACATTAAAGAACTAGCTAGCTCTTTATTGGGCAACATCTGAGCACCTTCCAAATCACTGGAAAAGCTCAAGGGTGACTCATTTTGTCACTGGAACCAAAGGATGGAATTTCAGAGTACCTGACCATGTAAATCTGCACCCCTGCATACCCAACAGGGCAGCAAAGGGTAGCATGTGCCTCTGGCCGGATTCTTGGGGGCACAAAGGAAAGTAAATCCATCAGAGTCAATGGAGAGGAACTTCACAAATGCTTTAGTCACACATTCCAGTTCATCAGAAAATTTGTCTTGCAGAGACACTGAAAGATGCACGTGCATGTGTGAAGCTAGAAAAGACTTTTTTTTTATTATTTTTTTTTCTGCTACGGGACGTGAATAGTCTTATCCAGGCTGCTTATGGACTGCATGCCAGCTCTTCAAACAGTAGGTCTTCCCCCACCTTCTAGTTCCATGCTCCATGCTGTGTCCCTGTCTTTCCATGTTCATGACCCCTGTTAAGCCTGTACTTGCTGGGCCCTCACCTTTCTCATTTTTCCCTGCCCTTTGCATCTTGTTAATGTTGCATCCCGCACCACCTACATGCCACATCTCTGTCACGCAGCACTTGTCCTGGCAATGCCTCAGGCACCACAGAGCATGATCCGGAACAAAAACTTAATGCCACAGCTGCCCACCGATCAGAGAGCAGCAGCTCCACTGTCACTGCCGTAGGTTAGGAAATACCATTCAGGAGGTGTCCTTCCATTGCATTATTATAATAGCACCCATAGGTTTGCTTTGTTTATTCAAGCTTCCCAGAGATAATTTGACAGAACTCGTAAACTTCTTTTCCCGCACCAGGATAAAGTGCTAGAGGAGGCAAGAGCTGACCAGTGTGGGTGAGGAAGGAGATGCTGACAAAACTTCTGGGGCTTTTTGCAGTCTCCTTCACTGAGAGGAACAGGCCACAGATGTGCAGTTGGGCAAGACAGGTGTCACTGTAAGGGAGCATTACAGCTCTGGGCATCATGTGATCCTCAGCTTCTCCTGAACTAAGGAATCCTCTGCGTAACGAGAAAGAATACTGAAGAAGAGCAAGTCCTCTGACAGCCGAAAACTCTGTTTATTGCCCTTGGTTATATCTTTGGCAAGGCACAGAGAGAGGAAAAATGCTTCAGTTTTCAGGAAGGAACCGGTGGTAGGAGACAATAGCAAAGGAAGACTGCTGTTGTGGGATGGTTACATGTCTTAAGACATGCTCTGGGTCCCTGATACATTGGTATTTTTCAGCAGGATAGTGTGAAGTACATGGAATTCTTCAGAACCGGCTATTCCTGTGACTCCCTGATATCCCTCCTGGGCTTCAGAAGGTGAGAATCCAAGCCTGGTGAGGTCATGGAAAAACACCAGGGAAACATTGCCAGACATGCGCTGCCTTTCCTCAGCCTGTGCTGTTTCTGTAATCCTCACCTCGTCCTTTTCTTTGGTGTCCAGCCTGGATCCAGAGATGGTAACAGAAGCTTGTTATCTCAGTTGCTTGCCACTTTACCAGGCTTCATAGAAGCTGTCAGTGTGAAGACACCGACTCCCTGCGTCCTCTGCTGCTG
This sequence comes from Tringa tobata, assembly GCA_033628505.1. NCBI lineage: Eukaryota > Metazoa > Chordata > Aves > Charadriiformes > Scolopacidae > Tringa > Tringa tobata. The sequence continues at coordinate 5,170,407 of JAHREE010000605.1, read as the reverse complement.
TGGCTGGATGCCATCAACCTTTGAAACACCCTTCTCCCTGTGTCTCTGGTCGAGGTCCACAGAGATGAGATAATACAGCTTTAATCCCTCCTGTTAGTTCTGCTCCCATTAGGCACCGCCACCCTCTGCACTACCTTTAATAGAAATTGGAGAACTTGGACTCCTACCTCAGAGTATTTGTTTCACTTTAATTAAGTCTCCAGTTGTAAAAGGGTATCAAGTGTCCCCTGAGCCGAGGCAGGCAGATTTGTGGGACTCGGCGAAAAACCAGACAGGGCTGTTTGGTTTGGGGACAGGCAAGAGTCTCGCCACCGAGCAGGGGCTGTGAGGGGACCTGCTGAGATTAGATGGTGTGCTCCCCCAGCAGGGATGCTTCACGCCGCAGGCTGTGGCACCTCCAGGGGGGCTTCGGTGAGGGGCAGGCACAGACTTTTGGGTCACATCTATCACAGGCACAAGGCCAGACATGATCAGACCCTGCTGGTCTGTGGTGTCCCTCCCCAGCGCTCCCCATGGAGGGGACTGGAGGCCCCTGTGGCCATGCTGACAGCAGGCAGTGGGAAGGAGAGACTGGAGTCCCCAGCCAAACAGGGAGCAGGTGCCAAATCCCAGGGAAAGAGCAGCATCAGCTCTGTGGTGGATCTGAGCAGCCAGCCCTCCCCAGCCAAGGACCCTGGCAGCCCACGCAGCTCTTAATCCTCCACCACCTTGAGACGGCACCTCAGACGCGTTGGCAAACAGCTGGAGCCAGGGAAAGGTGGCAGGGTCCCTCCCAGAGAGGAGACAAAGGGTTTCAATCAAAACTAAAATCTTCCATTTCACATGGAGCTTTTAACAGTGTATTGTCTCTAAACAGAGGCCATCGCTTTCAGGACGTCAAACAATTGAAACCAATTGTTTTGATTTGCACGGAGATTCCAGCCAGAGCAACGCTCTTGCATGGCAGGTTCTGCATTCGTCGATTCAGCACCTCCCGGCAGAAAACCTTGCCTTTGGAGAGCTTCCAACCATCTCTGCTTTGGAAACAGTGCTCAGGGCAAATCACACCGCCACATCAACACTGAATCATAGTTCAGATGGAGATAGAAACCTAGAGGATTTCCAGAGCAAGTTGTTTCACCACACCCTTCATGCAAAATTTTTTTTTCCACTTCCAGTTCTTGCAAAGGGCAACAGGCATTGTTGCAAGTGTTTACATTGTTGCTCTCTGCCAAATTAACATCATCACTCTCACCACCAGGAGCTTCTAGGTAATGCTAATTACTTGCAATAAGGAATTTTAGAAGCACTAAAAGCACACAGGATAAACGGCTACATTTTACTAAAATGCCAGAAAAAAACCTCTACTCCAACAAACAAGCTTAAATTGTGAATTTTGTGAACAAGCCAGAATGTCAGAAACTTCCAAGTTTTGTAAAAACAAGCTGCTTTGAACACGTATTTTGCTGCTCTTTGCTCTTGCATACATCATTCCATGTATAGAACGGTATATAGTGAGAAGTAAGCAAAGAACCACCTAACACACCAGTTAGTTGTGATGTTGTGAATCAGGTTTGATGATCACCTGATTTTCACAAGTCACACACACACGTTGTCTGCCTTGAACCTCCTCAGGAGTTTACTTTCACCATGTTCTTGCGTTGTCCCCGCTGACCTAAACATGAATCATTGTGTGGTCTAGAAGACTGCACGCAGTTCATCTGAACTTCACCCCCAAGCCTGACCTTTAAGACTGTTTTCCCTCTTTCAGTTCCTTGCAGCAAGTCTCAATATATCATCATCAATGGCAAATACGTAACTGCACCAGAGAAGGAAAATAACTGGGAAACATGTAGGTAAGTGAGACAATGCAGAACTGGCAGAAGCATGGCAGCTGCAGAGGGCAACTTTACGGTTTGACATTATGCACATCCAGGTAAATTATAATTTTTATATGCATTTCCCTGTGGGCACAAGGACTAGCACAAACACACAAGGAATTTTTTTATTATTATCACTTTGTGGAGAAAGTATTGAAAGTTCCATTTCACCAGTGACTGTTTCTGGAAGGGGAAGAAAACTGGTGAAGTCCGTCCCAAACTCTCTAAAGTGGGTTAAATAAAGACATTGCTTCAAAAATTTTAAATCTGCTATCACAATACAGGGAATTGCACAACTCCTTAGCCTGTCAGAACCTCTTTTAAATAAACTTTTCCAAACTTTTCTAAAAGCTTCTATTAGCTTTCAACAACAATAACAGGAGCCTAAACATTGTAAACAAAGTATTTTTTCCATGCTGAGCAGTTTAAGAGAAAAAAAAATAATAAAGGAAAGACAGAATGGGGAAAGCAGTGGAGAACCAAGGCTCTCCTGGTTCCTGGGGGGGCAGCTCCTCGTACTTGGTCTGAGCGCCTCGTGACTTCAGCAAAACTTTGGGTGAAGCCCTGAGCTTCATCAAGCAGGCTCTTGACTGGTGTCAGCCTGTGCTGCTTCGTTAGGTCTTCAGCACCCTGCAGGAGAAAGCACTTTCCCTGCTGCTGAGTGACTTCCTACAACTTCGTTCAAGCCGGAGCAGCAGAGTCCCAAGCCTCTGCTGAAATACACGGTGCTGCCTAAGGGACTGAGTTTCCCAAGTCTTGTTAAAATCAATGTCTCAATCGCCTTCAGGCTGCCTGGAAAGTTTTTGGCCGAGTTTCGTCAGTGAGATAGGATGAAATGTGAGATAGTGGAAATATTAATTAGTTACTTTTTCTGAAGTGTATTGAATGTGAAAATCTCTCGTGCTATTGTATCTCTGTCTTTTCCTATCTGCATCATGGGCTTTCTGCCCCCCCCCCATCTACCCAAACCAATATTTTATATAAACCTGGAGTGCAAAGCCTGCACTGACATCTTAGAGGATGAGCCAAGTGACTATCATTCAAATATTTATTTCATGAGAAGCTAGAACATTTTGCACTTTCCTCCACAACTCTTTCAAAAGCAGCTCATTTCTTCTTGCTGGAAGAGTGCCCATTGTTCATTTGACGCTAAAGATAGGGCTTTGCTGTTTTCTTTTAAGTCAGTGATTGGAGGGTGGAGAGCAAAGAGGGAGTTAAGCTTTATTACACTGCCTTGTCAAAAGAATACAACATTATGCAAAAGGAATGATGTGGAACAAAAAATTGCTTTCTTTTCCATGCACTCTCTCTCACTGGCATACAGATTTCAAACGATACTCTTCCCTCACTTTGCCTAGTAGATTGGATTTCAGATGACTGTCAATTAAATGGCAGGCACTTTGTGCACCTTGCTGCCTCGGTCATTTAGGAAGCAGCAATCAGTTCTCGGTTGACCTCAAAATTTCCAAATTAATGAGGCAGGAGGGTGTTGATGTTTGTCTGGTTTCAGATCTACCTTAAATATGCATTTGATCTCTTCAGTGTTAGAGCCCGTAGCCTGGAATGAACAATATTCCCTCAGAGTAAAGGCAGTCAGAGTGTTACATCCACAGAAGGGTAAGCGGAGCACAGAGGCACTGAGGGCACACCAAGATTGCATGGAGAAGCAAGGACCCAAGCTTGCAGCTAAACAGGGGGGAAACACAGAGGGACTGTGTGATCTACCCAGAGAAAAGAGGACAGCCGGTTGCTTCCCTCTGCGGCTTTGCAGGATAAACCAGAAACCACAAGCGATGCCCCTCCTGATTTGTTTTCTAACAATGTGTCCCTGCCTCCCAGCTGCTCGCCTCACTGCAGCCTGTTGTGCAGCGGGATCGTTTTATAGCCAATAAAGTGTTTCTCCGCGTGTGTTTATCATCCCTGGAAGTGGAATCCCTCGTGGCTGAATGTGGCTCGCGCGGTGCGCGGCGGGGAGCGCATGGCAGACTCCCAGCGCATTCCGGCGCCGAACGTGATTAGCTTCCCTCTACCTCTGAGGAATAGTACCAGGAAATTGCTAACACTGTAAATTGTCTCAAATATGCACTTACTAAAGCCTTTAAAGAGCAATTACTGTATGTTAACTGAACACCAATCAACTGTAAAAACAGCAGTTATGTGGGTTTAATAGGTATATAAAGGAGAAAATCTCACCACCCTGCAATTAATTCTAAATCACATAAAAAGTGTAACTTGTACACTTATTGCTTATTAATACATAAAACATGTACAGCATGTTAAAACATTTAATTAGCACTTACATAACAGGCTAAAAGTTAAGTATCAAATTATCACCAAAATACTGTTGAGCTCTTCATTAACCATGTGAAACAACCCCCAACATGCAGTGCTCAGGTCGTTCTAGCAATTAGGTGCTTTCAGCTACTGTTCAGTGGTTTTATATCAGCTGTGTCCCATGCTCTGTCAGAGCAATGATATATTGTTCAGCTTTACTGTCTCCAGAATCACCTTTCTCACAGTACAGGACATTCCCCAGAAAGCCAGATGACAAAGAAGGGACAGCAAGAAAAGATACTCCTGAGCAAGGTCTTCAGCTCTGATCTCCATAAAGCTGTGTTTAAAAATCTGGTCAGTAAAATATATGTTAATAGCAATTCACAATGTGGAGAACTTCATCAATACCTAAGAGCACATCAGGAGAGAGAGGAAGGTAAATCTTCAGTGAAGGTCTACATGTGAAAGAGGAGAAGATTAGTGGTAAGTTACACCAACAGGTGAGTTTGTGGCAGAGGCCAGAGAAGAGGGGAGCCGAAACCAGAGAGCTGGAGGCCTCCAGCATCACCAGGAGAGTGAGTGACTAAATATTGCAACAAGAGTTTGAAAAAAGTAGAAAAAGGGGGGTGGAGATGGGGGGGAGGGACGACCTTAGACTTGACTTGCAGTCATGATGGATGCTTACTAGGGATCCCAGAGGAGAAGAAAATAATAGCCAATATATGCCATTGGGAACTTCAGCCAGTCATGCAGACTGTTGAGAGAAGGAAACCACAACATAGAATTACTCTTTGTTTAGTTTAAATCAGCTGCCAGTATGCACATATACCACATGAAAGGTGAAACCTGAACATGTTCCCAGAATGTCTTCCTGAAAAAGCCATCTGCTACCCAAGCTAATGTTACCATCTTCCCCATCACAATGAGTTTTGAAAGGATAAATTCCATTTTCCAGGCAAGATAAAATCCTCACCTCAGCAACACAGCTTAAGGTTGCCAGGTGCAGTCAAGAGACTGGTTTCTTCATGGAGGCTCTCACCTGTTGTGTGCAGACTCACAGAAGAGGCACAGGTGTAGAAGGTGTTTGCACACAGCCAGCACGACCCATTGCTCTTGCAGGTTTGTGAAGGACTGTGGACTTGCACCACAGCTTCAGAGAAAAGGAGGAATTGCTGATGGTCAGCACAGAGGAAGACAGAGTAGACAGCAAGCTGGACGGGTTACTGGAGGGAGACCTGTGCTGTTGTGCTTCTCCACTTGCAGAAGGAGGTGGTAGAGGAAGGACGTCCAACCAGCCCCCTGACTTCTGTGAGGAAGGCGTGAAATTGCCTGGTCAAAGTGAAGGTCCAATAAGAGAGGGCCCCAGACACACAGATGCATGGTTACTTCTCACCAGAGTGGGTAGAAAAGCCTCCCTTTCCTCAGAAGTGTCATTTAACATACCCCAAGGAGGTGGGAACATCTCTTCACCCTCAGAAAAAGGGTTTCCACTCACTAATTCTGCCTAAATTTTTTTACTCTACTGATTGCATTTTTACTCTTCTTAGTAGTGAATCTGAATTTATGGTACCCCACTAGCTTTAAAGATATGTCATACAAAAAATATGGAGAAAATTAATTAAATTTATTTCCAATCAAACAGAGTGGGATAATGAGAAACAAGAACAAAACTAAAACCACCTTCCTCCTATACTCCCCTTCTTCTCAGGCTCCACTTCACTTCCAACTTCTCTACCTCCTCCCTCTGAGCAGCACAGTGGGACAGGGAATGGGGATTGTGGTCAGTTCAGCATACATTGTCTCTGCTGCTCCTTCCTTCTCATGCTCTTCACCCGCTCCAGTGTGGTGTCCCAGCCATGGGAGACAGTCATCATAAACTTCTCTAGCGTGGATCCTTCCCATGGGCTGCAGTCCTTCAGGAACGAACTGCTCACGTGTGGGTCACAGGTCCTGCCAGAAAACCTCCTCTCCATGGGCCTCCATTACTGACAGGAGCTCCATCATGTGCTCTCCATGAGCTGCAGCTTCCTTCAGGGCACATGCACCTGCTCCAGCATGGGGTCCTCCAAGGGCTACAGGGTCACAATCTGCATCACCATGGTCTTTACCACAGGCTGCAGGTGAATCTCTGCTCCAGTGCCTGCAGCACCTCTTTCCCCTCCTTCTTCACTGACATTTGTGTCTGCAGAGCTCTTTCTCTCACATTTTCTCATTCCCCTCTCACAGCTGCTGTTGCACAACTTTTTTTATCCTTTCCTTAATATGTTTTCACAGAGGCTTTAGCAATGTCACTGATGGACTTAGCTTTGGCCAACAGTGGATCCATCTTGGAGCCAGCTTGAGCTGGCTCTGTCTGACATTGGGACAGCTTCTGGTGTCTTCTCACAGAAGCCACAGCTATAGCCCCTCTCCTCCTCTCTACCAAAACCTTAGCACATAAATCCAACACACTCCTAACCCCTGGAAACTGATTCATGTCTTCAATAACCATCAGCAAGAGTACCAGCAATCCTGATATCATCTAACCTATAAATTAACTAATTGGTGTAGAGTTTGGACAATATGAAGCTGCTCAAAGGAAAGAAGTAGTTTGTGGAAGGAACATATTTCTCCTCTGTCCTGGACCTGAACATGCCTTGGAAGTTGTTGGAGAAAAGTGGATCTTTTTACTCTATGACACTGCATGTCAGCTCTGTATTCTTTGTTCAGGGGGTGTTATTTTTGGCCCGGTATTTGTTGCTTAGTTCTGAGGTGAGTTTAGTGTCCTCCTATGCACAGGAGAAGAGGTTCAGTGCCCTTTTCAGGGCTGAACCAGTTTTATCGTTAGCTTAGTTTGGCAGGATCCAGCTCCATGATGCAGAATGTAAAACCTTCTGGCAAAAGAGAAGGGAAGGTCTTTGGGCTAAAGCCATGGACAAAGACACCAGAATTTATTTTCTGGTTATGATAGACCTCCCCAAGACAACATAATTTCATTTACTTCCTACACTAGATAGTTCTCTATCTAGCAAATGGAGATATTAAAACCTTCTTTTGCTCTGTCAGTAAGCCACAACTTGTTTGTCACTTAGATGGTAAGATTTTTTGGTGAAGGTTTGTGTTCTGTTCATACTACAGCAAGCACTACAAAAATATTTTCGTGACATAATTTCTTTATGCTATTGTCATGTACAGATAGATTAGTGTCTTGTTCTGCTTTTTATTCCTTCCTCTAACAATAAATTACACTCTCTTTGATAGAGTATTGGTGCTGAAGGATACTAGAATGCAATAGTAACAAGCTCTTGCTCAAATTAGACTACCATTAGTGAAAAGAAACATGAGAATTAAAATAATTGAAATATTTCAGTAGCAACAGAAGCCTTGCTACTGCTATGGATCCTCCATAAAGGGGACCTTGAAATGGTGATAGGAGACTTTTATAAATCGTTTTAAGCCCTTGTCTGTCACTGGAATATAAACAGGAATTAAGATTTAGGAACTGTGAATGCAAGTTTGTACAACTCTTCCTGCTTTGAGAGGACTCAAAGTCTAAATATTTTAGATTCAGTGAATGTTATCCACTACACAGGAAAGTTAGTCAAGAGAGGTCTATCACTACCTTTAAAAGAAAAAAAATCCCAGCCTGAAATTGGACACAATCAGGACTAACTAAAGCTGGGCTGGAAACCTGCTGTTGAAGAAGCAAACAAGATTCCTCACTGCTCACAGACAGCTAAAAATGTCTGGAAAACATCGTGCAGAACAAAGCAGTCCAGCAATGAAACAGCTGCACAGAGAAGTTATTTAGGAACCATCAATTTAGATGTTCAGATTAGAGATGGATCTGAGCCACAAAGTTTTGATCAGGATTCAGACATGCTGTAAGTAAGTTTTCAGTCTGACCTACCATGGGGACCGGGCAGTATTCAACTCCTGACTTCTCCAAAGCTTATGTGCAATATGGATCTGAGAGGGTATCTTACACCCAGCTCCAGCTCCAAGAGATCAGTCACCTCTGTGCTGAAAAGAAGTACTTGCATTTTACCTTACTTCTTCTTCTTGTTTTGAGGTCTGTGAGGAAAATCACCATGTCAGCATGGATGGCAGTTATAAATAACCCCCTGGACAGAAAAAACTAGGAAGTGAGCTTGTACCGTGACTCTCTGGGTTTGCATTTTCCCTTTCCCATCAGTAGCTTTCAGATTACATTAGACACCTGGAAAATATAAGCATAATGGCCAGGTTTGAGATACTTAAGTTATCTTGATAAAAAGGCAAATCACCTACATGTGCGTAAGGACAAACCATGAAATTGAGTTCTTGTTATTTGCAGAAAGTATGACAAAAACACAGAATCAGTCAGTAAACTGTCATAAAGCAGAAACTCACCTGAGGGCTGGAGAACAGCTCGCCTGTATTGCACCCTTGCCATTTCCTTTACAGGCTTTGCTAGAGTCCGTATCAGGATGGAGCCCTCTGAAATTGAATCTGAACATTTTAATCGAGAAATCTTGCAGGCTCATCTTATTCAAGGTTCCCTTTTTGCATGAAAATCAAAATTATGACATCTTCCCTGAACAGATTAACCATCTGTGAGCACAGCCCTTTTCCATTGCTGACTGATGGCAGTACCTGATCACGCTTTTACTTGAATGCAGAGTGTGAAATCACAGAGTTTGCTCTCCAGGATGACACTGAGGAGGAGGTCTAGTTTTTTCCCCAAGCAAAGACCAAAAGATGTGCAACAAATGACTGAAGTTCCCTGCTCCAGGTCAATGAAGACTTCCTATGAAAAGTAACTCTTCCATGTCTGCAATCAGAAAGAAGTGCCAGGAGAACCCATTGCTCACCAGCACATCTGCAATATGAACTCAAAGACTAAGTCCTGAACTCACACCTTTTGCATTGGAAAGCATGATTTTCAGATGTTTTCAAAACCACACAGATGCCAAAGGATGCTGGCAGGTCCTCTGAGACTTTTAAAAATCCCATGCTGCCATTATGAATGTTGAAAGGCAAGGAGGTTGCCAAGAAAATAATGCATTTGCTTACTTTTGCCACCACATGTGTAACCGGGATAGTGGTTTGGAGAGCTTTATCCCTTATTCCACTTTTCCATCTCACCGTAAGGCTCTCCCAGACTGCACAGTGATCCTGGGAACAGCCCACTTACTCAGGGACAACACCCATTTGATATAAATTCATGGGAAAAGAGCATCTCCTTGTCAGCTTTCCAATTAAATTACATGGAAAGAAATCTAAGTTACAGCGTGAATCCCTGCAGAATGAGGTCCTAATTGCTAAACACATATGTTAAATGGATTAAATAACAATATACATTTAATCTGATGATAAGAATATAATTATACTTTTGCTGCCACTGTTATTTGAGTTAATCGCACAGGCTATGATATCTATATCTGATCGCCTGCCCTTTCTGCATTTGGTGGAAAGGACAGAAGGCCAACCCGTTCCTCAGAGAAGGATAAGGCATGTTTAAATTCATTCACCCCCAAAAAGCTTTTTTCTGCAACTGAGATGAAAAAGCACACATCCTGTTTACACCTCCCCTCCAGAACACACTAAGGACTGATGAAGGCAAGCACAAAGATACTCTTCTGATCACCAGATGGATTATGTCTGGTCCCAACTGAAGCCTAGCAGACAGTTCTGTTTTCTTGCCTGGCTGTATGCTCCTTCCTTCCAGGCAGGGACAGTGTCTGTATAGTCTCAGTCATGCATGTACATGAGCCTAGGCTTCCTCCAGTACCCACAACCACGATAATGTTCTCAGTCTGCTAAATACAATAACCCAACTCCTACCAGCTCCAGCATGGCCAGACTTCGGTGATACAGAAGCAGGTAAGCAGGTACAGGGGAAGCAAACCTCATTTTCTAGCCTGTTTTCCAACAGGATGCTCCTACAGTACAGCAAGAAATACCCCGCAGCTGCAGCAAGACGGCTCAAAGACCTTACTTCTCTCTGCAAGCAACATGCTTTCAGTGCTTTATATTTGTCTGCCTAGGAGAAACCAAATCCATTCTGCTTCTGAATGACTATTTTTACTTAAATCATGTGATTTCAATGATCACATACCTGAGGTCCTGAAGAGTCTAAGCAGAGGAAAACATTTTCTCTGGAAATAACACATCAAAGACTCATTGCTTTACGGAGCTTGCCTTCTAATTATCTACTGGTTCATACAGACCAAAGCTACCACTCCTTTTACTGCAGCATCTCTGCTAGAAGTCTTTGGTGACTTCAGTCTGAATGATTCCACAAAGACTTGAAGCATCATTTGGCCCAGTAGCTTAATATGATTTCCTTCAGTTGCAGAGGAAAGTTAAAATTTCAGTCCAACATTTTCAACACAAGCTAAATTAATTTGAGGCATAGCTGGTAAATATATTTCTCTCTTTAAACACTACTGAGAGCACAACAGAACAGCTGCAAGGAGACACATTTCACTTAGATTTGGAAGTCATGCATGTACAGTTGGCTAGCCTGAGCTAAGCTCTTCATTAATAGAAGTGTAAACTCAATAGAGAATTGAAGAATCAAGCTGAGGCATATTTGCTTTTACACTAACTATTCAAAGAGGCAAATTATTGAGAAGAAGAGAAGCATGTCTCTTCTCATTCCAGCAGCTGACTTGATTTTTTCCTAAGCATCCTAGCTGAAATGAATCAATTGGAATTCTTGACAGATTATGTACATGAAAATTGCATTTTATGAACAATATGAGAATAACAGAGATCACACAACTAACTTTTAGGAAACAATTCTTTTAGGATAATAAAATAACTTTTTTTTTTAAGTCAAAAATATTTTACGTGTCGATTATCATCAGAGTTCAGTAAAATTTCAAATAGAATTGGTAGCAAAACTATTGTAATGTATATTACTACAACATGAAGTGAATGTGAAAGAGGTAGGACTCATTCTGCTTCTGTGCATAAAGCTATTGTCAAAACGGATTAAGACAAGACTTCCATTAGGGACAGATTATTCCCAGCCTGCTCACCATGGGATTTCCTGCTTTTTCCTTCAGGAGTCAAGACAATGAACTAGGCAGGGAACATACCTGGTCTGATCAGTTCCCACATTCCACTAGAACAAAACAGATCTCAAACGCAGTGCAAGAAAAGCCAATAGTGCTACCTGACACTTAGCTGCACACTTTATCTGTTGCTACACAATGGAGTGCATTGCATGAGAAGTTATTTTATTTTACTTATTTTTCATGCTGTTTTCCTTATGTTTTTTTCAAGTTGACAGAACTTTGGATTGGATTCCTCCAGTTGCAACAAGTGAGAATACTGGCTCAATCGCAAAAGCAAAGCAAAAACAAACCCCCACTACACTGACACTATTTTGTTGGGTATTACACTTGATTTGCAGCATATTGTGTAAGTGCTGGAGAAAAGAAATTGTAGCATTCATGTCAGAACTAATTAAATAGTCTGGGCCAAGATGAAATGCAGAAATACAGATTGATATCTTCTCCTGCATGATAGCCATTTTCTACATCTGAAAGCTATTTGGTGCTGTCCTCTGCTAAAGATGCGTATAAATGCGTAGAGAAAGTCTGATATAAATTGCTTTGATTCTGCTGAGTGATCATTGCCTTAGGTATCTGATATGTCACGGAACCTACATTGAGACGGAAGGCATGCCTTTTGGTCAAAAATGATTGGACATAGGACAGACAGAAATGATGGTCAGAGAAGAGTCTATGAGTTGGTGAGCGTGCCTTTTAAGTAGTTCATGCTTCACCAAAAAGAAGGGCTTGCAAAAAGTCAGAGACAAGCTGGAGGTTAAGAGAATGTTGAAAAAATAGGAAAATAGGAAATTGAAATAGGAAATGGGCCTGGAAGGGAGCTCTGGAGGTCTCTGGTCCAACCTTTTGTCAAAAGCAGAATTATTGATGATACTAGGCCAAGTCAGTCATAGCTTCGTCTGTATGAATCCAAAACCCCACTATTAATGAAGACAGCACATGCTCATGCATTGACCTGCCCCAGTGCTGCACCACCGTCCCAGGAGAAGAGCTATCCTGTTGTCTTACCTGAATGTCTTCTCCCTTTATAGCCACACATGCCTACGTCCTGCATGTCTGATGAATCAGGCTTCCTTCTCTCCCTCTACTCTTGCAAAACACATGCTGTATCTCCACACAGGTAAGTAACTGCAAATGCAGCAGGAAAGACAACGCCAGGGTCTCCAAACATCAGTTGATCCATGTAGGCATCAGCCCTCTTTACCAAAAATTTGGCCAGGATGCTTGGTCTTTGACTTACGCCACCCATTCCCCACGTTTGGTTCACAGGTTGTTCACACCCATCTGTTATCCGGTGACAGTTGGGCACGTGACAGGTGTGAAGACAATAAAAGTTTTACAAGCTGCATCCTGGAAGGACTGTAGCCTTCGAGGATAAACCTTATGCTCCAGACCGCTCAAACCAAAGTCCCTGTTTCCAGCAGTGGTTGGTGTAGAGAGGGTGTGGAATTAACCATTCTGGAAACAAAGAAAGGATTCTCCAACATCTTAAGCCTATCTTGGACTAAAAGATTCCCTTTTCCAAAATCTGCTTAACCAGAATAATTTCGTATTCAGTAATCTTCTTGCTTTGGAGCCAGACAGATGGCTTTCGTGGTGGAAAAGTACTATGCTATCAGAAAAATATTGAAAAAAGACTTCAGGGTGAGGAAGATGGGAGAAATGTGGGGAAGTTTTCCTTGAAATGTACTGAACATCTCTAATTGTATTTAGGTATTTGATTGAAGCCAGGAGACTGACTTCTGCTGTTTAAGTTCACATGAAATCTTCTGCGTGGCCCCAGTTTCCAAGATAACGGGGACACAAGCATCAGCGTTTCACATAGCCCCTGTCACTTCACAAAGAGTGGACCTTCTGCTGGAAACCCTACAGTTCCAGACCTATAATTCCTACTTACCATGGCCCTGCCAATCCCCCCGAGCCACAGGGTAACCTAAACTGCTCAACTCTTCTCCAGGGAGGTTGTGTGTTTGCAAGGGAGGGAGATAGCGGTCCCCCTTCCCATGGCAACTCCCGCAAAGCCTTCATTTCACACCCCTGAGAATGCGAAGGCAAGATCTTTGCCACGGAGAGCATTCAGCCACCGGGCCTCTAGACCAAAAGAAAACGCCAGCAGTCAGCTAGCAATAACGTGGCAAACATTTACCCAGACTTCTTAAGAAAAGGAAGGACAATGAGCCCGGGAATACAGTGTGTGCAGAACACCACTTGTCCCACGGTACAAACGCTCCCGTGTGAAGGCCCCGGCTCCCGGTTACGAGACAGGGAGTTGTCTGGCAAGGCAGAGAAGTGCTGTGAGTGAAGGATCATGTTGGTAACTATTTCCTTCGCCTCTTCCCTCCCACCCCCTTATTATATTTCAATTCGGCACAGGAATCTCAAGGCAAGTGATTCAGTCACATTCAGCCAGAAACATAAGCCTGGAAAGATGGACGGCTTTGCTTCAGACTCGCACAATCCTGCCACTGAGGTGGATCAGATAATGCAACTGTACGACTCTAGAAATCATCCCAAGGTCTCTCATTACATCAGTTGTGGAATTCTTTTTAGTGACGTAGCACTGAGCAATCCTTTCTCTTTTTAAATTGGTGGAAGTGCAGGTTCGCTCTGGGCGAGAACACACAACGTGCAAATTATTTGTAGGTCTCCCTCACGGAGACAAACTTTTAGCAGGGGCTACTGCAGTTGGATAAGGGGTAATGGTTTTAAACTTAAAGGGGGAAGATTTAGGGTAGATAGAAGAAATTGTTTATGACGAGGGTAGGAAACACAGGCACAGGTTCCCCAGAGAGGTGGTAGATGCCCCATCCCTGGAAACATTCAATGTCAGGTTGGTTGGGGCTCTGAGTAACCTCATCTAGTTGAAGATGTACCTGCTCATTGCAGGGGGGGGTTGGATTAGACAGCCTTTAACGGTCCCTTCCATCCCAAACCACTCTATGGCTCTATGAACAAATGTTTCCAGAGACCACTGAAAAAGGCAATGTCCCACAGCCTAAATCACATCCTTTTCTTTTTTTTTTTTTTTAATCTGTAAACATAGGATAAAGAAATAAGTATTTTAATGGAGAAATATTTCGATTTGTTTGACTTGCAGGGGTAGAGGTGGAAGTATGTAAAACTATCAGGTGATCAAAACTTTAATAGGGTTTAACAGACATGGTGCTTAGGGACATCATTAAGTGACGGATTTAGCAGTGCCAGGTTAACGGTTGGACTCAATGATCATAAAGGTCTTTTCCAACCTAAACTGGAACGATTCCAACAATTCTATAATTCTATCATACACATCCAGTTCCAGTACAATCAAAAAGCTAAACTGGAAGCAAGATTTGGTTACGCATAACCAGAAAAAAAGTCTCCAACATCTTCTGAATCTGCATTTAAAAAATCTGTGTTTAGCATAGAAAGATTCCAAGAGAACACCAGAAGCAACATTTTAAGTTTTCAATGGGGAAAGAGGAAAAAATAATGCCTGCTGCTCTATCTTACTGGGTGTATATTCAACTCCAATTTAGCACAGCTTCAATTCTGGATTCAGTAGGTCATCAGATATTGGGGCATACAGCATCCCAACTCATGAACAGACCGAGCTGCTAATCCAAATGCCAGCCTGTCTCCATCTATTTTGATGGTCTTCAAGACAGCCTGCAAAATTCCTTCCTTTCTATGTTTGGGTTCAGGAGGGGTCAGCAGATCTTGGCAGTGTGCCCTTGAGCTCTAATGGACGTTGGGCTGGTGGATATTCAATGCATTCTTTGGGGATGTGGTAGACCCTAGAGCCAGGGGAAGTCACACCCTGTAAATCCAAAATTCCTTGTGAAAGGAGGAAAGGGTGCAGAGGGGGAAAAAAGAGGGCAAGGGGGCTTTGCTGTCTCCCAGAGTGGTCAGCTGCAGTCCCGGTCACTTGCACGGATCTATCAGCAGAACAGCCAGTACAAAACTACACACACACACAAGCACAGACTCTTAAAAAGTTTTTATTAATTTTCATTGTTTTTTTTTTTTTAAAAAAAACAAACCCGTCAGTGCAACAGTTCAGTATCCCCTTCCTATCCCCCATCAGTTAAGCAGTAATTTTAAAATGAGGAAATACCGAGTGCTGAAGCCAATGGGTTAGCATTTTGCTATTATTTTCCTTCTGTCAAACTCTGAAAAAGTCCTCTGTATAAATTAAACAATGAAAAAAATGTTATTTTCAATTCTATGTCATTACAGTCAACAGAATCATAACAATGCATCTAAAATGTGTGTCCACAATATATCAGGTATACATTTTTGGGAAAAGAAAAAAAGGAAAAAAAAATATGACATTCTAGACTTGTTAAAAGGATAATGGTCCCGTATTTTTTATTAACAGGTTAGCAAAACAAAATCCAATGGATTACAATATTTACATGTTATTTGAAAAATAAAGTAGTGATAAAAGCATGTCACAATCATTATTTCTTTTTTTTTTTTCTTTTTCATTTTTGGTAACCATTACAAACACCCAATCCAGGTATGGAACTGTTTAAATACATTTGAAATGAGGCCAATTAAAAAACAAATACAGACACAAAATGTGTATTTATACTTGTCCCTCCAATGTGTTTTTTCATGACGTTCCCTCCCTACTTCAAAAAACAAAACAAAACAAAAAAAACCCCAACAAAAAATTAAAAAAGAATCCCCCTAACACACAATTGATGAATCCCCAAAAGCAAAACACCATGCTTCTCAAGTAGCACTTATTCCACAAATGCAACATTTTTGCCATCAATTTTATGTGAAGCTCTCTAGGACCCCGTTTCCTCAGCAGCTTCCTATTTTCCCCCCTCCCCCTCCCACAGATCCCCCCCAAAACAAAAAAAACAAACAAAGACACATGCATTTCTAAAACTAGGTTTCAGTCAAGTACTTTCTACTTTTTGGAAAGAAACTCTTTTTTTTTTTTTTTTTTTTTTTTTAATTATTTTGTTCACAATCAGAACATACCGTGGGCACCAGATCCTGTATTCATTGCTCAGGCAAAATTCCTGTGGAGTTTGGTAGGCTTTCCACCCAAGAAATAGTGCAGGATCAGCCACTTAGGTATGCAGGTTCCTATTCATTCTATGCTGCCCCCCTCACGCTAAAAGCTAAGGAGGAGGGGAAAAACTTAGCAACTCCACCTTGAATCGAGTAAAAGTAGTTCTCCAGGCTCAATGTCGTATGTAACTATTTCACCTCCGCTTGCAAAAAGATGTGTTAACAGACACCCCTCCCTCCCACCACACCAAAACAAAAAGAAAACACGCACACACCGCAGACGGAAGAAAAAAAGGCAGCCAATCTTAACGTAAAGTTACTGGTGTGAGACTGATAGATGTTAATATGACAAGCAACAGAAAGGTTATGAGGACCTCTGTGTTTGGCCCGCGAGCTGCATAGCTGTGCCGTAAGTTTGGTTCTTTAGTTTGTTTTTTTTTTAAAAAAAAAGTTAAAACTTCTTTGTTATCTCCATGTTTAAAATTAACAACAACAACAACAAACAACAACAACAACAAAATGTTCTATTCACAAGATCTAATCTCCTTTCCCTGTCCCCCCCCTTGAAAAGAAATACTCATTTTACATGAGAAACTTAATTGTGCTGTATTTGTAACACCTCAGGCTGATAGAAAATAAACATGTGGCAAACAAAACCGCACAATCAGTCACATGAAATCTATCAAATCCTAAAATTATAACTGAATACTAACAAACAGCTTACCTGGAATAAAGGATGACAATTCACAAACAGTTATCTAGGAATTAAAGTCTCTCTCTTTTTTTTTTGTTTTTTTTTTTACTAAAATAATTAAAAAAATCACAGTATTTTAAGAAATAAAACCCACACTGGGATTTTAAGCACAATTTGTTTTCCTTTCTTTAAAACTTTTTTTCTTCCTCCATTCACCACCTTGCCCAGCAGTCTCTCTACATTTAACCACAATGACAACAGGTAGTACTGACAAATGCAGAGATCTCCCTTGGTTAATTCTGAGGTACTAGGAAACAGGTGACTGTTTTAAGCGAAGCAGTTTCTGTTTTCTTTTTGTTTTCCTTTTTTTTTTTTCCTTTTTTTTTTTTTTTTTCTTTTCTAAAGCAGTTGCATTCAGTCTGGAAAAGCATTATGTATTAAAACTAGAAAAACGCACCCAAATTTGTGCGTTGAAAAGTTGTCCCCCCCACTTCTTCCACGCTCACGATGCTTCCATTCACAATCCATCCAAGTCTCCACTGCAAAGCACGATGTGTAATGTAGGAATACGGGGAGTTGCTTCATTAGTCCAAGATGAACGTAACTTCCCATTGTCAAGATCCAGAAGAAAAGATGCAGTGATGTAATGGAGCCACTTATTCCATCACTTAAATAACTTTAATATACACACACTCACACAGGTACCAGTGCTTTGAAAATAGATCATTCAGTCCTAAAAGCAGCTTTATTTCTTCCTTCTGCCCACCCCACCCCCCACCCCACCCCATTCATCACGTTCAAGTACGTTGATTAGAATCACACCAAATGCTTATTCGTTTTTGGCCTCCGAGTTGTCTTGGAGAGGTTTGTCAGCAGCTACCATGCTGACTGCTGTTTCACTGTTGTGGGAGTAGTCCACCACCATGTTCTCAATGCCTTCTTTTTCTTCAGGCAGTGTGCTAATAGTTTCTTCTACATCCTCCTTTGGCTGGCTGTCCTCACTGGTCCTGTGCTTGCTTTCGTTCAGTGCCCTGGAAAGCCAAGGGGCAGAAAACAGAAACACCTCTAGTTGCTATAGAGAACAGCAAAGCCGATCTGCGCGCACCACATGACAGAGAAAACCCCATCACTTTCAAAAAAGTAGATGCAGTCAGCCACACCACTGTCACCTCGTGTGTTGGGGAATGGTTGCAGGATCTTGGGCACAGTTCACTGGAAAACTTATGTGAGGCTCAGTTGTCATGAGTTAGCCAGAGTAGGCCTCAGAGACATGGCAAAACATCCTGACAAAGAAGTTCTGCAAGGCTGGCAAGGACGTCCTGTCCTTGAAGATAAGAAATAAATGACTTTGAGGAAAAAACACCTGGTCCGAGAACAAGGAGGAACCCTGTGCCTCAAACTGCAAGTAGGAGGTGTATGATAATGTAATCCTTAGAATTTAGCAAATAAACAAGTAACTAGCAGACACAATTAGCTGTAACAGTATAAAAGTGTGATTGCACCGTAATAAAGTTGAAGCTTGCTTTACCACTCATATTGAGTCGACCGCTTGCTTCCCTCGCTCGTCGCACTCATGCTCAAGAGGAGAGGCATCCCAGTTCCTTGTAAACAAGACTTAGAAGGCACCAAACCAGAGGCACGGGAAAGAGTACTTTCCCCAAAGAGTTAATGATCCTATAGAATTTTTTATAGGTTGCAACATTTAAAGCACTCGTATTTATGCGGACAAGACTAAGAGTAAGAGAAGTAATATGTCTCATCGCATCACAGTTAACCTGCTATATTATATTCAAATATTTTCCACGTCAGCAACTTTGAATGAAATCTACTCTTTGAAGAAACTCTGGTCAGCAAAGATCTCTCTGCTATAGATGAGATCTTCATCAAAAGACAGGAAATTGTTGTTCCAAAGATGTGTACTCTTATCTGTGATGCGTATCATCCCGCAGCGTGCAAACTGCTTGAGAAAGGCAAAGATCTTCACTATGAAGATGAACTAGTGAGCTTAACTATGTACATTTTAGGAGGAGTTTACTCATGTTGATTTTACTTCCCTTGAAGGTCCTAACAATTCTCTGCACATAATTCTCCACACTGTTACACAAGTTTATCTGCAAGAACGCTAAAGAGATATAACAATAAATGGGAAGAAAAACCCAGTTCCTTCCTAGAACATTCCATATAATTTTCTGCCATTTTTATGCTGCACTGTTGGCAGGCAAAATCAACAGTATACTCAGCTAAAGTCCATCCTGGGCCAAGTGGTTTTCAGCTTGGGACAATCTTAAGTTTTAGAATCACAGTTAAACCCTACAACCTACAGCCACCCTGGGCAGCAGAGTTAAAAAGGATGAACAGTCGCTTCCCATGCTGGGACATCTGATGACTGCATCCACACTTGCAATAGACAGAATCGTTCTTCATAGAATTGTGTTCGCCTTCATCACACGGCTTTCTGGGAGGCGGGGAATGGGGCGTGGGAATGCACAGAGATCTATTACCTTTGGCTGTTTGGCAAAGGAAAGCAAGCCAACTTACATGCCATGTCTCAGCACGTGTCGCTCCCACTCAGAGCCTTCTGTGAATGATCGGCCACAGAACTCACACGGGAAGCGTTTCTCTGGAGCACCACTGTCAGGAAACATCATGGGATCTGGAAAAAGACAGCATAGCCCGTTAATTCAGAACTGCTAGAGCAAGAAAGGACCACTGTGATCCTACTCTGATCCCCTCTGCTGCACCTTCTCATCCTTAAGAAGCAAAAGGACTTACCTATCAAATAACTGTCTGTGTGAAAATGCAACTCCCCCAAAGCAAAGTGACACTGCAAGTGACAAATCCCATCCTAAACCTTAAAGCATCCCTGCAAATAAGGGTAACAAGATACTACTTCCTGGTATCTCAAATGAAGAGACTGTGGAGTTTTAATTCAAAACCAAAACTGAGAAGTTTAGGGCTGAAATGGCTTGAAAGCTAAATAAAAAAAATTACTAAAGTCTACCTATAATTTTTGAATTGGCAGTACACATTTTAGGAAATAGAAACTTTGTATATTTAATAGGTGATCTTCATAATAAAAAGATATCCCTTCATCGTGAAGTCTCACGGATTAAGTCCTGCATCTTAACTGCATAGGTGTTTCATCCCGTCCTAATCTTTTATACAAAGTGCTTGGGGCCTCATTTGCAGAAGTGTCAAGCACCTAGTAATAACGAGTGAAGTCACTGGCAGCTCAGGGAGCGGTATTCCTGAAAGCCAAGCTCCATGTGAACACAGCCAGCTTTAACAAAAGATGAAACATTTTCTCACAAATTAAGAAGATCACCACACAAGCCATTAAAAATAATTGCATGAACTATCTCGCTTGGTTCTTTTGCTGGAAATGAGACAGCACCATCTGCTCAGAACATTAATTCCTTAGCAGGGATTATCTTAAGCAAGAAATCAACAGAATGTCTTTCTGACTCCTCCCAAACTACATAATAAAAGACAAGGGATTTTATTCATTTTGGTTCTGATCTCTGTTCACTTGATTTCTTCACTCTCAGATTTATTCTGTTCAAGATCAGCCTATGAACTTAAAATTGCCTACACATTCCCCATTATCCGTATTTAAGTCCTGTAAATGTATTTTTGTGACACATTTCTCACTAGTTAGCCTTTACTGAAGTTCTATAAGGTATGGTTCTTACCATAATTTTTTGCCTCTTCCCCCTGAAAGAAAAAACCTCACTTTGTATTTCTTACTGTCACTGATTTAGTCTGTGGTTAAATATCACAAAGCAAGGCACTGTGTCAAGAAGTACACCATAAAGTAAGTGAATGCCATTAGTTCAGTTTACATCTGGATTTTAATACCTTATGCCTGGTACAAATTTATAAACACATCACAACACACAGACTAGTCATGGTAGAGAGAAAAATATTTATGGAGGGTTAAGTTTTGGAGACTTTTTACCAGGGCCTTTAGTGACAGGACAAGGGCTAATGGTTTTAAATTGAAGGAGGGTTAGGTTTAGATTGGACATAAGGGAGACATTTTTTTAATATGAGGGTGATAAGACACTGGAACAGGTTGCCCAGAGAAGGTATGGATGCTCCATCCTTGGAAGTCTTCTAGATCAGGCTGGATGGGGCTTTGAGCAACCTGGTGAAAGATGTTCCTGCCCATGGCAGGGGGTCTGGACTATATGGTCTTAAAAAGTCTCTTCCAACCCAAACCAGTCTATGATTTATGCTTGCAACTCCCATTAAGATTAGCAAGGGCTACTCTAGTAAGTCCATCACATCTTCAGAAAACACTATCTTGTTCACCCTACTTCCTGGTCAGTTTTGCATGTAAGACTGTGAATTTGGACAGCTTCCCTGGAGGAGTATCAGAAGCTGCTTTTCTCTGGGGCCTGCAGAACAGAGGTAACAGACTGCACAGACACGTCTCTGTGGTTTTTCTGCATCACACATACAAGAGCTTATGGACATTTATTTTTGTCTACTGTGGAAGAACACTTCTCAATTCCAGTTTCTGCTAAGACGAAAACATAAAGGTCAGTAGAGGCAGACAGCTCTTACGGGATGTAGTCCCTACCAGGAGCAGGTGTTCTTTCCATGGTGTATGCCAGACACTCTCTTTTTCCCCCTCATCTTTTTCCTTCGAGGTCAATATATTTTCTACTATCCTTCACCAGCATCCAAGCACTCCCTTCCTTTCCCATTGAAGATACCAGTTCAGCTCTTCCTGTTCACATGGGCAATAGCCCTTCTTTCGCCCACTGTCCAACAGCCCCATTTGGAGAAGCAACACACTGTTCTCTGCACCTTCAGTATTGCACATAGCAGCCTGAAGTCAGAGTGGAGAATTCAGACAGCTGTTTGACTCACAGGAAGAAATCCTGATTCTGCCAAAGTCACAGACTTCAGAAGGTTCAGACAGCATTTGCTTCCAGATACTCACAGCACACAGAGGCAGTCTCAGCAAATCACACTTCCTGCTAACACCACAAAGGCTAGAATTGTCACTAGCACCCGAGTGGCATACAGGATTACACAGTCTGATGTGGTTTGAAAGCTGTGACAGCATTAGCTGCTGTGACAGGCTATATTTAAAACCATAGGTCTGGTCCTCTGCTAACAGGGCAAACCATTTCTGTGTTAGAACTATCTTCTGAAAACCCATAGGGAGATGTCAGCATGCAGCTCGGCATCCAACCACACCTTCAGTTCCTTCTCACTAGAACATTTTTCAAAAGAGTACCTTGCATTTTGCACCTTACAGTGGTAATCCACAACTTGTCTAGAAAAATATAGTCAGGAAAACTGGATCTTTTCTAAATACCCCTGCTGTAGTAGGCATAAGGGTTTTCTGCATTTTTTACCTATTTTGATATAATATATTACAAATGGTAACAGATTAAAAAGGAATAAAAAAAAAAAAACAATAGTGAAACGTTGACCCTACTGGCCAGTCAGGGAAGAACAGAGGCAAACCAAACTTGGAAATACACTGTTGGTTTTTTTTTAACTGGTCATCTGTACAACCATGCAGAAATAATTTTAGCCACAGACAAAAACACCCACAGACACAGGTGAAAGTACAAGATAAAAATTAGAATTACTAAGACACTATCCCTTGCTTAACTATTGATCACATGAAACATGGGGATAACACTTCTCTATTATTCCTGCAAATTTTAATCTCCAGCATAGAAGGTGATATTTTCACATTTTCCTCATGTAGCCTAAGCCAATTTTAACAATGAACTTCACCTTGGGCTGTTCCCCTCCCTGTGGCGCATTTACAGGATTTGTAAGACTTGGCAGTTAGCACCTTCTTCTTGGTCTAGATACCATGGCTTCCAAGGTCACTTCAGCACCTGTGCCTGTATGTAATGCTAAGATAATCCTCACAAGGACACCATGAGTCTTCATCCCCTGCTAGCTGTGGGTCTATACAAAACATTAATCAGTCTGCTACATTCGCAGCTAAGGTGAGCCGGTCCTTTAGTCACATCATTACACAAATCATTGTTCCAGCCATGAAGCTCTGAGGGTCAAAGCTGTCCCCAAACAGACACCCAAGCACATTTCCACATGAGTTACTAATGTTGAACTTTGAAGTGCACATGGAACAAACATCACTTTAGTTCCTCCTCCGATTTTTCCACTGCTCTACCTAAGATCTTGTGATGGATACTTTTCATTAAAACATAAATGGATTTCTATCCAACTCGTTTCCTTTCTCATTTAAACAAAAGCTATCACTAACCAAACTTGAAATGAGTGCTAGACATAAGCACAGACCGGATTTAAGCTGCAGGGACACTAAACAAAAGCCAAGATGCTGATATCTTGCTATTAAAAGGTAAAAAGCATGATTGGAGTCCCTCTTGTTTCTGTAAACAACCTGTGAATCCAGAAAGTGCAATTTTTCAAGGTCTGAAAAGATGTAGGAAGACACATTTTTTGCTAACAACTCCTGAGTGAGTGTAAAGGTGAAGATTCAGGAGGAACAAGGTAAATGCAGTGGTGTACCTTTATTTACAGTACATAAAACTAACTGTTAACTGCAGCCGTCAGCATCTGGAGGGTGACAGACCCCAGGAACCTGACATTCGGTCCTCACAGGGCTAAAGATGTTAGAGAGCTGTGAACATCCTGCATTTGACTGATGAGCTGTGCACCAGAGCAGACTAGCAACACACAGTTTACACCAGATACTGCAATAACCTGTCTTTCATGGGGGAAGGTTGTTGGAAGGAAAGGACAAGAAATCCTTAGCTTAGTTTACAGAGAATTTACTTTTTCCCTGCTGATCTAACTTTGACCAAACCAATAGCATCAGCAAAGCACATGGCCTAGCCTTGCTGAAGTTAGTGGGGATTAGTTTTAGATAGGAATTTAGGCACATATTTAAATACATAATAGTACAGGTGAGGCATGGACCTACCCTGACTCCAGAGCTGCCAACTGCAGCAACAGCAACAGGACTGTTGACAAGGAATGCTGGACACAGAGTTAATAACAGCCCATAAAAAAGTTTGGCCACGACACCTTCATCCCTAGCTTGAACAATGACAAGTGAAAAGCTGAAAATTGGTTGCCAAAACAGAAAATCTGACAGACCACTAAAATACTCACGTAGTTTTCCAAGCCCCTATAGATGTTATCTGCATGGGCAGATAAGTCACAGACGCTATCTGTGTTTTCTCATAGTACATATTTCAACAGACAGAAAACTTGTAATAAGGATTAGAAACATGAGATTCCCCCAGGAGCAGTGTCTTCACAAAAGCCCCATTCTGCTCCTGCTGGCACGCCTGCATGGCTCTAAAGGAATGTGCTGTAGAGTCAACAGCTGATCTTGCTTGGTGAGACTGGTGGGGCACATTGCAGGGCCAAAAAAAAACCAACAACCCACCAAAAAAACCACTGCACTGACCTCTCTCTTCAGTCTTGGGGCTTAACTCATCTTCCTTTTCTTCTTCATCACTGCTGGAGCTCTCTGTTTTCCCCTTCATTTGTTCCAACTGGTCCAAGTTAACCCGTCCAACCAGTTCAAAATTCCGACTCACCTTTGAAAGAAACACTTTTGTCAGCAATCAGCACAAGCTATTCAGAAAAATCATCACATATGGAAAATAAAATTGACTACACTCCAAAACCTACTCATCTTTAGATGGCATCGAGCCACCTAATCAAATTAATACTAATTTGTTTTCAATGATAGTGATTTTTATTTTGCTGTCATTTCTGCATTTCTCATTTTTGGTTTTCAAAAATTAATGACATTCAGTAACCCCCCCCTTGATTTCTTCCTGGTTTTGATGTATTAAAACAAACAAAAAAAAATGAAGAAATGCAAAACACTGTAAGTTGTATGCTCTTTTTACGTGACCATTCAACCGCTGTGATCAAACGCTGCTATTGCGCATCCACACTGGAGGAAAATTCTTTGTGACTGGTTCATTCAGCTTCATGCATGAAAGGATGGGTTCTTTACTAAGCACATGGCTGCCGTGTGCCACATACACTTTCACTCATTAATAACAGATTAATTTTCATTATGAAAGGCTGCAAAGTGCTTTGCAAACTGATATACAGGCTATAATGGGAACACTTCACCCAGCAGTCAAATTCAGCTAACCCTAGGGTGAAATGCACCAGCTACTTAACAGCTCACAGCAGCATTATGAAAGGAGCAGCTCAGGGCACAGAAGTCAGGAACTCCACCACATCCAACAGAAACAGCAGAGAAGTAGATTTACAGTAGAGGCGGAAAGTGTGGAGCGTGACCAGGACACCAGGGCTAATACTTGTTGGATGACAAGCGCCCTCTGAGCTCATTGATCACTACTGGGAAGGATTTTGGATTCATCTTTCATGCAAAGAGGCAGCCTCCAGCAGCACAGGCACTGAGCCACACAGCCAGAAAGGATGGAGAAGGAAGAATGAGAGCAGTGCAACACTTCCTGCAAGATGTTGAATGAAATATCAACGCCCACTGACTATTTTTCATCCCTCTGCGGGAAAGGGAATGTGAATGAACTTAAGGAGCATGTAAATTAGACTGTAGTATATCTCCAAGTAGTAAACTATACTACATGCAGTGCTGTGCAGATTCCTAGCACTACTCCATACAGACAGCCGTAACGAGGTTCTCTGACTTAACATGTTACCCACTGAGATTTAAACAAATAAGACCACATGCAAGGGACATAATTCAACTAAACTCATGCACAAGAACCCTTCAAGGTGCAATATATCATTTGGGTATCTGAGCTCAGAATTTTTACACAAATTGGCAAGATATAAATTGCCAAAGAAATATGGGCAAAAGACACCCTAGGCTACTGGCGCCATCACTGCAGGTCCAGATTGGAAGGGAGAGCTAAGCAAGGGAATAATCTTCCCAGCTTGATGCACTGTGTCAAAAGAATAAGGAACGGTGCCTCTTGGATATGCCAGGCACCTTGCTGTGATGATGAGGACGCATGGAGTATCTCATGTATTGTGTGAATTGCAGAAGACTCTCCAGAAGTAATTAAGAAAAGGTAAGCATAGAAGGCCAACATAAGTTTACAGAGTTTGTTTTTGTAAGACAGACTTCTGCTGCTAATACTGTCAATATAAATGTATTTGACTGTAAGGAAAGGGTTATTCAGTCAATGAAGCAGGAGTGAATTTTTAATGATGACCTGGGCAGCTCAGCTCCAACAGGGGGAGGCATATAGTTGCCTCCC
This sequence comes from Tringa tobata, assembly GCA_033628505.1. NCBI lineage: Eukaryota > Metazoa > Chordata > Aves > Charadriiformes > Scolopacidae > Tringa > Tringa tobata. The sequence continues at coordinate 5,144,291 of JAHREE010000605.1, read as the reverse complement.
CTGAAAATATGATATGGAGGCACTCTATCAAACGCTCCAAAACACATCTCAATTCTAGAACTTAAGTGTTTCTCAGCTACACAGTTCAGAGTTACAGAAATTCAAGGCTAACTGTCTGTGGAAAGCCTCTAGTGACTTCTCAAAGACTGGATCAGGTCTGCACTCAGGGACTCCACAAACTCCAAAGCAGTCTTGACTTAGGACCTGGTTATACTTGCTGTTTATGTTTCCCTTGCTAAATGTAAATGGAGATGTATTGCTCTTTTTGTTATTAAAATATGCATGGCATGTCAGACTGCTGAAGCAGCCAGAGCAATCTTATGTTTGGAACCTCCTGCCTTTTAGAGAGGCTGAATGACACAGCCTAAATATTCTTTCACAACCCTCTTTTTTTTTTTTTATCTATTTAAATAAACTTAGCATACATGCCTTTTCCAGGTAACTGTACTGTGGATACAACAGTCTGCCAATTCTGGTCAATCTGAACAGCTTTAGAAAACCTCAATTTTGAGTTTCTAAAGAAAAAAAAGAAGTAATAGAAAACAGAGGAAGTGAAGCCCAGCATGGGAGGGGTTACTTTCCATATACAAGGATGGAGAGAAAAAAACCCCAACCAATGGCAAGTTGGCTACTCAGAGATAACATGCAAGTAAACTAATACAGCATTTGCAAAGAGTAGATGGATACAAATTAAAACTATTTGGATGTTACCTTATGCTCATCTCGAAGGTGAGCGTCCAGCTCCTCTGTGTGTTTGGTCTCATAGTAGCAGAGTTGGCATTTGTAAGGTTTCAGTTCATTGTGCTTCTCTATGTGCTGCTGCAAGCTCTCATCACTGGAGCAGGTAAAGGTACACTTATCACAGCGGAAAACAACTCCTTGCAAGTATTTTGACAGTTTGGAACGGCAGACTTCAATGGGAACGACCCGCTCTTCTGTAGGGACAGGACAACATTCACTTAACAAATTTTATGAAATAGCAGGACCACTTGTTAACAGCTTGGGCACTATCACCCACACAACTAATAGGCTCAGCTATATGGGAGCTAAGCTGGACTGACACAAAAGGCACAAGACAAAAATTCTTCTGCAATGACAGGGCTAATCCTCCAAGGCTACAAATGCAGATGTCCTCACAAATGTAACTGCTTATTGACTGAAGAGGATGGGAATGGAGGTTTTGGGACAAATGAGACTCCACTTGTGAGGCAGAGGAATAAAAGAGGAACAAAATACCAGCCATAAAATTACAGAGACCAAAAGTCCATTTTGGTTCAGTACTTGACAGCAGCCAGGAATGGCTGCTAGAAATGTAATAAACAGGGAAGCAGCAAGGTGTTGCCCAACACATCACTCTGCTGGCTTTATAGGAGCTAGTATCCTCGCCATCACATCTAAAGCTACTCTTTGGGATCTGAGAGGGTAAGCAAGGCAGGACGTTTTCCTGGAAGAGGCTGTGCAGTTTTCAGCCAGGGGCAGAAACTTCCCGACACATCCACAGCTTTCAGAAAGCTCAGACTCAAAATCTGCAGACATCATGTCATATTTCTTGCGGTTCAGATCATGGAAACAGGTATGTACTGAAATGCTCTTGCTGAGTTTTTAAACTCTCCACTTCTCAAAGAAAGCATGACATTTAACAGAGCAGCAATTAATTTCAGTCATTCGACAAAGCTAGAATCCGATGTGCGTAACACACATCCTCTAGTTCCCAGAGCCATGTGCACAAGGGAAACCCCAAATTTGACCTTTCAGCTGAGGGTCACCAGAAGATCTGGGCTTTTGTTACTCAACTGGCCTTTTGAACTACCACACTGAAATTTAGTATTGTTACTCCTTATGAACTGCAGATTAAAGGAGGAATTTGATCATCCTCGTGGTCTTCTTTAAGGACAGGTTAAAATAAGTAAAGAAAACCCCCAAGCCTGAATCTCAGATGGTAAAGTCAAGTGAAGTTTTCAAAAAGATAAATACTAATCAACACATTTGAAAATTCCCTTTTTCTCTATCACCTGCCACAGATTAAAAAAAAAAAAAAAAAAAAAAAAAAACTAAAACATGGGATGGTATAGAACTTTTTATCTACCAGTCTGGAGTAATGCAGCTCTCCCTAATTCACGTCAGCAAAATCTATTCTCTCACAACCACGCACACACACTCCCCAAATCAAAGGCAGCACAATAACACGACAAAAGCAAAATAAACACAACATCAATTCTAACCTGAAGAATTTCAATTTCAGGGGATGATATAAAACTTTTACATGATGTATTCATGTCAGTGAGCTTCCTCCAAGCAGTAATTTTGGAACTTGTAGGGCTATTTGCATCCAGAACCTCACATTTTGTAAGGGATGCTCTCATTTCCAGCTTGCCCTGACAAAGCTTTATTTATTTTATTACTCATTTAGAATGCACGTATATCTGGGCAACTACAAAATTACAGCAAACCATAAAGCCCCATACACAAATTCAAAGAGGTAGCTTCTTTATCCGTGTGTAGATGTCAAAGTTCAGCAGCCTCTAAACAAAGGCTACTGTACATGCATCACAAAAAGATGTCCTGAATTGTGAGACAATTTAACAAGAGGTGTAATTAAAAATCAACAACAAAACAAACACCTAAAAAGCAGCATCTTGGTTTAATAAATCCAATCCTTCCATTAGACTGAAATATTCAGTCTAACTGTAATGCAGATCAGAGACTAAATTAAAAGGCCATTAATGCACTAGGTATTTGCACTACAGTAACTCAAAGCAGACATACATTTTTTTGCTCAAGGCATAAAAGAGCCCATGGCTCTTTCAGTCTTTGGTTAAAAGGAAACACTCTTTACTCAGCAACACTCCACAGCATATATAAGTTATTTCCTTCCCTTAAAGGTAAACCAACTACAAACAAAACAGCCCTACTATCTAGACATGGACCAATTATTGGTCACGTTGGGCATTTGAAAATACGCAATTTTGCCTGCAAATCCAAGCTACAGTCACAGAACACATTGCATTTGCATTCCAGTAGCCATAAGCAAGCACAGCACAAGGGTTCTGCATGTATCAGTGAAGCTGTGTGTACAACAAATAACGCCAGGAACAATCACATGCAAGGAACCAGGATATGTAGCAATGAAGCCTTTGAGGACGTAGATGAATTTGAAAATCTGACTTTTTTATCTTGAAGTTACTATTCAAGAGAAACGGGTGTGATTTCTGTTAAACAGAAGAACAAACCAGAAAGAGAATAAAATGATCCCTAAAAGAAGAAAAAAATAATGCTCCAAGGATTTTAAAGTAGATGCAATAGTGATCTCAGTAAGTTGCATTTAGCCCTAGAAAAACACCAATGTGTTTCAAAACGTGTGATGGGAATGCTACTGGAAGGGATAATGAAAACTAATTGCATCGTGCGGACTAAATTAAAGGCCCACACCTCTGATGGCCATGGAGCAAGAGTTCACTGACTCCTCTGTGTCTCCTCTCTCTAGGCTTGCCTGTCACAAAGGCCAGGAAGAACTTGAGAGCCAAACTTCTTCTCTTCACCTACCTGCATAGCAGCCTCTAGCTTTGTCAGTCCCCTGGTACAGGCCACCTGTAATGAGTCTGTGCTCCATCTGTGCTCACAGAAGGGATGGTGAATCACTTTTACGCTGATGAGGAATAGGTGATACATGGAAGAACGCTCTTGGAGGCTTCCTGTTTGCCATCATTTTTAATGGGAAGCAAATTCCTTGCCTAATTTTTTCTTACTAGGCATTCAGCCTTCTATCTGGAAATGCTCTAGCCCTGTAAAACTCTGTTTCTGCAGCCACTCATTAAGAGGCAAATATACTCTCAATGTCAAGCACATGCTGCTTCACCAACGGTTAGAGATGCAGCAACTTGGAAGTAATGCAAGAGTCACGCATCCGTAAGCATGTCTTTTTACACAGGGAGAACATTAACTACGAAATGGATCAAATCCTTCACTCTTGATTTTACACACTGCACCACTCCATCTACCTCAAAACTGATTTTCTTGGACCAAAGCTGAAGCCTATGCCCTTGTTTTACCAATGCAATGGCTATAAAAAAGGAAGACTAGTGCAGACTACATTCACCATTGCTCAGTCTCTCTTTCAGTGCATGTTAAATCTTGCCAAAATTGTCTGCTGCCACACAATTAAACACAATGGCAGAGGATTTTTCAGCTGGATATATGCATCAGAAAGAACTTTAAGGAAGGCCATTACTTCCTATATTACCTGGATGCTTGATGCCATAGAAAACCCTTGTCCTTCCCTCAGTGCCCTTGAGATTTTTTTATCACCTAATATGATATTTGCATTAAAACTTCTCTTACTCTGTTTTACCTCTCCCAGTGCTCTAGTGGGTGTATTGTATCATGATGTGCTATCAGCTTTGTTTCAGCCGCACAAAGGCTCGGGGTTGGTCTGTGTAACTGAAGCAACAGCTCTACAAAAGATCCAGTGCGTCACTTACCCAGGAGGTAACCACTTGCAACTGGTCAGAAACAGCTCTGTACAGGCAGTACAACTGCTTGAGCTCATGAAGTGCTCTTTCACTTCCACACCAGGACATTCCCAGCATCAAGTCTATGCATGATGGAAAATATCCTAACTGAGCCCACCAAGCTCCCCCTCAGCCTGTCTATCTGTGTTTTAAAGGTCTGGCAGTGTACACTGTAGCCCTGGCACAGCCACAAACCATAGAGCACCTTGGAAGCACTTGGAACTGCACAGTAGCCTGCACAGGGTTTAACTAAGCCCTCCTCTCCTCTAAAGTGAGCTAATTCTGGGCTATGAGCTGAAGCTGATCAAAACTCTGACACAGCAACACCTTCAAAGACAGTAAGTAAAAGTTAAAGCACCTGCCAAATTCTTCTAACCAAATAAGGCAGCTTCCTGAATCACTGACAGGTCATTTTTCCCAGATGTTCCCTCAGAATAGCCCTCCTAGCAGACAGAAATTTGTATGAACTCTGCCAACCTCAGTGCTTTGGTACAAGCAGGACTTTAAGCTACCAACACTGAAAAGTGGTATGTTACAAGGAATTACGATAGTGCTTGTCACACCAGGATCTCCTCCAGGAAAAAAGATGGCATGCAAAACTTGTGTTTGCTCACCACCAATACCCTACTGTGAAACTCTGCCCAACCTGCAAGCAGGCAGAGTGCCATCCCAACACATGGGTTTGGATTTCGGCAGCCAACAGACCATCTACAAGCATCAAGTGTGATAGCTACGGGCAGGAATCCCAGCCCAGGGAGCCCAAACAGCTGTCTCTTCTGAGCTAGCAAGCCTGCAGTTAATAGAATATAGAAATCCCTAATCCCACTTTTATCTGGCTTAAAAATGAAGGGAGAGGTGAAGATAGAAAAGGAGTCTTAAATTAAAAAAAATAATTATAATTCTTGTTTTGATTCTAAGAACGCTGACCAGAAAAAAAATCGAGGAAGTAATCAAGAGTTATTTTGGGGCCTCTATGGTTAGTTGATCCACCCTGTCACAGAGTTTATGATAACAAGGACATAAGCAGGAAACAACTCTGTCCTAGATCAGAGTTGTAAAATAGGGCAACTCTTGCTGAACAGGTGTTTGATGACTGTTAACCTCTCTAGAGGAAAAGCTTAAAAAAAATTTTAAACGTGGCCTGTTTCAGCAGTGGCTAACTTTGAATTTTACAGGAATTAAATAAGATGCATCATTTAGAAATGAAAGAAAAGATACTCAAGGGCTGATGACTTATTCAACATACTTGCCCTCATGTACAGAGACGGGAAAATTTAATGATGTACAGAGATGGAATTAATTTCATTAAACCGTCTGAAAGACAAGGGCATTGTTCAGCATTCCCCTCATCAGATACAGACACATACAGGGATATTGTTACCTCTGTGCAGAACTATATGGTCAATCATGTTGCGTTTATATTTGGTGTGATATAGGCAAAGAGGACAGCGAAGGTCTTTGGGTCCTTCCTCAGGAACTGCTGAATGCCCAGCTTCCACGTGCATAGTAAAAGCAGATCTGTGAAACGGGAGGGAGAGATGGAAGCAGTCAGAAGAGGTGTGCAGGGAACGATGAAGTGTCACAGCTCTATAAGGGACGTGTCACGTAAAATGGTACAGATACCACTCAGCCTTGTCTTCACAGTGCCACATGGCATTTCAGCAGGGCTACTCACATGAGTAACACATGAGCAGAGTTATTTGCAGGCTTGTATCCTCAAGTAACAAACGCTGGTTCTGACAAGATACTCTTTTGCATAGGTTGCTCTATAGGCACATTGCTATAGTTACGATAGCAAAAGAATTCCCATATTTCATGCTCATTATTTGTCTTCAGGCTGAAAGATTCAGTGTATTTTCTCTAGTAAAGATTAAATTTTGAGCAAGTTGAACAAAATCCATCAACTGTGCTGGAGGTACAGACAGACTTATTTCTGGAGGCAGATAATTTCCTTAACCACCTGCATCTTTCTAGGACAAGCCCAAAGTCAGGTAAAATGTTTAGATTCAGGATTCAAAACAGACTTGTGTTCACAATGAGTTTGGCACTGAGTAGGTAAGTTTTAAAGCAGCAGCTATAAGGATCTGAAAACCCAAGGCTAAGAATACTCTACTGATTAACGTGGAGAAATGAATGAATTCTCCACAGTACTTTTGAACAAAAAATTCATGCTGCCGTTACACTGGCTGCATACTTAAAAGTTGCAAGAAATATGCACACAGAGGAAATAAACTTTACACCTATCTTACCACAAGCTCAACTACTGAAATGAGAGGTGCCTGTAAACTTGGGGTACTTGGTCATTTTTTCCTAAAGCGGTGTTAAAGCTTGCAAAAGCTAAGGAGCTTGCCACATTGAACTAGAGTTAGAAGTCTCTTTGGTGTTCTTCAAGACTGTTAGCTTGAACACAGAGCAACTTACGCAACTGGCTTTGGGCCTCATCCAGTGATCACTGAATCCTACAGGTATATTTCTGCCAACTTCAGGGAGTGCTTTCATCATTTAAGTTTCTATGGTGAGTGAAGAGGGGATTTGTATGGGGTTCCCCTCCCACATGACTTTTTTTTTAAGAGAGAAAACATGCTGTGCTTCTAAAAGAAGCAAGACTTAATCCCTGAATATTTGAGATACCACATGAAAGAACACTACTCCCTTATTCAACTATGAATGTGTTTAAATTTAAGATGATTTCATTTCATCCAGGTAGAAGAAAATGGCACTTGTGAGATACAAACAGACTAAATGGGCCTGGCAATTGCTGGCAATCTTTAAGACAGATAGCAATCAGGATATAAAGCACAAGCAGCAAATTATACCACAGAGGCAGCAAGGAGCTGAAGCAACAGAAGCTAGAGACATGAAACTAGAAGTTGTTCTTGTGTGGATTCTCTCAGGTTTGTGCTCAACATTTTCTTCAATAGAACTCCTCCACTTTATCCAGTCATACTGCTTACTGTCCCCAGTCTCCTAAGAACTTAACAAGTCTGAGGTCTGAGACCTCAAATGTCAGCTGAGGGTATTGTGCTCAGAGGTCCAGCATATCAGGAGGAAATGATGAGCATCACAGGTACATAGGCTTTTTTTTTCCTTATGGAACAGCAGCTAAAAACATGCACTCAGAGAAATACACACAGCACCAATTGTTTAAATTTTGGACATCTAATTGGAGTTTCTGAAGTGTCTCTGTAAGCTATGAGAAATGCTAGAGAATGCTTTGCATTTCAGCTAGAAAGATGGTGGAGGAAATAAAATTACATGAGAGAGGTTTCTTCAGAATGGTGATGTAAATTCTCCTGTCTCCCTAGGACACTTGATTGTCCCATGCTTTATGCTGGTTGCAGCACAAAATGACTTTATTTTTGTGCAGAAAATTTTCACACATGAGCCCTCTAATTGCCTAGGCTGAGGAAAAAGTACTACCTGTACCATTTCCTCCAGCAAATAAAACCTACTGCAAGGACTTATTGTGCTTTCGTCTGAAGCAGATGGTCCCGGCTGTTGTAGGAGAGAGGAAAATGGATTACATGGATGCTGCTGTGATCTGGCATGGCATTTCCTATGTTCCTCTCCCTGGTCAGCAGTGGCCATGTTTCTGTTAGCTAGAGCCAGCTCCCAAAGACCTCAGAAGTCCTTTCAAGTGCTAAAGAACCCCTTATGAGTTCAGTTTATCTGTTTTGCACAGTACTTACTTAAAGCCTGTATAAAAGGAACAATCTTTGCACTTGAAGAGTTTTTTCCCTCCGTGCTTGTCACGGTAATGTCGGCGAATGCTCTGTATGTAACCCGAGGAGAATTCACAAAATTCACAGTTAAGGATGGCTTCCATTTTTTCCACTCCTGCAGCACTCCCGGAAAGTGGGATTGGGCTGATGTTGTTGTTGTTCCTGGCCAAAGCTGCAGACTGGTAGTGGTTCAACTGCTGCTGAACATCAGGAGGCTCAGAGTATGAAGAGTCTGTACAGAAACAGAGGGAAGTTGTTATTCCAGGTGGATCAACAAATCTAAAAAGTTTTGAGGCCTGCTCCAGCACCTATTGGCTTTTAGAGGCAGTCAATCAACATGTTAGTTCTGAAATCCAGACAGTTTTTTGAAGGGATTAAGAAAAAGAGGTGTAGCACTTCTTAATCTAATGTAATGTGTATACTACAATTTAAAGGGTGATCATCATAAATTATGCTTTTTAGATCTGATTTAGGGAGGGGAGAAGTGACAGTTTTAAATTAAAAATAGTCTGAAATCTGGTTTGAGACACTTTTAATTTGTGAAGGTAAGCAAATTAATCATACTGCTAAGTGTTTATGTGTTTGGTGCATATATCAGACCAGATCCTCTCAAATATTTTAAGCCAGATTACACCAGATGAAGATCTGGCAATCTGGCACCGGCAACAGAAGTAGCCTACCTAAAGAAGGAAAGAAGAAAAAAAAAAAAAAAAAAAAGAAAGGGAAAAAAATTTGATACGCTTCTCTACTCATTCATGAAATCATTTAAGAAACCCACATCAAAACATAACTTTAGTGAATTGATACAATTTTGTGACATTTGAAACAGTCTCCACAAAGGTAAATTCACATTCTCCTAGCTGATGATGTTTGAAATGAAGTCATCATTGGGAAAAAAGATATTTAATCATAAATTCCAGTAAGGCAAACTTCTAAATCACATTTTCTTAGAAGCTGCCAAGTTTCGGTATATGAGAAAGAGATCACTTTCTAGAGATGTATCTGTATAGATGCCTCCCTTCTACAACCCAGAATTCCATCACACTATTTTAATGGCATGTGGAGAAACACAGGCCAGAGATGTCTCAGTACTGAAACTGAAAGCTATAATACTTGGACCCGAAAAAAAAGGAGGGGGGAGCACGGTGGTGAATATTTCCCAACACAGTGTTTGAATGTGGAGGTTAGGAATTCATCTGCTTTGTCCTATATAACCCACAGCTGCCCATGAATGGCACAAATGAAAGCAGATGAATAAAGCACACATGAATTTCAGTGTAACTTTTCAGGAAAGAAGACAAAAGGCTCTTTTCTTAAGCTTTCTGGAAAAAGGGGGGGAAAAGGCAAGGGGGGAGGAGAAGGAAGGAAGTCAGAACGAGAACTGTACCAGCCATCTCCTGCTTTGGTGGGTACTTCATTTTCCAAAGCTTAATGCCCCGAGGCTGGATATGTAGGAATTCTCTAGCAGACATACTTGTGGGAACTTAACACTATCCATTCTAACCAATTAGTACAGAGAAACAAAAGGCAAACAGGCCTATACAGCACTCAGTGTGGGGAACTTCTCCACCTGTCTTCAAAAGAGTAAACTGCTTGCTTTCTTTTCTCACTACCAGAGAAAGGGGTTATATGTGCCCAAGTAATGAAAAGCAAACAACAACCAAAAAAACCCAAACATGCAAAAAAATCACAAGCAGGAGATAAATGTCTCTGGGCTCCCTGGCTTCGTCACCAGGTGTACAGCAAAGAGAAAGGCAGAGACATGAAAGATTCTGGTAGAATGAATGAAACCTTTTTGTTTTTCCTATCCAAGACTCATGAACTGCGGCTGGTTTACAATGCAGCATTTATCACATCTTGTTTTGACCACATCTACAGCAGCGTTGCTCACCACGAAGGCCCACAGTGAGCTCCGCCCATTCAAATCTCAAGGCTTTCTTTTCCTTGTGTTTGAAATGGGCTCCCTCACTTCATTTTCTTTGGCACAGGACAGGCTTGAGTAGCTGCAAATCTCTGCAAAAGTCTCTTCTCTCTCAAAGGCAGCAACTATGTGCTTGCCCTCTTTTCGAACAGAGCCTTGAGGTCCAAAAGAATGCATAGTTCAGAGCAGATTTGCTGACTTGTGTATCTGCAACCTGGTGTCTGGGCTACTGGGTTCAATGCTTCTAAAAGCTCAAAACAGATTTCCTGACAAGGATATGACAGCCTAAAAAAGTTCATAGTACTGGAAACAGTTCTTTTTGTCTGTGTACTGGTCAAATTACTTGTAGAGTACTGATTAAAGTTTAGTTTGTAGCTTACTGTTCCCTTCCTCAGGAAGAAGGGATCAAAAATTTCCATCACATCATCAAGGTTCCTAGGCAAAGCCTCACTGATATCCACTGCTAAGAAAGTTACAGGTTTTAAAAAAGATTATTTTCAGAACAAGGAAGTTTTGCTGTTGTTTGGAAGACCTACTACACTTCAGTTTTCACTTCCCCTATCATCTGGTGTCTATTACTCCAGCTTTCGAACTTTCAATCGGATATTGGAATCCAGTATGGAAAACTGGAATCTGGAATGTGAAAACTGCAGAAGTAGATGTCTATTACCACAGGAAAAAAGTACACAAAGTAGCTTTCCTTGTCATCAGCAATAGCCAAAAGCAAATTCTACCTTTAATATTTGAATTCTTACTTTCTTTCAACCAGGATTCATGCTGGTCATCTTACCATTTTAAGTATATTGCTCCATTACAATTAAGATAGCTATGATATTTACAGAAAACAAAACAAAAGCCTTCTGAAGAACTCATAGAGAGTCTTACATTTTAACAATGGTAGCAATGGTCCCTAGTTTTGCCTGTGTATTCATCCCCTTTCCCCTAGCCAAATGCTTTCATTATTTTGCAGTCCTTCTGGAGTGCAAGATTTAGCACTTCCTGAAGAAAAACACCCAGGATTAACACATGTGTATAGGGCTTCTGTTGGTTTCTGAGAATCAGCTTGCCAGACAGCTATCCCAGCATGCAGGTGCAACCCAGCTCCACCAAGAACACTTCGGACAGAGTCCAAAGCCGACTAAAGGCATGGGAGGTTTTCCACCAACTTCAGTAAACCACACTTTTTCATCCCCGTTCCAAGACCAGTGAAGGCAGTGGAAAGATAGCAACTGACTTGCATTTGCTTCCAAACACATTTTAGCACACAGCACTGAATGAACTGGCAGCAAATTAGAAAGAGATTATGGATTGCAGTTTTGGATTTTTTAATTTATTTTTTAAAAGCAGCACCTGAAAGGACTACAGAGGCAAATCCACAGCCAAAAACCAACAGCACTGCCTTATACTGGCAGAGCGCTTCTGCATGGGCACCTTCTCTGTTTCTGCTGGAAGAGTGGCCTGATGTTCTGAACAGCTAGCTCTGCATGTACTTCAGTGCTGGGCTGACTTATATGTTGGTCACGTATTTTAAGAGCCTTAGCATTTACACAAGCCTTCAGCTGCTGTGCACCAAATGGCTGGAGACCTTTCAGGATGCCTGAATGTAAGAGTGAAGAATGAAGGAGGAAGAGAGCAGAGCTTTTCCCTCAGAACTGACCAACAATTGACCCATGGCTGTACACAATGCAAATTCCACCTCAGTCTTCTTCCTGCACCCCACATACAAAGGGTTGGGAGCACTCCAGGAAAGTGTTAACAACTTTGGCCCGGAGCAGGAAGAGGGTCTAGCCATCCATGTCTGAAAAAAGTAAAATGGCCTTAGAAGCCTACATCAAAGTCAGAAAGCAGACGAAAGACATTAAAATAAGCAAAGGGAAGAGCTACAGAATTTGTATTAAGTAATGTAAAACACAAAGGCAAAGAGAGAACATGAAGGGAAAGAAAATGAAGAAAAATGAAACACCAGGAAGTACCGATTACATGTTAAGGAAAAAAACTGGCATTTTTTTCTTTGACCAGCCTCAAGGCAGCACAAGAAAATAAAGGATGTTCATATATGCAATGCAAAGAAAGAAAACAAAATACTTAGCCCTGATGGATTTAAAACAACCAAACAAAAAAAAAAAAAAGCCCACACTAAAAACCACTGAGATTCACTTTTAAAAGTAATTTTCTCCAAAATGAGTGGAAGGACTTCACCATGCAACTCTAAAAGCAATGTAAGAGCATGAGATGATCTGACATAAAACAAAGGACACCTACAGTCATGCCAAGAGGCAAAAATTAACAGTAATTGATGTAGTAAAAAATGGAAGAACAGCAGAGAGGGTGCAAATCTTCATTTTGAGATTTCACATATCACATCTACCTACAGACTACCTGCACAGGAAGAGTAACAAAGTTAACAAATAAGTGTAATCCCTGCCAGTACATGTCGGTATGAAAGATCACAGAATCTACTCTCAGTATACAACAACATTCTCATATCCAAATGCAGAAATGAGTAGTTGAAAGGAAAGCAGCAGAAATGACTGTCCCCATCTACACAGCCCTATCTAAGCTACTTGTGAGTGCTGGTAATAATATATAAGTAAGCATCATAGTGTTCCTGCACAGGGTGAAGAGAGACGGCATTCACAGAGTGCCTAAACCACTTAAACATATGGTAAGTGATGTTGCCACCCTGAAAACTTTATTCAGAGTACAAACCCAAAGACTGGCACAGTGTTTCTATCAACAATACTAAAAGATACTACCTCATCCAAAAAAGCATTCACAGTTTCCAATAGAATGCAATATAAGGCAACCATGAAAATGCTGTTTGGTACACACCTGCATACCTTGGGATCATACCCTGGGGGAAAATATACAATGAAAATCCACCACAGAAGCAAAATGAAAATCCAAGTTTTCATGGATCCTCTGCAATATATAACATGTTTCAGATACCTAAAAGAAGAAAAAACTTGGGATCTTTTCAGAAGAAAAAAAAATAACTAAAGATTCTGATCCAGCTATATAAATTTTCTCAGAAATTAAATGATGTTCTCATTATTTGTAGGTATTTTCAGAGCTATTGATAAACACACAACAGCAAGACACACCAAACAACAACAGACCAGAAAAACACCTTCACATGTATAAATAAAAGACACTGAGCAGCATTTGAGAAACCAGAGGAAAAAGTACATATAAAAGGAAAGAAACCAAACAATTGCTTCACCCTTTTAGGGTGAACAGAAATAGACACATCTGATACAAATATTTCCATGCCTGCACAATGAGGGATAAGGATGGAAGAAGAAACACTGCTCAGGAAAAACAACTGTTTTGAGTACATTTGAAAGCGAGCTAATAATTGAATAGCTCAATGACCAGCAGGAGACAGTAGGAGATAAAAATGAAGACACTACACTTTCCTGGTAAATCCAGCAGAAACATCAACCAAAGTCAAAAGAGATTAGCATTTGTATGACAAATTAAATTGGGGAAGAGGATGTTTGGCTCCTGAGATAAGAAAAAAAACAAAGAGAATGTATAAATAACAGAAAGTGCCTAAAAACACTTTGGGGGGTGGGGGGGAGGCAACTTAGTAACAATACAGGCCTAGGACATTACAGATCCTTAAGACGAAGTCCTAAAGAGACTAAAAGGAAAATATTTGGAATGCTATTCAATTTTCTCTGAAATCATTCACATAAAGAGATTTTTCTGAAGACTGACGGAGAAATTCCAAGGAATTAAGAAAAGTAGCAGACAAATGGTTTCCTCTGGATAGAAACATATTAGTGAAACCAAGTCAAGATGTAACACTATACCAAAAACTACCAGCAAACACAAAATGTATGGCCAAAAAGCATGGATGACTGAACTAACAATAATAATTATTTTAAAAGGCATAAGATAAGGTTCCACTAAGAGTGGAACCTATGAGATTTAGGAATATAATCCCTTCTGAAATTCAATGGGACTCAAAATTGCCAGCTCACTGAGTAGTAGGATAGCATATTATCATAAATGGCAACAGCTTGAAAAGTGGGAAGGTGGCAAAGCAGGGTGTCATACAAAGATTGTCAAGACTACACACATTTGTTCACTTTATGCCATGCAGCACTGACCTGGAAGGAAGAATACGTGGGAGGGTGAAATGTTCTGGCAATAAATTAAGCTGAGGGGAGGGGAAGATAGAAGAGACTGAGATTCAGAGGGATGCAACAAAACATTCATGAAGAAGCATAGGGAAGCACACAGTAAGAGGAATTCTTTGAACCTACTTTTCTACCTAAATTCTGTTTTTTACTAAAGAACCTTTACGTTGCTAGGATGTTGCTGAATAAAATGTAACAGAATCAAATTTTGCGTCCCTGTTCACACACTCCAGAAGACAAAAAGAAAAGAGAAATCACAGAGGAAAGAAAATAAAGCCCTGAAATAAAACTGCCATTTAAATACCAAAACACAAAAATCTTGTTGGAGAAGTTTATTTCAGCATTATCTGTAAAAGCCACTTTTTGGATTGTTTTTGGACCAGCTTTTGTGAGAAAGATGCCTATACATCTAAGGCTCAGAAGAGGGAAACCAGAAGGCACATGGACTATACAGTCTTGCTTATTCAAAAGAGGTAAGAAACTATATCCATGCTTCTTTATAATTTTGAATTTCTTTTTGAGTTATGTGTACACCTATCTCTGAATGGAACTGAGACAGGATATGTGCTATGCAGCTTCTTGTGCTATATCAAAATCATTTCAAAGGGACATAAATTTCATCCAAGTAAGAAGAAAATAATGATTTTCTCATCTGAGTTCCTTTACACAAAGCAAGTCTCATACTGCTGCCTATTGAGGAATCTTGGGAGTTTCACAGTTGAGATCAAGGAGAGAGTGGCTATAATACTCTGTATAAGATGATGCAAAGGAGAGCAGTAGGAATTTTATAAAACTTAGGTAGGAGGAACGTAATAGATGAAATAAGTTATACCATATTATTTCCATCCGAAAAGAAGGATCAGACCAAGATGCACACTATCCTGTTTTTGAGTATCTAACACTTCCAGGATATCCTGTTAGCATCACCTTTCAAGACAGGCACAACTTGATCATGAACACTGCCTGAATCATTACCCTGCTCTGCTAATGCTGTGATGCAGAAGGATCATGTAGCCATTTAATTTCTAGTTATCCCTACTTTTCATCCATCCTACCCACAATAAAATTTCTTTCCTGTCTTCAGCTCAATTTAACTTTCCTTCAGTTCTTTAGGTGACTTGACCACTTACTAGTCACATTTAGGCTGCACACACCCCTCTAATGATAAACTACACTCTTTCAGTAGCTGCTGTTACCACCTGCAACCTTTGCAACATCAGTGCCAAGCCAATACAGCTTTCTAACCCCACCAATTGCTTTGCCCATTGCCATTTTCCCTTACAGCACAGAGATGATGTGTTGGGACTGCATCTCGTTTCTCTTCCTCTGGCATTCGTGATATTTCACCTTGGTTTATCCACTACCTTTTCTTTAAAGAACATTTAAGGCTGAGAATCTGCTTATACTGGGTGAATATTTCAAACTGTTGGTCATGTTTCAACCTTGTGTTCTTATAATTTTGGTATGCAAGGAATAAATTTCCTTGAATTAATGTCTAAATGGCATTAATGGTGGCAATCAAAACCAAGACTACTGCTACACGTCAAACTTTGGGATCTCCAGATGCTTACCTATTTCCATAAAATGCATAAAATGAAAAGTTCTGTAGCTGTTCCTTATTCTGTTGAGCTAAACTCAAACTTCATAAATGGCAGTGCACTTACAGAAGAGAGGAACACAAACAGATCTAGCGTTAGCAAGATATTGATCTAACCAGTCTGCTAAAAGAACCTAGTAACAGGTTCTTTTCTGAATTTACAAAGATTTTCTACTTAACCGATTCCTCACTCAGACAATAATCTATTGACTGATTTTTATTCTTTTTTGCGCTGGTAGCCAAACCATCCTCATGCTATTATATTCTAAAATTCACATTTTTAAGGGCAGTTTATCAGGTATTTTTCAAGAGCACTCCACATTCCTTCTCTGTTGCTCTGGCCTTTGAAGTACTTGTATTAATACAAACACATAGGCACAAACACACCTGCTGCTGTCACCTAAATGCTCACTTGCCTCTAAGCTTCAATTGAAGACAGGAAAGAAATCCAGCTTTATCAAGTGCTGTATTTTTGCATTCTGCTTTAAAACTGGCTCTAAAATTGCAGTGACAATATATGGGTGCTGAGGATCCATTCTAATCATAGAACTCAGAAACTTGTAATTTGTTCTGGAGATCTCCAGCATACACCTTGACATCAGTATTGCTGTTACTGCCAACAGAAAGGCCTCATCTCTGTCACCAGCTCTGAGTGACTGCAGACCACTTTGGGCAGTATCTTCAAACATCGGTACCAAAATGTAGTAACAAAGTCCCTTAAAGAAGAAATCAGCTACTTAAACGTCAAACTTCTGTCTGTGAACTACATGTCCATTTCAAGAGAACCAAAATGAGCAAAGAGTTTTACCTCTATGTCAAGTACCAAATCCCTCCAGCAAGTTTTACATCAATAGAAAGTAACTGGAGTCTTGGGGGATAGGGAGAATATCAGTTAGCTTACACAAGAATGCTACTAACATGTGGGAACGATAGCCTGCAGAAATGCTCTCTTGCACAGCATTGGTCAAGTCATATCACATATTCCTTCACAGCAATAGCATCCTTTTTACTTTGTATAGAGCAATCACAAATTCCAGGGACAGCAGTAGTACATGACGGCTGAGAGATCATCACCTGCCATTTTTGTCCCCTATCCTGAACATAAAAATCAGAGCCAAAAGCAAAAGCCTCAGGGGAAAAAAAAGCCACAACAGTAGTCTAGATGCTTCTTTCCACCGTGGTTGCAATCAGGTCATTTCTGTCTGCCCGGAAGGAATCCAGAAGATGTTTCTTCCTTCATTTATTACTTGATCTGCCCAAACAACTTATGCTGTCTTCTCTCTACCCCAGGCAAGTCTTTCAGTATCACATCAGTCCCATTGCAGCAGGCTGGCCAAATCCATACAAAGACTGGCAGCAACCTTCTCCCAGCTGCGTAAGTTCCTGTCTCCATCCTGTTGAATCTCAATTTTGCCGTTACCCATTCAGTTCAAGCACAAAAAGCTCAGGACCAGAAAAGAGCACAATGAACAGCAAGTTGACACCCCCCTGAGCACAGCCAATGACAGAATAAACATCTCTCTCTGTTCCACTAGCCACAAAACTGTTCTCAACACACTGTAGGAAAAGGCCAAAAGCCAAACAACTATACAGCAGTGGAAGAGAGCTGCAGAGAACAAGGTCATCCCCAGTGCCCTAGGTCCTTGAAACAGTGAGGAGTTTGTTCAGTAAACTTGGAGGTGAACAAGCCCTCCACTTGTTCCACCAGTCCCTGCCAATCTGATGCAAGAGGAAAGTTCTCATCTGATCCAACATCTGATAATTAGTTTAACGCTGATCACAAGAAGTAAGACGCACCAACAAGTACCGGAGAGTTTTAACAAGCACTGGCAGGCAGTGTGGCCACTGGCAGCACCTCTGGGAAGGAAAGATAGGCAAAGTCTGAGGGGAAAACAGAAACTCGCTCTAGGTTAGAGAAAGAAAGGACACAGCTCGGAGGGCCGGGGGGTGAGGTGGGGGGGTGGATGTGGTATGGAAAGCAGCCTCCAAGGAAGATGGGTTAATGTGATACTTCAGAGTGAGGAGATGCATGTAGCATCACTCTTACAGGGCATTAAAGCAGGCAGAACAAGTAGACAGCACTTTGCAGCCTGACTATAATTACCAAAGCAGACGCATGTTCTGCTCTGCACTACACAGATTACCATCTTGCATCCTGAACGTGGATACTATCCTTCCAACTCACCTTGCAATTAAAGGAAGTAGGTATTGAAGCTTTGCCGGAATTTGCCCTGTAGTGACTTCTACCTCTCTGCCTCCCCAGTCGAACAGTCAAATAAAAAGGTCTCAAACCTCAAAACAAAAAAAGCAACCAAACAACAACAACAAAAAAACCCAACCCCCAAACAAAATACAAAGAAAAGGCTATTCTCCTCCAATATGAGGTTTCTGGGCTGTGAGGACTCTGTTGTGGTCTTCCCCAAACAACAACAGCCATAAAACACTAAGACACAGTAGCAACAATGAGAGAGAAGCAGCACCAAAGGAGAAGAGTAACAGTCTTAGGACCCTTCTGCCCTGATTAGAAGGTTAGAAAAATATCCCTTATCAAGAGCAACAAGTCAGCCACAAATTACGGTGTGGATTAAAAAAAACTGTGTCAGGGGTAGTATGTCTTGAGCATATGGAAAACTTGCCTGTTTTCTGAAAGGGGGTAAAGAAAGAGGAACATGTATGGCTATAGGGCTGAGTGGATCACTGTAACAATCCTGCCTCATTGGCATCAGCTGTTGAAAAGGCTCCTTGCTTCCCACTGGCCTCCTCTTGTTCTGTTAAGTACATGAAACTGCCTTAGCAAATCTGCTAAAGACTCTCTGCAGCCCTCAAGATTTCATCTGTCAAGTGGCATAGAAGACACACATCCTGACTATGCGTTATCCACTTTGAAAAAGTGTACAGAAATGGGAAGGGATTTACAGTTCTTAAACAACAGTCCCAGAAACAGGACTTAGTCAAGCAGTTTTGTACCCAGCATAGCTCTGGCAAAGCAAGCAGATGTATTTGTATTTCAGTTTCTAGATGAGGCAAAGTTCTTTTCCACTGGCAAAGGCTAAAATTCACAAAAAGCTGGAACAGGGCACTGGGTGTTTCACTTAGCAGTTTTCAACGCATTTCCTGCTGCAAGTAATTAAATTTAATGAAGATGTTGACATCCCATGTACTAGGGAACTAAAAAAAATCCTCTAGTTCTGACCCTGCATGTGTTTTGTGATGTGTGCTGGTATTATCAAAAGATCCTGTTTGGTTTGCACAACAGTGAAAAGCATGACTATTGAGCTTCAAGGGTATGCAAAAAGTGTGCTGCTTTCCTGTCATGGTTTGGGCCAAATTGGCCAATAAAAATGACAGACGCTCTCCCCCTACCACCCAGAATCATAGAATGATAGAATGGTTAGAGTTTGAAAGGACCTTAAAGATCATTGAGTTCCAACCCTCCTGCCATGGGGGACACCTCCCACTAGACCAGATTGCTCAAAGCCTCATCCAGCCTGGCCTTGAATACTTCCAGGGATGGGACATTGACAGCTTCTCTGGACAACCTGTTCCAGTGCCTCACCACCCTCATGGTAAAGAATTTCTTCCTAATATCTAATCTAAATCTCCCCTCTTTCAGTTTAAAACCATTACCTCCTACTGTTACTTTAAAACCATTACCTCCTCCATCCTACTGTTACACTCCCTCATAAAGAGTCCCTCCAAATCTCTCCTGTAGGCCGCCTTCAGGTACTAGAAGGCCATTACAAGGTCTCCCTGGAGCCTTCTTTTCTCAAGGCTGAACAACCCCACTCTCAGCCTGTTTTCATAGGGTGCTCCAGCACTCTGATCATTTTTGTGGCCATCCGCTGGACCTGTTCCAACAGGTCCATGTCCTTCCTCTGTTGAGGACTCCAGAGCTGGACACAGTACACCAGTTGAGGTCTCACCTGAGCAGAGCAGAGGGACAAAATCACACCCCTTGACCTGCTGGCCCTGTTTCTTTTGATGCTGCCCAGAATGTGGTTGGCTCTCTGGGCTACCAGCGCACACTGCCGGCTCATGTTGAGCTTGTCATCCACAAGCACTCCCAAGTCCTTCTCCTCAGGGCTGCTCTCCAGTCATTCTCTGCCCAGCCTGTATTTGTGCCTGGGATTGCCATGTCCCAGGTGCAGAACCCTGCACTTAGCTTGGTTGAACTTCATGAGACTTTCACAGGCCCACCTCTCAAGCCTGTCCAGGTCCTTCTAGATGGCATCCCTTCCCTCCAGTGTGTCAACTGCACCACACAGCTTGGTGTCTTCAGCAAACTTGTTGAGTGTGCACTCAATCCCACTGTCCACGTCACCGACAAAGACGTTAGACAGCACTGGTCCCAGTACCAACCTGAGGAACGCCATTCCTTACTAGCATCCACTTAGACATTGAGCCATTGACCAGAAGCCTTTGAGTGCGGCCATCCACCGAGTGGTCCATCAATCAAATCCATGACTTTCCAATTTTGAGACCAGGATGTCATGTAGGACAGTGTTGAACACTTTGCGTAAGTCCAGGTAGGTGACGTCTGTTGCTCTGCCCTTACCTACCAATGCTGTGGCAATCTCCTAAAAGGCCACCAAATTTGTCAGGCATGACTTGCCCTTAGTGAAGCCATGTCAGCTGTCACCAATCACCTCCTTATTTTCCACATGCCTTAGCAGAGATTCCAGGAGGATCTGATCCATGATCTTGCCGGGCATGGAGGTAAGACTGACTGGCCTGTAGTTCCCCGGGTTTTCCTTCTTCCCTTTTTGAAAATGGGGGTTCTTTCTCCATAGAGACAGAGAAAAAGATTTGTGAATTTAGAAAAGAACTAAACTAATGAAAATAATAATAACTTAATGAAATAATAATAATTAAAAAATAATGAAGTAATTAATAAATAATAAAGCATAAACTATACAAAAGAATATCAAGCTCCCAGGATGATGATCACATCACCAGCAGGTATAGGGAAAGTCTCAGACTGGACTCGGGAACGGATGGGAACTAGATTCTATATATGGAGTCAGGAATGCTGGGATCGGGATCAAAGGCAGATGAACAGACAGAGTCTTCCTCAGACACCAGCCACTGAAGAGAGAGAGTTGGCCCTTTGATCCCTCAGCTTTTATACTGAGCATGGGGAAGATGGGATGGAATACCCAGTTTGCCAGTTTGGGGTCACCTGCCATGTCCGCTCCTCCATACAGGTGTGACCCCCTCTACACTCTTCCACTTCCAACCCTTCAATGGGGCAAATAACAAAGTTATCTGACCTTGGTTGTTATAGCAATAAGTATAAGCAAGAGCCTCTCTGCATATCATTCCTTGGCATAAACTATAAACATAGGTCTTATTCTGAGAGCAGTTTCTGCACAACATGCTGTTAATTTCAGGCTTTCATTAGCTAGAAGAGGCTTAGCTAAAAAGTCCTATTACCGAACAGGAAATTGGTTCTGTTTTACCTCAAACCAGGACATTTCTACATTTCAAGAGCCAATAAAAAGGTTACCAAGAAAAAGGAATGAACACAGCAGCATGACTGAGAAGACACTAGAAGCCACATTTAGAAGACATATTCAGATCTGTCTAGTTTACCACTTGTACTTTACTGTTTTATTTTGACAATTTAATATTTTTAATCAGTAGAATTAAAAAAAAAACAAACCACATTATCTTGACATTACTGCACACAGTCTTGATACAGACAAATTTATGAGGCTCCAAATCTGCCAGCCATATGAATAAAGAGCAGTACTTTACAAAGCAGTTAGGCCAAAGGGGTTGTTTTCACAAAATAGCGAGCTACTCAAAAAAAGCAGCAGTACTAGTCAGGGCAATTTAGGGCAAGTATTTTACATGCTCCCAAGAAGCTTTTTCTGAGGGTCAAGTCATAACACAAAAACATTTATCAATCTATTGAGTCATTCTGCTTTATGGGCTTTATGACGATAGGTTGCAATCATGGATTACTCCAGTTTATAAGAGGAAGGCAGTCCACCACCTCCACAGCTCTTGAATGCAAGTAAACATGCATAACAACAGTGCCTACACAAGCAGTGTCCGTAGCCCTGTGCTTTCTGCTTAGCTGATGATCACTTTGCAGGTGACAACTGTTGCTGTTGTTCCTATTCCTGTTTTCTAGTGTTCAGTCACACAATTCTTGTGTCTCTACCTTGCTTGCAACTCTTCCTTATTGAAATGGGGGGTAATCTTCTAATGTTGTACCTTGACAATGCGGATTGCGGGGTTCCATTGCCTTGCACTCAAGTCAGCAGGAACAGAGCTGACCCTGCACAGTGCACTGGAAACCTTTATCTGTGACATGTACTGCCCCACAGGATGACAGTATCATCAATAAATGGGCACAGATTACCACAAATGTAAGTTCTGATTCTCACAAAGACTGTAAAAGAACACGGAAGCAGATCTTGTTAGGGGATTCACCCAATCCTAGCAGTTCGTAATATTTCAATTTAGACTGAAGATTTATGGTGTAAATTCTCAAAAGTGTTAAGCTACATTTCAGTGTAAAGGGTAAATAAGTAAGTAAATCCAAACAAACAAAAAAGCCAACCACATAAATGAAAATAAACAAACACCACCATTTCTTTCTTGCAAGAGAAGAAATAGCTGTGAACTACTGGGAGAGCAACAGAACATTTTACCATTTGCCATTTACAATGGCAATCTTATAATTTCAACAAGAGTTGGATACAACAAAGCATTCAGTGCCCTTGTACCATACATAACAGAGAAAAACTGCACTGGTGATCAACATTTGCTGGGCTTTGTAGCTATTTGTAAGAAAACCACCGAAGCAAAAACATCATTACCCCACCCACCAAAGAAACACCCGAGTGCTTTACGTCTAGATAAGGAAACAATGAAAACAAGTTCCTTACAAATCAAAATATCACCCAATACAGAGAGATGTATGATACAAAAAGCAGCGCCTTCCAATGCTGTCTCTGTAAAAAAGCTTTCTCCTCTGACTCACTGATACTGACACAATCACCTTACACTACTGCCCTGAGAGAGGCATACAAGCACTGAAGTGGTTGTTACGCTTTCTAGTGACAAGGTGGGTGCAAGGGATGGGCCTACCTAAAACATTCAGCATCCATTCTGCTTTAACTTCACTTCCATGAAATGTATATCAAGCATCCAAAACAACTCCAGGATATACAGCTGAATACTTCAGATATACTTGCTGCTACCAACACTGAACTAAAGGAGATGATTCACAGAAATTTAAAGATATTCACATTTTTTAATGAATGGATCAATCTAAAAGAACAAAATAAATGTTCTAAGGAAGGCTTCTCAGGGAACAATTTCTGCAGGGAAAAAAAAAGTATGAACAGAAGTTCCACTGGGCTGCTGTCCCAGAACAGTTCTATTCAGACATGCACTCTGCTATTACAATTCAGTACCCTTTTCCCTTTCTCCATTTTTACAGGGCTCAACAATTGGCAAGATGAGTTCTGCTAGCTTCTCAGATCTCCCCAAGTCATCCTGCTCTATTTCCTATTCCAACCACAATATTCATACACAGACAAGAACAGACACTTTCTGCAACCGTTTCAAATACACTAGCTTGGTGCATACCTACCAACCTATGAAACAAGTTCATAACAATGTGAGGCAACCTTTTGTCTGCCTTTCACCCCAGCCCTAATTCAATTTTGCATCCCTAGTGAATTAACTTAATCACAGTCCACACTGCAGATTTTTTATACGCACTAACACAGGCAAAATCCAACTATGCTAAAAACCGTGAGGCCCACTTGAGATTGGCTCCAGCTGGATATAATAGTGCCTGTCACACAGACCTGCATTTCCTATTATTGGCACCAGTCTTTTATCTAGTCCTAGTTATCACCTGCAACTTGCAGGCCTAGGCAAGAGACATTGATTTATTCCCTTCTAAAAACCAAAAATAAATGATGTCATAAGTGCAGCCATCATTAGGAAGTTGGCTGCAGACCAAGTTAATGTAAAATTACTTAAAACAGGTTATTCCTTCCTCAAGCAATGTTGAAAATGTTAACACTATTATTTTAACACCTGTACTCGTCTGACTAGCTCCCCAGTGGGTGGCTTCTATTATTGTCAAAGTGACTTAACCGTTAACCCCGTTTAAAGATGATCAAGCTAATTGGGACAAATTCTGCCTTGGTTTCAGGCTCCAAGATAGATAATAAAGCCAACCTCATGAAATGTTTTTGTTAACAAGTCATCATTTTATGTATTTTTAGGAAGAGTTCCTAAAGGCTGTAAGATTGGCTACACGGAGATCTGCACTTGAATCTTAACTTCACTGATCATGACTCTGAGCTCCTGGTATAAGCAAAAAAAGGAGTAAATGAACCATCCTTCCCAAATTCAAATATTGTCCTTCTGTATCTCTCAACACACCATTACTACAGATTGCTAACACACAGGAAAGACTAGGAGAGCCACTGAAAATTATTCTCCACTTCATAGTCAGTAATGGAACATTTTTTTTGAAAGCAATAAAACCCCAGCAGAATACATCACAAGATGTACTCTGCTTGTTGGATTAGTTTAAGACAGCATTAGCAAAAATAAAAGCTCAGTTAGTAAGTCTTCATTGCACTGTTCCAGACAACCTTTTGACAAAAGGTACTCTGAGAGCAGCTGGTCAAAATCTTTTGATAAGATTCTGACTCTAAAAGTGACTTGCTGAACCACAAAAATATTATTCAAGTCTCTCTTTTTCTTCAATAAAATATTTCTATGCTAATTACTTTTTTCTTTAAATTTCTTCCTGCCATTTTCTGAACTTATTTCTTATCTTTACCCATTCCACACATTTTTTCTGGTGAGAAATGAACAAAGGGAAGACAGGAAGCCAGAAATGCTGCAAGATGACTTCTGAAAATCTTTAGCTCCCATCCTTAGTTTACCAGTAACCCAAGCAAAACAGCAACAACCAAAAAACACCTCTCAAACTTCTGGAAAAAGAGGATTTTTCCCCCTCTTCTACTACCCCCTCCATTCATCCCAGTTCCTTCAACACAGAATCACAGAATCTTCTAGGTTGGAAGGGATCTTAAAGATCATCTTGTCCAAACACCTGCAGGTCTGAACCTTTTATTTATAATCATGTACATTCTCCTCCCATGTCAGTGCAACTCATTCAGGAATGAAGATTTTTTTCACCACAGACCAGCTCTTTTCTTAATTGGCAGGAAGTGACACCCAAAACATGCTTAAGAAGCCTTAACACTTGCTGGGATACCACACAACACCTATAGCACAAGTCTGCATTTTCTCTGTTAACAGTGTCCCTTCCTCTGCTGCTCTCGAAATATCTTCTGCATACTCCTACAGCACAAGAGGATAAACAGCTCTCAAAGAAAGCATAGAATAGAAAACAGTTCTTGGCTTCTCCTTCCTGCAGATGCAGCCTAATACCTGAAGGTACTTTTGGTGTCCTCTGTAGCAAGGACAAGAAGAGTAATTACTTTTACTATCATTACATGTTCATATTTTAAGCTTAATCATGTGGTTTCACAGAAGTGCTCTACTAACAAGATAAAGGGGTGTTTCAGGAGCATGGATGGAATTAGATGATCCCTTTTCCACTTGCTATCAATAGAAGCTCTGCCATTGAAAGTTTTCTAGATTTAAATCTCTGCTGAGAAGTAAAGCCAGCATTGACATATTCCAAAGTCAACTAGTGACAGGACAAAGTAATGTAGCATGAATTGGTGAGGATCTAAAGCAGGTCACTTCCTAAAACACCACATGTACTCTTGGTTTTGATGCAGCTTCTGTTTTTCTCTTAATGATCAAATGAAGCTGCTTTTTGAGCAAGCTGCCTGCTGTAATTTTTTTTTGTAATAAAAATCTTAAGTGGCACCTTAGACAATTAAATTCTTGCTCTGAGGCACCTCTTACCATTAGAGTCCTCCACTTCTTCAGCAGGAGTGTGGTTCTTGGAGGTGTGGTGGGCGTGTGAGGCTGCAAGGTTGACAATGCGGGGTCTTGGTAGTGTCAGTGCTTTCCCATGCACTTTCAAGGAATGCTCTTTCAGCTGGCTGATTGTCATGGTGGAAAATGAGCAGGAGGAACATTTGTAGGCATGTTCACCTGGGTGAGCGAAATACAGGCAAGTCATCAGCTCACAAAAGAAACAAAATGGGGCCCTCATACTTCTCTTACTGAACTCGGCAGTAAAATTCCCATGGACTCTTCAGCGAATAACTGATCCCAAAGAGAACAAGTTATGTGTGTCTCCTTATTAGAGCAGTCTGGATTGTGCAGGTACAGACACCTGCTTTGGACCAAAGCATCACTTTCTGACAACTGCAGATTCTTGTAAAATGACTGATGCCAAAAAACAGAGACAAAACTCTTAGCATGCCTGCGTTGCATGGTATGAGAAGAAAACAGATTCTGGGATGAAAATGGAGTCACTTAACAATAGCACTTCTGAATTTCTTTGGGTCCATCACAACTAGAGAGTGTGACGTAATCTGTTTCTGCATGCAGCACATTCCGCATCAATTTAATGAAGAAAGAAGGCAGTACTAAATGCTAACAATGGTCCCTCCAAAATAAAAAAAAAAAGGTGGGGGAACCATTTACAATTGGGGAAGGTTGCATTTTCCTTATGAAAAACCTGCCATTAGGCAGGAGTAATCTTCATAAAACTGCTAACGAAGTCAAGGTTGGTTTACTACAAGAAGTGAATATGGCAATACGAAGAACAGTGCGTATCTGTAAGGCTATGTGAAGTGTGTGTTATGAAAAAGCACTAAAAGAAGTGAAAGAATAGAAGTAATGCACAGTAGCGAATTTAATTTTGAATACATTCCAAGCCATAGAGACAGCAAACAAGGGGAAACAAATCCTAAGACGAGATTTGTTTTGAATTAAGCATGGAGGCAATTGGAACACAAAATGAAACTGTCCCAACACAAACAATGTGATATTATACAGGTGCCAAGTTATTGTTTTGGAAGTGCCACTTCCATGTACAAGAGTAACACTGGCCACATATAAGTTGTACATAAAGTGCCAAAACTAATACAGGAGTGAAATATTCATGAATAGTAACACAAGAAAAGGAGTTCTGGTAATGGACGAAGCAGAACATGTTTTCCATCTCTCAACAAATTTAGCAAACAAGGTTCTCAAACAGCATTGTTTCCAACACCGGAAATAAGCAAACCGAAAGAGAATGTGAAAACACACATATTACAGCCTCAGAGTAAGCACACCTGAAAAGATTTAGCAACCATCCTCAATAAAAATAATTCCCACCCCTCTCTTCCAGAAAAACTATGATAATCATGGGGACAAAACACAACCTCTTAAAAAGCCTCTTTTAGTACCTCTGAAAAAGAACAGATCACTTAGAATCTGAAATGGTCCCACATGTTTTCTCAAATGGCATTCCTCACCTGTATATCAGTTATATATTACCTTTTTTACAAATAGAAATAAAACATTTTCTTGTATAGATCGTCCAACTTCCTCAGTGGAACAGGATAATACAAGGACAGAAGAAACTCCAAGGTATAAGATACCAGTGAGATACAGATATAGACCTTTGTGATTTGTCAGTATAAGAGATTCCTGGATGACAGTTGATACCAACCGTTAACTTAAAAGCACCACAAGACATTAACGCAAAAAGAGGACGGTTACATATTAAGCAGTCTAGACACAAGTAATAAATATAACCACTATTCAGCCATAATGGTTCAGGTGGACATCAGCATGAAAGGATGTGTTTGACTGCAGAGGAAAGGCCGCAGTTTGGCTTAACAGAAGCCTTCTGCACTTTTTTGACTGCTAGTTTTGCATGTCATAAAATTATTATATTAATACACATACAAATAAATCTAAAACTGTATGTGGAGGGTCTCAGCACCCAATATGCACTCAAAGCATTATGTTCCAGATTACACAGAAACTGAGCTGGGCCCATACTCTGTCTTACAATCATCCACTTGTGCATGCAGCACATCCGGTGTCATCACTAATGAAACAAGGACACTAGAAAATGCTAATTAAGGCCTTGTGAAATTATAAGCCAAAAAAAAAAAAAAAACCAACAGGTGAAAAAGCAGACGATGACAACAGACAGCCCATGTAGAGATACCGTAAACCATTCTGCTCCATGCCAAAAGAGATGGCACATACTGGATGAAAAACAAATGCCAGAAACACTGACTGGTACCAGCTGTTAGGCAAGAACACATTTTATAGTCCACTGAATTTTGACCAGTCCCCAGAAAATGAGGGAGAAAGGCAGACTGAGTAAAAGACTTCAGGATTCATGAGTTTACTGAATTTTAAAGACCTCCAGGACACTTCAGAAAAAATCAGGGGGACTGAAGTTTCCACTTCTAAATAAACCACCAATAAGATGACTGACAAGAGACAAAAAAATGGTAGCAGAAGTTCAGAGAACCACTTTGTACTGAAAAACTGGGGAGTCTGAGGAAAAGTCTTCACAACACATTTATTCAGTAGTATTATTTCTGAAGGATTGATTCAAAACACAACAAAGCAAAGCTCTGACTGAAAAACATACAAGCAATTTTTCTGCAATGTATTTGTTTGGAGAAACGGACTGAGGCAGAAACGTATCATAAGCCTTTGGAAACCGTATTACACAAGTCATTGTGCAAGCACTATCTAGGCAACCATGAAATTGTGTACTTGTATGATGCAAAACATGGTCCTTCAAGGTTTGTCCACTAATCAAGTTCAAGAGCATGAATTCATAATAAATAAATCAATGACTTACATGAGGAGAAGCGTGATGTAAATTTTAGTTGCATGCTAACTTTGATTCTAAAAATCTTGCAGGTTCAAACAAGGTAACACAAATACAACTGTACAATAACATAAAGAAAGCATTTTATGGTTGGTGAAGATAAAGAACCATGTCACCTCTGTACAGGATATGGGACTCTGTAAACCAGAACTGCTGCACACAGTTGGATTTCCTAGAAAGGACAGAATGCCATGGTCCCATACAACAGGAGATTGGCAAAAGTTAAACTAATCCACAATACCCATCCAAGTACAGAAAAGGGTCCTGGCACAAGCTCTGTGAAATCTGAAATCAATACAGGAAATGAAGTACAAACGACCATCAATCCCTCCTACATTTTTGTAGATGAAAAGTACCTTTGGATCAATGGTGACAATTACCTTTCTAAAAAAAAAAAAAATCAGCACACAGCTATAAATTCCTTCTGCCTTTTCTCCCCATTTTCCCATCTTCCTCCTCCACCCCAACCTGAGTATATGACAAAGTATAAACAAATAATAATGAAAAGAACATACTTCTAGCCCTTTTGTCATTTGTTCCAGGATTTTCTACTTGCTGGGCTAGTTTGCAGTTATTTAGGTTGGTCAATATTCTGTTATTTGCATCAGACTGCATGTTTGACTGTGTTTTGAGGGTTTATTTTTTCACCTTTTAACAACAAAAATGCAACTCTAGCCAATGGAGCCAGTGATTTTTGACTCTAATCTTCTGATAACCTTTCAATGCATTATGTGTGACGGTGCCAAGAGTCTAGGGCCAAGGAATAAAAATAAGGAAATAAAGAATCTCACACTTTTTAGTAATCAAAGGTGTAACACTGAGGTGACGTATCCTGTATGACACATTACCTTCCCAATTCCTTTTAAACGGAAGCATGTTTGTTTGCTTGCTTGTATGGATTCCTCATTGCAATACAGAGATTTGCAAGACAAATTTCCATGTATAATAATGGAATCATGCTGTTCTCAGTCTGCAACACACAGACCTGACTCCCAAAGTTTGCAGTGTTTGGTTTTAACATGAAAACCAGCATAAGACTCTACCAAAACCAAGGTGCAATCCACAGTCCTTTTCCCAGAGTCACCTAACGCACATACATAAATGCAAACATAGCAGAGCAAAGCTCACCACCAATCCATTAAGACAACAATGGCATAAGCGGACTGATTTAAGTTCACTTGGAAACAAGCAGAAATAATAAGAAAAAAATCATTCATATAAAAGAAAATAGAAGAAAAGGAAGAAATTCTTGAAGTATTCATCACTGTTTAAAATTCTTGTCCTTCCGAAAATTACATTACCCAAACTGCCACTGATTCCAACAGGTGCATAGGCTGGCCAATCCTGACTTGACTTTGAAAATCTTACCCAGATTTGGTGACAAAACACGTGATTCAAACCAGCATCTCTGGTCAGCAACAAGAATACTCAGGCCATTTCAGCTGCTGCACTGCAAAACCGAGAGGGAAAACTTACCAGCATGAGCCTTGAGTATATGGGTTTTCAGGCGGCTATTATAAGAAGACTTGAATGGGCACAGTTTGCAACGGAACGGCTTGTGGTGTCCATGATGGGTCTGCATATGACGATCCAGACTTGAAAAAGAGAAAGACAGAAAAGGGAAACACAAAAGAGAAAACCATTTCAACTATTACTTCAGATGCAAAGCAAAAAACTTAACAGCAATAATAAATTAAGTAAGAGGCAGACCAAGCCAAACTATCCTTTCTTATACTCTCTCTTAAAATTCAATAGGTTTGCTTACAGAATAAAGTAGAATCTAATCTGAGGAAAAGGAGCAGAGCTGACACCAATTCTGTTATGCAGAAAGCAAGCCACTTAAATAAACTTATAGAGCAGTATTAGTACAAATGAAATTATACCCGATCCAGACTTAAAGGACCAGCTGAAGCAACAAGAAACAGACAAGAACGGTAAAAAAATTATCATTACAGAATTTTTCTCCTGGCAAACATTTTTTTGGGAAAATATGCCCCCTTTTACCCTGTTGATGGAGGGGGGGGAGAAAAAAAAAACACTATTTTTGACCAGCGTTACTGAGGAAGCTTTCTTTTGGTTACAGCAGCAAAAGCAGATTAGAGATCCAGCTCTGGGGAGGGTGCCAGCAGGCTGCAGTTGATGAGTTCCAGGAATAAAAGGCAGCAGACTTTCAGAAGTAACAGTGTGGGAGATTCTGCATGAAGCTCCACAAGAGAAGGCAGCGTGGTAGCGACCAGCCTCTACTTTCTTCAAGGAAACTAGAAGCTACCGACAGCCTGATGGGGGTGATCAGAACCTATTCCCTTTCCACAGTTTCTAGAAACAGCTCGGTAAAGTTTGGAAGGGAAAAAAGGATGTTTTCCACGTTTCCTAACAGAAGATCAAATTCATTCTATCTGACTGAGTCCTGAAGAGCTCTGCAGTTCCTACTCTGTGGCTGACAGCCATGAATTCACAGTGTCCAGGTGGCAGGCAGGTAGTTTCAGCTCAGGTTGTAAACATTTCCAGTATAGCATCTTTAGATACATTCATGCTTTGTGATCTAGTTTTAGTTCAAGTCATCTTATGCGTGGTGATGGAACAACAACAGGCCAGATACAGAACACTGGAGAAGTGGTAATTTGCCAAAACTACTCCCCACCTGCCATGTTAATTCTACATGTATTTCATGTTTATTTCCTTTTATTTTTCCTAAATCTTCCTGTTCTTTTTTTACTGAATATCAACACATAGATCAAGTGGCAGTTGTTCCAGCCCTCTCACACTACACAAGACTGTCACAGGATCTTTAGTCCCACAATGTCAAGAGTTTGAGCCAGAAAATCCCTGTTTACAAGAGCTAACACTGAAGTCTGTGTATTCAAAAATCTGATGACAGAAAACAATAAGAAGAACTTATGCCTCTTTTCAGGGCCACTTCATACAAGTACAATTTAATAGAAATCCAGGATGGAGTTTGTGGCAATATAAAATGTACAGCTTTTTCAGAGAAATGGGAAAAAAGTCTCCTAAATGAGTAAGACATTTAACGCTTGCAGTTGAATCCTTCACAGAAAAAACTTGTTTTAAATAGCTGACAGGGAATGAGCTTACTTAATGATTAAAGCAAACTGCTAAAGATGTACATAATACATATGAAGCTATTACAAAGATATACCTTAAAGTATACTACACAATAATAATTAAAACTATATCCACAACCACATACTTTGCCAGCAAAATAGTTCTGAAGGCAGGTTTTTAAGTTTTGGTCAGAATTGGGAGAGCAGTGGTTTGTTTAAACATTTGGTTTGGTTTCTTGCGCAGACTTTATCTCCCAAGAGAGTAATTGCATCAGAAAAAAAAAAAAATATGAAGCAGACAACTTCACCAACAGTGACACCTATTACCAAGTTAGGTGATACCTGTAGAATGTTTCCCTGCTGTCCACCACTTTCTCACTTGCCTGTCCTACTTGTAGCACACAACTTTATTCACACTTTCTAGGTAGGAAACAGAGTGACTAGAGAACAAACTCAACACAAGTCTGATTTTGGAAGCAAACCGGTTTACTGGGCAAATAGCAGGTTGTGTAAGCTACATGGGGTAGGGGTGTCGCCCACTGTCAGTCTTGCCAAAGCAGGGTGGGATATGCCCATTAGTACCCATCCTTCCCCCACTCCCTTCTGACCATTGGCTGCTCAATCCCATAGATCTTTTTAACAAAGCAGACTAAACTGTGGCATCAGTTTGCAACACTGTGACGCTACCAGAACTCTCACTTTTTAACGTGAGGAGTTTAAAAATGCTTTTTATCATGCTTTCTCTCCCATGTCCATTTGATTGCAAAATGGTGACTTCTTCAAGGGTGACAGAGCACTGGAACAGACAGCCCAGAGAGGTTATGGAGTCTCCTTCTCTGGAGATACTCAAAACCTGCCTGGATCCATTCCTCTGCAACCTGCTCTAGGTAGGCCTGCTTTGGCAGTGGGGGTTGGACTAGATGATCTCCCAAGGTCCCTTCCAACCCCTACCATTCTGTAAATCACCAGAGTGCTACTGACAGTGCTATGAATGCCTACATCAAATGAGCATCTGGATCTCTCTTATTTTGTTAAAATGGTAATTAAGCATCGCTCTCCCCAGGAATTAGAGAAAACATGTACCGGTGAGTCAGTTCAAGATGCCAGTGGAAAATATTCCCCAAACTCCATTTTTGGAGGGCATGCTATGTATGTATGATTATGATTAAAATATTTTTTAAATCTACCCATCTAAAGGCAAAGTTAAGCTTAGGGATACAAAACGTAAGAAACGTGACTGTTAATGATGACTGCCTCTTTTTCACAGGCTACACTAGATAAGGAAACAGGGCGAGGAAGTTGGTAGTATATCACACTGGTGTGAGCTTGAAATATTTGTAGATTGAAATTGCGTGCCATAATTAAGAAAAAAAAATGATTTTAAGGTAAGTTTATGACAGTTATTTAACATTAGAAATGAAAACTCAATCATCAAAGAATTATAAACAAGGTAGTTATATGCAGAAGTTCCTTATATATGAAAGATTAAAAAGGAAAGTACTCTTCTCTCCCCTTCGTGGCTTATTAAGACTCATGTATTTGACAAGGTTGCATAAGCTGTGGGCTTTCAGTTTGCCTACTTAAAGAAGTTTTATTCTTTTGCTTGCATGCTTTTCCCCTACATGCAAAAAAAAGGGGCTTAAACAAATTCAAGAAGATACAAAGACACAACCTTTTATAAATAGCTACTCATAATGTTTGGGGGGGGGGGTTTATAGCAAAGAAAATACCTAAATGCTGAGAAGTGTTGCTCGAGATGAAGTTGAGTGCGCTCTTCTTCAATGTCAACCTACAAAACAGTAGTGCTAGTTTGTACTTCTTGTAAAAACAAAAATAAAAGCAACAACTTACTTGTGCCTGAAAGCAGAGACAAAGGAGCAATACTGGCAGCTGTACTTGTCTTCCCGGGCAAACATGGCCAGAGCCAAGTGACTCCTCTCGTGAGATCGCAGACCCTGCATAGACATCAAAACCCGGTCACACTGGCTGCAGTGGTAGCCCCCAGGCCTGGTTTCATCTTCCAAGGATGCTCCAAATTCAGCTTCTGTAAATTCCACAATGCCAGGGTCTTTGGCTCCCTCACAACCCTCCATCAAAGTTGTGTTTGTAGAATCTTCAGCTTCCTGCTAAAAAACACATACCCCGCCAAAGCCATCAATTCTCTCTCCCTTCTGTCCCTCAGTCTTTCCCATGTGTTCATTATAATGGCTAGCTTTCCTACTGCATTATTTTTCTAAATATATCCCTACACAAACTCCACCTCGATGGCTTTCTGAAAAAAGGGTCTACTCTTGGGAGGGAAAAACCTAATTATATCTTGTATATACATACATACATATGTAAAAATAGAATCTCACTCCTTGATAAAATTTGTGTCAGATAACACAAAAAGACAAGGAATCAAAATGACTATCTTCCAAAAGTATTGATACGAATCTTCTAAACTTGATCAAATTAACACTAGTAAGGTATAGAGCATACCAATTTTAGTTTATTTTGCTCTAGGTTACATTGTACCTTCTCTGCAGGCTAAATAACTAGTCTAGTCTATGGTAGACGTCTCTGTAAGTGTCAAATTCACAAGAAAGAAGCCAGTACTTTAAGACTCCAGAATCCTGTTTAAAAATAAAAACCAAACAGAAAAAGTAACCTTTTTTATTCTCTTTCCTAACTTTCCTTTTTCTAACCACAGCATGCATTTTTGCAGCAACTTTAATAACCTATTTCCATGACATTCTTTCAGCCATGGATTTCAGCTTTTGCTCCCTGCTGCAAAAATTTCTATTTACTCAAAAAAAAGCACTGACCCTACATAAACTTCATTTGAGAAGCAGGGAGAAGAGGAAATCGTTTCTTAGGAAGGAAGCACCTGAATCTGTCAGAAGTACCAGGTAAGATAAAAGAAGGTCACTGGTAGGGCAATGAAAGCTCTCTCAGGTAGCATGAGTTCGGTTGTGAAGGACTCGGCTTCCTCACAAGCAGACGATGTCATGAAAGAAGCACTCTTAGGCACTGAGACCTGCAGCAGGAGGAATACACAGCTAGTTTCTACAGCCTTGTTGCACTTTCACTGCCACTGTCAATATGCAGGAAATGGGGCAGTGGAGCATGGCCTATCCTTGGAGATGTCCTACAAGGCATCCACTTTCACCAGGAGAAAGGAACGAAACATTTACACCTCATCACCTGAATGAGACCACTGGCTCAGCTGGCTATTGTATGTTTTGTTTGCACATTTCATGTGGAAAAGTGTACCACAAGCAACTTCACACATTTGCACGTCCATACTTCCTCTTCTTAAAAAATAAAATAAAATAAAATTATAAAATGAAAGAAAAAAGTAAACAAGCAGCTCTTTTAGGGTTTAATTAAGCAGAAAAGTAGCCCATAATAGCTGAGAGAAAGCCTTCTGCTCATAAACCAAGTCTTTCGGTCATCAACGACATCAACTCCTTTGTGGCTGAGAAGAAATGAGAATTAAATAGTCTTCGTGTGCCTAGATCAAGAATGGAAAAAAGTTAAAAGATCTTAAAATAAAATAAATGCGCTTCAGAAACACAGTGTTAGATTAAAACATAATGCTGAACCGGAATACCCAGTTAAAAACCCATTCAACTTCACAAAAGCCCTCCACAGGTTTTCAACAAGTCCTTCATTTTAAACAATGCAAGCAGCAGTCACCTTCAGTCACCATTATAAAATTCTTACCTTTACTGTAGCCGACACGGAAGAGACATTCCCATACTGGACATGCTTGCGGAGGTGATTACAGATGGCTCGAAGTGTTGGATGGACTTCCACACAAAATTTGCATTTGTAGCCAACCACCTTCCTCTCCTTAAGTTTTGAAACGTCTTCTAAGTGTCCAAAAGCCTGTTTGAGTACACAAGCATAAATCACTGAAGTATGTTTTCTTATCTCATTTTTAGGAACACAGACCAGATTTAACACCTGAAGGGAAATTATGCTTGATGTACACGTCCTGTTTTGCAGAACTGCAAGGTCAATTTTTGTTGACATCTATTAATGCCTCCAGAATAAGTGGACAAGACATCTGTGCACGAGGAACCTTCAGTTTCTGCAGAACAGTGGTCCTCTAGAAGACCATTCAGTTTAGCCTGAAACTCTGCTCTTTCATGACACCACAACTTCCCCAACAGCTGTGGGGAGCTTTTCCACAGCAGGTATATTTCAAAATTAAATAGAAGGAAGGGGGTAAGCAAGCAAGGAAAAGAGCACAATTTGGTTTTCTGCTTAGAAGGCACTTGCCCAAAGCTTCAGTCACCAAATAGATTCACATCATGTTGAGTGCTTATCAGAGAAGGTACTGAGAGAGAGAGAAGGTTGAGAAGGAAACTGATTCGTTATTCAGAAGTAGACTGAAGAGTGGGATGGGACATTTTGTAAAGAATCTGCAACAAAGTACATGGCAGCCTTGCCACAAAAGAACAAGTAACTGTCAGATACAGATGGCCTTCCAGAAGGGTGGGAGGAAGGAAATAAGATAGAGAAAATACTGAAGGAAGCAGTAGGAAGGAGCAGGGCTTCCTACAGAACCTAGGGAGGGGTGGAGGATGGATGAGGAAATTAAAGCAGAATGTGTAATTGACTTATGGAGCTCACTGGCACACTGAGTCATTCATTAAGCCTGTGGTCATTTGGCTGTCAAAGAGAACATGCAAGTGGGCATTAGTAATAGGCAGCCTCTTGGGGTGCAAAAAGAAGGGTAGTGTTTTTGATTCCCTCCCTTGGCAGGGAGCGGGGAGCAGGGAAACAGACCAGACACACAAATCCTTACCCTCTCTTGTTTGAAATCTGCAAAAGCACCATCTGCATATTTCTGCTTGCTCAAAAGCTGCTTCCTCCTCTCCTGACGTTTGGCACGCTTCTGGAATTCCTCGTTGTGACCATTCAAGTGTGCGGTCAGCTCTGCCGTGCTATGCAATTTCATATCACAGTGCTTGCACTGGTAGACAGGGTTCTGAGAGCGGGTGCCACTTCCCAGTATGGTAAAGTCCCTCTTCAAATCCTTGCTGTGGTGGTCGGTGTAATGCATACACAGCAGCTCTGCTGTGCTGAAGGACAGCTTGAAACATTTTATGCACCTGAAGGGAAGCCACTCGATTTCCTGGGCCTCAGTCTCCACCTCAGGCTTTTCAAAGTCATTCCTCTCCTCGGCTGGAGGTGGTTTTTCATGCTCATCGGCGTACACAGCAGTGAAGTAACCCCCCAGCTTGCTCGCGTGCTGCTTCTTAGGGAAAACACCAGGGTGACGCTTCATGTAGTGGGACACAATACCTTTTTTGCTGAAGGACTGGAAGGAACAAAGCGAGCATTTCTTCTTCTCTACAGCCCTCCTCAGCTCCTCACTTAACTGAGGAGTGTCATCCTTGGGAGGAGATGGAATGATCACTTTATTGGGTTTGTCGCTTACCGTCCTGGAGGCTGCTAAGCAGTGAGTGTAGTAAGCATCAATGTCATGTCTTTTCTGGTAGTGTGCCGCAAGCCCTTTGCGGATAGGGTTGGTGTATGAACACAAAGCACATTTGAAGAGGTTGTTCTTGCCCTCTGGCTGTGCCCGCACGTTGTTATGTTTGATGCGGTAGTGTCTGGCTATCCCCTTCCGGGTGGAACAGAAATATTTGCAGAGCTGACACCGGAAAACTGTGTGAGACACTAAATGAGAACTGGAGAAATGAGGTGCTGGCACAGAGAGTTCTCCAATATCCTCAGCAGCAATTTCTGGGGAGGTCTTGATTTCAGCCACCATGTCTGGCTCCACTGAGGCAGACATCTTTGGTGGTGACTGGGCAAAAACATCAAATTCAGGTTGATTGTGGTATTTCTCATAGTGAATTTTCAGCTTCTCAAGTGTTCCATGGGTATAAGGGCAGAGTTTGCACCGATAAGCACCATAACCTTGCTTGAAAATTCTACTTGTCTCTTCCACATCATTCTGAGCAATATCGTTTGACTGCTCCACATCATGCACAAAGTCTTCAGCAGTGACCTTTACTGATGGGTGCCGTTTCTGGTAGTGTGTGAGAACGCCATGAATACGTGTATTAATGTATGGGCAATGTCTGCATTTATATACAGCCCCTGGGTTAATGTCTATATCCTGAGCAAAGTCTGCAGCTTTCACTTTCATGCCAGGATGCTTTTTCCCATAATGTGTCAGGAGGCCATGCAAGTTGTTGTACTCAGATTGGCAAACTGTACACTGATACGGAGTGGAGGAGATGGCAGGGTTTGCAGAAGCCAGCTGGACAGTTTTTTCCTGGGAAAGGCTAGGATCCTCTGCACACTCTGCATCCTGATCCACCTGTGATGTTGTTATCTGGTCTTCAGAATCCATCCTGGCCCCAGCTTCATCAGGCTGTGGGATGGATTTCTCAGCAGCATCTTTCTCCTTAATGATATCTAACAACACAGATTCATCTCCATTCATGGCCCAAGGATGAAATGCTTGGTAGTGATTAGTAATATCCCAAATGGAAGATGCTTCAAAAATGCAGTCTCTGCATTTATAGGTCTTTATCTCTGTTGGCATGACTAGAGCAGGAGGGGAAGGATCGGGACCTGCCCAGAGTTTGGTTGCCATGTATGTATAGTCAACATAATGCTCGGGATGTCTCCTTTGGTAATGCACAAGCAAACCACTTGGCTCTGTGTGTGAATAAATGCACCATTCACAGTGATAACCAGCTTCTATCAAGCCATCCAAAAATGCCCATCTCAGAATGGATGTGACTGTGGCCTTCAGATTTGGGTGGTCTTTCTTAATATGCTTCCTCAATGCATAGAAGTAAGGCGATGTGTAGGTACACTGCCTGCATTTGAGGGCTCTCAGCTTTGACTTGTCCCGTTCGGTGCTGGAGGTGTGAGCAGGCACGCTGCCAGTCGATTTCTTCTGGCTGCGATCGCAAAGGCTTCTAATGGTGGCTGTATGCTGCCTAATCACATCTGCGTTAGCTTTGAAGTCACGATGCTTCTTTTGATAATGAATAAGCACGCCTTTCACGGTCCGATTTCCATAATCACAGTGTTGGCAGAAGAACATTTCATTCTCGGGAGGATTCACAGAAGTCTCAGCTCCACCCCGGCTCAACTGCTGCATTGACACTGGTGGCCTCTGAATACCAGGTGGCAACTCACCAGCCCTCATCATAGCTGCAGTGGGGGGTGCCTGTCTGATATATTTGGCAGTGACCTTTATCTCTGGGTGCCTTTTCTGGTAATGGACAAGCACTCCCACAACTGAGCGGTTGCTGTACGAACAGTGTTTGCAATAGTAGAGTTCAGTAGAGAGGTCTGGGGGTGGTGGAGGAGGTGGAGGCTGAGAACCCAAGTTGGACAATTTTGGGGAGACGGGTGTCCCCAACTCAAAAGACATCTGAGCCAGGGCAGAGCCTCTTTCAACAGAGACTACACGCATGGTCTTCTGAATTCTGAAATATGATGCTTTTTCTTCAGGATGCTTTTTCTGGTAATGCACCAGAACTGAATGCATGTTAGGGCTTGCAAATGAACACACGTCACAGTCATAAACAACCACACTATTGACTGAAGGTTCCTTCTGATTTTCACATTCGGGACTAAAACTCT
Organism: Tringa tobata; assembly: GCA_033628505.1. NCBI lineage: Eukaryota > Metazoa > Chordata > Aves > Charadriiformes > Scolopacidae > Tringa > Tringa tobata. Next base: position 5,104,908 of record JAHREE010000605.1, on the reverse strand, counting down.
TGGCGGCACTTTTGTTAAAACCAGCTGGCACACCAGTCCCGCGAGCCACGGGGGTGGAGGTTGCCATAGTTTTTGGAGCAGAATTCAAGATCTCTCTCAGTGTCTGAGACTCTGTGTTCAGCCCCTCTTGCTGCTCAACAACGTAGCTTGAAAATATCATTGCATTGTTAATTTTCACTGTGGGATGCATTCTTTGGTAATGTGGCATCAGGCTTCTAACATTCGGGCTTGTATAAGAGCAGAAGCGGCAGCGGTAGATCAGATCAGAATGATCAAAGTTCAGTACATTCATAGCTTCAGGGTGATGCTCTCCATAGTGCTGCTGCAGGTCTTCAAAGTTTGTGTAGTCAATGTAGCACTCGAGACACCGATATACTGCACTGTGATCATTGGGATCCAGGATATACCTAAAGCTGAATTTAATATAGGGATGCATTCGCTGGTAGTGGGTGCTAACACTCCTGGCAGATTTGTTGCTGAAATCACAGTGTTTACAATAGTAAAGCCTGCCAGAGTCATTAAACTCTGAGTTCTCATTGTTCTGATCGGTACCGTACATGTTTGACTGGCTCCCCAGAACAGAGGCATTAGGGCTCTGATGGTCCTTCATGCTGACAGAAGAATAATAGTCTTCCTCATCTTCAGATAAAGTGAGCTCAATCTCTGCTCCATTGGTGGAATTGTAGTCATGCTGTATGCTTCTAAAGTTTGCCTCCTTCTGGGAATCATTAGCCTCTCTGCCCCACATTTGCTGGGGTGCATAAGAACTGGAAACCTCTATCATTGGTTCTGTTTGCTCTTCTTCTCTGTCTAACTCCACTTCTATCTCCACCTCATTGTCCTCCTCCTCTTCTTCATCATCCTCTACGTTAATCACAGCATCTTCTTGCTGTTTGTTTTGGTTGATTTTGCTCTGCAGGTTGCTAGCAATTTCATCAATTCTAGTTCTCTTTTTCACTGGAGAGAGATCTAAAGGGAAGTCATTTGACACCTTCCGAGGGGCCTTCGCAACAAAGTTATTTTTAGATGAGAGCCCAAGGATGGAGGTCTGGCTCTTCTTCACCGTGCTGGCAGAGGGGTGAGCATCTGCCTCACTCTCTTGTGGTGTGTTTGATGGCGGGCCATCATATTTTGGCAAGTTGTCACAGAACGAATGCTTGTGCTGCTGATGAACTCTGAGGCCTTTCAAAGTTGTGGTGGAATAGTTGCACATTGTGCACTTGTATGGATGCTGTGAATGGGGCTGGGGTGACTGCTGTTGCTGCTGCTGCTGCTGCTGCGGCTGCACCGGTTCCATCATCCCAGCTGACTTCCTGCCATTTATATTTCCACTCTCATAAGACACTGCGCTGTCATTCAAAGAAGAGGCAAGGCTTTCCGTCTGAGAGTTCATAGTGTCCCAGTCTGATGTTGTTCCTGTGTGACACTGCTTGTGAGCACCAAGCTTTAACGAACTCTTGCAGGTGAAAGGGCATTCATCACACTTGTACACAGCTGTCTTCCCAGACAGGTGGATGTTCTCAATGTGACGGGAAATGCTCCGGCGGTGCATCGTCAGGAAAGGGCAAAAAGGACACTGGAACCTGTTCATATACCTTCTAAAGGGAATCCCCTTTGTTTCCAATAGTTTGTTGCCATCAGATCCCATCAGCTGCTCTGCAGACATTCCTGAGGTTTGGTGATCCATGGAGTTCAAGCCATTCTCGCTGTCCATTTCATTTAGCTCTTCATCTGAGCTGGAGTCATTTAGCATACTGCTTGTTTCCAGGTCAGCAGAAGAATTTGTCATATCAGCAATTCCATAACGGGATCTGTCAGACAAATTAACCATGCCCGAGTTGTGAGGTGACTTAGGCTTCATTTGAGGGTAAGACACAGAAGAAAACTTGGAAGATGTAGAAGAGTTGGGCCTGATAAGAGAATTGCCCATAGAGCTCCTGAAGTTCGAGACATTAGCATTTGACATTTCACGTCCTGTTGTATTCATGGAAATATAATTAGAGTTTGGAGAGGCATTCTGGGCGCTCTTACTCTGTACATCAGGTGCACCGGTTCCATCTTGTTGCTGCCTCAGGTTTGACAGGATTTTCACCATGCTGCGGTGCTTCTTCATCATGTGGTCACACCAGCGCTCCCTCCGAGGTGTCTGGTAGCTGCACCATTCACAGCAAAAGTTGCCCCTTGATTTTGTCAGGGGCTTGACCATGGATTCCAAAATGCTCCGCTCCACCACCTCTGCAGGCAGCTCCTTGCACGTTTCCTGCACTGGCACAGAAGCAGATGTTGATTCAGGCATAGCACCGGCAGCAGTAGGAGGAGTTGAACTCTCTTTCAGGTTGCTTTTGTGATACATTTTCTGGTGCTTAACAATCCTTGCACGCCTGGGTGACTTGTAGGTGCAGAACTGGCAACTGAAAACTTTGCCAAACCCTTCATGCATCATGATGCTGTAATTTAGGGAACTAGCAGTTGGTGGCCCCACTGAGCTCCCCCCAGCCTGTGCTCCATGAACCTTTCGTGTGTGCTCTATGAGGAGGTTTTTGGAACGGAAGTAACGCACACAGAATTTGCACTGGAAAAACTTGTTGGTTGGTTTAGGATTTGGAGCCATGTGCTGACCATAGAAAGTCTGGCTCTGGCTATAGTAACTTCCAGTCCCCATCTGACTTGTTGCATTTTGCCCTAAAATGAGAATTAAGGTGTATATGTAAATAAATCAAATAAAGAGGTTTTTTTTCCTCCACCCACCCTGTATGCATAAGAATGCAATCACATCCTGAATTGATAATAATCACACCAGGACTCCCTAACTTCCTTATGGTGAGATCTACATATCTGGCAATGGTCACAAAAATGACCATTATGCATAGTGTCTATATATATATGACTAAGGTGTACAGTTTAGGATAGATAATTTACAAAATAATCTTCTTGTGGAAAAAAGAAAGCTAGCATGCTAACAAAGTTGAAAATTTTGAGCTGGTTCATAGTAGCAAAGAACAACCGTGAAAATCTGAAAACCAAAAAGTAATATGAAGAAATACATGAAAAGCAGCTGCGAAATAAAATCAACCTCCATATTTGCATTGACAGAAAAAGCCATGGGCAGAACTAATAGGGCTGAAGCCAGACATTTGCTTTGCTGACATAGCAGTAAAGACAATGTGAGTTTTTTAAATCACTTTTAAAAGCAGAAACTAAAACACACTGAAATAAGGCACATGTAAAATAGGGGGTTAAAGTTAAGAGCAACCCCGGAGTTGAGATTTACCTGCTATTTCGTCTCCAATTGCAAATTCGTCCTTTACAGAAGAAAATTCAACCTCAGTCTGGTTGCTAGCATTCATGGAACCAGACCTTGGCTGACTAGGACTTTCCTCAGAGACATCCGTCGGCTGCAGAAAAGCAGTGTGAACATCCTGAATGTGAGCTTTTAGGTCTTCATAAGATGGAGCTCGAAAATCACAGCCATCACACTGCAGCACCTCCATGGTTCAAGGATGATCTTTTACATTAGAAAATTCTGCAAGAAAAACAAAGGAAGGAGAGAAGAAAGAGATATGTTTTACAGCAATGCCATTGTAACAAATCCTAAAAATAAGTAGCTCATGATGACTCCATTGTTTCCAAGGATTCTGCAATTACTATGGCGTAAAACTCAACCTTTGCTTACTACATTCAGAGGCATCAATTCAGATTCACATTAAGTCTAGGTAGCTCACAAGTTGCTCACTCAACACTATGAACAGTCAAATTTCTGACAAGTGACTATTGATTCAATGGACTTTGTTCTCTTGGCTTTTCCATTACACAGGACTGAGCTGTTGTTCAGAAATTTGTCTTGTTCATTACATTTTTGTAATAAACAAGGAATTTTTTCAGAAGTTTGTCTTGTACATTACTCCCAGTCATGCACTGAAATTCACAATCAGAAGAGAGTGGCTTCTGCCTTTATAAGACCCACTCCAACCTTTCTGGAAGTTGCCAAGTCCTGCCTGTTTCACTACCATAGATCAAAAGCCCTCACAAGAAGAAACCTGCCTTTCTTCTCAACATCCCATCAGTCCTAATGTTCATGGAAAATCTAGACATAACTACAAGATGAGATGCAGTTACAGGAACCAAAGGTAGAACGCTTCACTCTGCCCCACCTCCACCAATCTTTGCAAGGGCATCTCCATTCTTTGTTAAAATGTTTACAGTTTCATTTTAGGGGATAGAGAACTCTGAAAGAAGAGAGAGACAGCAACTGGGGATAGGAATGTTGCAAAAAGTACAATGGAAACAGGATTAACAAAGACTCGGAGACATCATGATTTCCTTCATTTATCCAAAAGCCATGTATACCTTAAAGTACACAACAACATAAGATATGGCAACATGAAGTATGGCTGTTCAGCTTGTGACCAATTAATGCTGCAACAGAGAGTTGTGCGTTTCTGCACCACCATGAAGGAGAGAAGACACAAAGCACAAGTAAGACAAAAGCCTTAGACTCTCCTACCCTGTGCAGTACTTAGGCAGAAGAGCAACATTCCTGTGTTACTACAAGAATTACTTCTTTCAGCTTCCATGTGCTGCACTGGGAAAGGATGATAAACTGGATGTTTCAGAGCTCCAAGACACAAGGGCACCAAAAATTCCATGTTTATTGCATGTAGAGTATGAAGCTACTTCCACATTGAGAAGAAAGCTCCAAAACAATAGAGCACTGAAACAAGAGAGGGTACTGCATCAGGATTCTATATGAAAGAATTCTGCTTCTGATAGCCTGCTAAAATAAACCTCCAGCAAGTCAAATTCTGGACAGTCTGAGCACAAAGGCTCTCCACATATTTACCTACATTACTTTGCAGGCTGCACTGTGTCCTTTCTCTCCCCCTACTCCCTCCCACCACCAATAAAGAAAATGAACGCTGCACCAGCTTCTTTTCAGCTAACAAAGTTACAATAATCGAGATACTCAAGCTTTTATGTGCAAGCACCAGACCAAATTGTGTGGAAGAGGTTGCTATCTGCTCTGGATCAAATTACAGCAGTGAGTGAAGCCCCACCCCACGTCTCCTTTAGCACAGTCCATTAGACCTGAAAACAAATTTTTCCATGGAGCAGACGACTCCTGCATTTAGAGCACTTCACAGAAAAGCAGATCATCCAGTTTTCACTACCCATCCCCCAAGCTTAGTCCTTTCATCTCAGCCAAACAAGCCACAGCTCTGCTGAATGTGTTTATCACACTTTCAAGAGATATGAGCCCCTGCGTCACTGAAGCTTTAAGACTCACTAAGCTGCCCTAGTCCTCTGAGCTTTGGGAGCAGCCATTTTAGCTCAGACAACTCCTGCACTCAGAGGCTCAGAGCTTCTCGCCCGTGCACAACATGGCCTCACTTATCTCAGCTTCATCTCAAGCACACCAGGCTTTTTCTTTTTTTCCCCTCTTTTTTCCTCCTCTTCCTTGGGTGACGCTTGAAAAATTAGCACCCCCAGAACATCACTCCCGTTCTCCTACATGACTTGCCCCCCCGAGTCTTGTCACTCCTGTCCCCCTGCACTGCCCAAGCAGCATCTTCCCTCCCCGAGCATGTCGCTTGCAACCATCTCCTAGGGTTGGTTCCCCTGTCCCATAGATGACAACTGTGACGGTCCGTTACAGAAACGGAGCATTACAGCATCAAGACACTGGTCCAAAGCTGTCCTACAGGCAAAGGC
>JAHREE010000605.1:5062094-5099008 GCA_033628505.1 Tringa tobata | reverse complement strand
CCCCCGGAAAACTTCAGACCCTTTAGAAACACCACCACAAAATGCTTTGTCTTTTGGGGGACTTCAGGCCCAGCTTACAAAATAGAAAAACAGAAAGGAGAGCAAACCTGAGGTTCTGAAAAAAAGGTAATCCTGGCAGCTTCAAGAGGTAAAAACCACCACTGTCTCCAGCAGTCACACTGATGCTTGGAGAAGGTATCCTCAAGGATGCTAGTTGCTGTCTAGACACTCTTAAACCAATAGTACCTTTCTGCTACAAATCAGAAGGAAGAGTTGAGAAATGGTTAATAGCTGCTGATTATAAAAACTGATGGAGACTCTCTAATGGGTTCCAGCTTGAATCTAAGCAGGGTTTGTATCACAAAGCCAGTGCAAAGTCAGAGAAGAGGTTAATGTTACTGCAGCTGTGAGGAACAAACATCAGGTACAGCTGAATTGGCTTCAATTTGATGTTTTCACCACGCATCACACTGAAAGCAGGATGAAGCATTTTGTAAGGAATTCTCTACCATTTCCATTTTTCTTGAAAATTCAGGTGTTGCACAAAGACAAAGAAAAACACAAACTGCTAGTTTGATCGCAGATATCAAAAGAAACCGAAATACAATGTGTGTCTTTCTCCATTTTTGTCTGCATGGGATATGGAACAGAGAGAGACCCACCTACCCACCAGCAAAGAGCATTTTCAAGTCCAGATGTTAATACATTGGTAGGACACACACCCCATGTATGTGGTGCAAAGCAAGATTTGCACATTTCCATGATGACCAACTAAGGCAGCACATTCCATAATCCTTTAAACTTTGAAACACCACAATAAGAAAATTTAGAGGGGGATGGAGATGGAATGAGAGAGGACTAACTCAGAACAGGAAGTCTGGGGGAACAAAAAACCAAAACAACCAAACACAACCACCATGAAATGAATCCATAAATCCCACAAGCCCTTGATCATATTCACAGCCAATCTCTTGAGACCACATCGCCCACAGATAATGTGACTTTAAAATATCCTTACTAATGCGATGGTAACCTCACCAAACAGGTTATTAAAATGCCATTGTCTGACTAATTTGCATTTACAACCTCTTCTTAAAATATATGGCTTTAATGCTTAATATGGAGAAGAGGTATTATCATTTTCCTTATGAGTGGAAAGCTTCCAAAAAATTGGGCAAAAGAGATTCTCAAAGCCACAGTTTTAAAGACCAAAGGTGAAGTCTCAAATTGTCTTCGACATCTACACTGATAAATGTGTGAGAACACCAGAGACACTTGCATTAGATTTCTAGGTTTTTAAAAATCGAAAACAAAAGATAATTGTACTTGTTGAACAACAGTCATTAACAGAATTTGGCAGCAACCAAAGAAGTACAAATCATTATGTTTAAGTTTGGTTTTAAAGCTTCAAAATACAAAATTAATTGTGAAGCCCAAGGCACTGACCTCAAAACTGAGCTTCTGTGGTTTGACTACCCATCCGTTATATTTTGAGATGGAGTCAGCAGAGCTTCTAGAAGTTAAGAATACGCACATGCACAACCACAACTGAAAAGGTCAGTCAGACCACACACATTATGTGAACTTTCAGCTCTGTGTTAGTAACTTCACATGTAAAACAAAGAAATCTCCAGTTCTCCAAGCCTCCTCCAGTCAGATGATCAGAGGCATCTTCATCCCTACCTCATACACACAGGTTGCGCACACAACACATTTTACTCTCTGCCAAGGTGGAGCTGAAAGAAATTTCCTCACTGGAGGTGTTATCAAGCACTAGAACAGGCTGCCCAGGAAAGTGGTTGAGTTACCATCCCTGGAGGTATATAAAAGATGTGGTGCTCGTGGACCTGGTTTAGTGGTGGCTCTGGCAGTGCTAGGTTAATGGACTCCATGATCTTACCAGGTCTTTCCAACCTAAATGATTCTATGGCTTTACGATGTTACATACCCCATCACACTCGCAGAAATACTGCCAAACCTCTTTCATCTGGACAAAGTCCCCCTGGAGATGCAGTGTGTGTTGGGGCTCTCAGGGCACCCACAAGGCCTCGCTCTTCCTGAAGTCCTCCTGGGGCTCCCCCACAGCCCAGGACACCATTTCACCCCCTGGATCTATCAGCCCCTGCCCCAGCAATGCTGCAGAAGGGCAAGTTCTCCAGCTCCCCACAGCCCTGCCATGGAACCCACCAAGCCAGGCCCACTTGCAGCCCCACAGCCAGGTCTGGCCACAGCGAGGTTCCCAATGGCAGAGGATGAGGCTGCCCCTGGGCTGCCCTGCTCCTGGCTGAGGTGGTGGGATGCGCCCTGGCTGCCAGGCCCGGGCCTACCTTTTCATGGGGAGCCCCGGCAGCTCCCGCCTGTTGCACTGGGTCAAAGCAGATGGGCATGAAGAAAACGTCTCGGCAGAGGCTGGTATCACACACCAGAGCACCTTTTTCCTTCAAAACACTTGGGAAGCTTCAGTGTAGTCTAATCTCCTCACCGCCTTTTTCTTGCTGTTGGAGATCAGCCTACCAGAAATAAACTACCAAACACTACAGCGATGCCATTCACAAGTAACTAATTACAGACATGACAAGTTTTCAAAATTCCCATGAGTGACACCACAGGCATTTTTCCCTGCCAGAGAAGCCTGGGTTTTACGAAGCACCAGTGCCTACACCTGCGGTCCTGAGGACCTTCCAGCCATGCCACCTGGGCTCCTGGCCAGGTTCAGCTCATGTACGATGAAGCTGCTGCTCTGATGTCCTTGGGTTTCGGGCTGGTTTGCCCTTTTTTTTTTAAAAAAAAAAAACCATGCTTTTTATAGCACAAGGTCACAACAAGGTAAACAAGGACTAAACAAGTAAAATCATAGAAGCAATGCAAAAATTTACACACTTGAGAAACTAGAAACCTGAAGCCTATTCTAACTGGAGGAAGCTTGCCTCCTTGTTCATTTATGGAAAAAAAACCTTAATTAATGAGGAACTCAAAGAATAAATTCAGCTCTCAGCTACAGTCAGGTAAACCTACTCAACTCATGGGTCTCTTTCAATGACCAAGTTCCAGTCAAGCTACTGGGATCCTTGGTCCTCTGAGGGTTGTCTTTGGAATTACTCCTTCAAGCTGGTATCAAAATAAACTAAATTGAAATACCATTTCTTTTTTCTCTTTATTTTTTAATTTGATAGAATTGGGTTTTCATGGAACTCCACGGGCTGAGTTGCAACTGTCCACCACAATAGACATACTTTGCTGTTTGTATCTTCCTGTAAAGGACATGGTAAAGTTTTATTACCCGTTACACCTTTTATTGTCAAGATCTCCATACAGATGTCTAGTTTGGGGCCATTTCTTATATTTTGAAACTCAACAGCTATACCCATGAGAGAAATACATTAGCTGATACATGTCATCCTGTCACCCATTTCTTCCAGTAAATAATTATGTTGACCTGTACCAAAATACAGAATAACAGAATCATCATGGTTGGAAGGGACCTCTGAGATCCTCGAGTCCAACCACCAAAAAAAACCTAAACAAAAACAAACAAAAAACCCAAATAAAAACAAGACAAAACAAACAAACAAACAAAAAAAAAAACAAAAAAACCCTCAAAACCAACAACACAACACCCCACCACATCACACCCACCCACAAACCAATAATCTTGGGCACTAGAGCATGCCCTGAAGAGCCATGTCTACATGTTTCTTAAATGCCTCCAGGGATGGTGACTCCAACACCTCCCTGGGCAGGCTGTTCCAGTGCCTGACCACCTTAACGGTAAAGTAATTCTTCCTAATATCTAATCTAAACCTCCCCTGCCACAACTTTAGACCATTTTCTCTGGTCCTGTCATTATTCCCTTGGGAGAAGAGGCCAACCCCCACCTCTCTACAGTGTCCTTTCAGGTAGTTGTAGAGGGCAATGAGGTACAATAGAAGATATTTTCAGGAAAGAACTTCAATTAGAGATGCATTACAACTCAACAGCAAAAACAACGATCTAAATTAAACCGATAAGTACATTTTTAGAAAAAAAAAAAAGAGTGTATCCAGCCACCTGGAAGATGACTTGAACCTCAAGTGGGCTCCAGGTAAGAATCATAGAATTGTCTTCCTACCACATATTCTTTGTACATTTTATTCCAAATTATTCAGAAATCTCCCAGTCACAGAAAACAGGATGATCAACTTTGTTGATCCCTATACAGTTACTATTTACTTGTGTTCCTGAATACACGCATTCATTTAACATACCTGGCACCATAGTATGGATCACTGTAAAGCTACCACATATCTTGCAAAATCTTCTACACTTCAAAGGAAATATAAACCACATTTTTCTTAAAGCTTGTGAAAGAGAAGCTACATAGTGCTAGAAGCTGCCAGAAGCGTAGATGGGTTTTTTAGTGCAAGAAAATAACAAGGATTCACAGAACCTCTGGTTATTTTTCTTCTGGTGAACTTAATACATAAACGCATACGTGACGTGAAACAGGTCCAAATGATGGATACATTGCTATCAGCTCAATCTGTTCTCCAAGACTATGACTTTTCAAAAAAGGGGAGGTGGGGAAGGGGGAGGTAGAAACCCAAAAAACAAACACACACAAGAAAACAAACCAGAGAAAACATGGTGCTCAGCTACTGAACATTAATGCATAATAGCCATCTCACTGTAAGATCCTAGCAGAATAAAGGCACACCATAGAGTTTACATGGAGGTATAAGAAAGGAGAATCAGAGAATCACAGATAGGAGCATGCTGTCAGCTTCTGCAAGGTATCTTGAGGAAAAGACTGCAGACCTTAGCCTCAAGCAGAGTCAACAAACTGATAGGTATCTCACTGCAGAAGACACAAACTTTCCTAGCAAGGAAGACAAAAATCCAAGATGGAATACTTGATCTTACACTCACAGGCTACTTGCAAGGAAATCAAATGAACAAAACCAATTCAGATACAAGTAACAACTACAAAGAACTTCAGGCTGGGGCTTTACTGAATCAAGCTGACCACTCTTTTTCCATTTCTAACAAATGACGTCTCTTCTTTCTCTGGGCTCCTGGAGTGTACATATATATCTGTTCTTTTTAAAAAAATATGTGAAGGAGCCATATAAATGCCTGAAGGATGCTTTAAACTTTTGAACTTTTAAAATAAAAGCAGATTGCAAATAAAATGCCTCAACTTAATTAAAAGACAAATTGAGAGAGAGTCATACAAAGTATGATTCTGACATTTTTTTGTCTTCCCTTCCTGAAGGTTAGCTGTGAGGCACTGCGTGGTACAGAGCATGGGCAACTAAGTCGTAGGATGAAAAACTTTGCCTGTGAGAAGGCAAATATTAAATGCTTTTGCTTCAAGCAAGACTAGGACGGGTTTTTCTGATCTTCTCAGTTACTTCCATGGCATGTTATTAATCCCTACAGAAGTCAAAAAAGACACTAAATATGTGTGAGAATCTGAATAGCTAAATGGTCAGAGTAGGACTTTTTCCCTTGTGAAGTATGGCAGGTACTCCATTTACTGCACAAAAGTAGTTGTGGAGATACTAATACAGACACACAGACCGTTTTGTGAAGTTTTCCTGTTTCACCAGAGTCGGTAAACAGAATACTGCTTTGGCCATGTGGTACAAGAAAATGCAACACCAATTTTACTATGAAGGGGGGAATTTTTATTAGATAGACTCCTTTTTTTTTTTTTTTTAATAGAATAAACTTAGTTTCCTATCAGAAGGGGAAGAAGAGGAAGAAAATGAAAACACACCAAACCCCACACATTTTCCCAGTTAAAACCTGTAAAGAAAATCTGGAGGAATATGGAACAGCACAGGGCAAAACTGTAGAGTAGAAATGTGGTCTGCCATTTGGTTCCTATCCTGAATGTTCACAGGAAATGAGCCAAATCATCCACCTCACTGAGACAAGCCAACCTTTGAACACTCTTCTGCATAGACAAAGGTGTCCAAGAGGCAAGTAGGCTAGCCCAACCTAGGAAAACAGCTACCAGAGCCAAGCAACTTGGCTTTTATACCCTCCTATTTAGTGCTCCCTATATGGCATAATGCAACTGAAAGCAGTGGGCATGGGGTTTCTAATTTCCAGCAAAAAGTGTATTGTTAATTACCTGAAGAAATCCAGTTCCTCTGAGTTAAGAGAAGTGCACTGCCCTGTGTACATGGACTTGGGAGCGGAAGATGTCAGTAGGTGGTGCTGAAGAACACGGCAGCACTCTGCCTGGGTACTCCAGAAACAACCTAATTCCTTCTCATGCATTGCAAATAACATCTTCTAGGAGCACTTTACACAAAGGATGCATTACCAGCCTCACCCTGGAAGGAGCAGGGGGAGGAGCAGGCTCCTCAGTCTGGCATAACCCCAGCAAAGATCTCTTTCTTGCCAAGAAAAGTCAGAGCTGTTATAAAGGGGGTCCTGCCAGTAGCAAATCAGATATGACAAACTCAACCACATACCCTGCTACACCATGAACTGAAGTGGGAAAGAGCAAAGCTCTGACTGCAGACAGAAGAGATTATCTCCTGATGGCCATCTGCCCTTACATGAACCCTAAAACAGACTAGCGCAGCCTGTAGTGCCTTCAAAAATAATCTTGCCATTCACCTCAAACTACATGCTTCATTCCATGGTCACTTAACAGTGCTGTAGCTGGTGAGTTGCAAGCATGCTTTAGAGAGGACCAGCGTTAGTTTGCAAGGAGCATGGTCCTTTTACAGGGGCTAAATACAGCTCATAAACTGGTGACAGAGCTAAACCATGGGAACACATGAACTGCTGGATTATTTTAGGGGCTACAGAATTTTAATCTTAGAGATTGGAGATTAGACTAGCCAACACAGCTGGTTCAAAACACAAGCACGCACTCTCGGTGCAGTCACAGAGGTGGAAATCAAGTCACTAACACTCAGAAACAAGGGCAAAGCTGTGCTTTGGGACAGCTACTGAAAAATGCCTTCAAGAAGGCAAAATAAAGAGATTATCACCATTTTGAAAGATGTGTGTGAAAAGATGCTTTGCTGGACACACCTTCCTCCTTTACATGCAGAGACTGGACCTGTGTCATAGCAGCAGTGACAGACACTGAACTTGGCTGGTGAGAGGAGTAATCTTTCAGCCAACGATCATTTCCATAATACAGTGCTCAGTTTGGTAGACATTCAAGACTATCCCAAAGAAATTCACAGGGCAGTCAGGAACTAAAGAAACATTGTGTGGATCAGATCCAAGAGAGACAAAGCCCATGCAACTTCCTGCCTTTTGTCACCAACATGAGCTCAGCTTAGTAGATCCTGGGGATGGCGCAGCCCTCTCCCACAGTCCATCCTGAGATCTTCTGTGCTCCAGAGATATTCATTTAAAGGGTTAACCCCATGCAGAGAGCATGTGGAGAGGATGAAAAAGGGTATTCAGAAGAATAGGTTTAACCCTATAAAACCAAAACACCAGAAGTCATGTTCTGTACCAGCAAACAAAGCTGAATAGAACAGCACATCACCTCATGCAGACCCAAAACAACCTCATGCATGACTAATTATAAAGCAGGATCCATGGCTGAAACCCTACTGGAGAACAAGAAAATGCTGATTAACAAAACCTAAAGATTGTTTTGTTTTCCTAGTCTGTTCCTGGGAAACACTCATTTGAGGAGCTCCACTAATATCCTAGCTATTTTAACACCGCTTTTGTCTCCATCTGTCCCTCCCCTTCTCCCAAGCTTCCTGCTATATTTGACATTTGCTGGGCAGCAAGCAGAAGCCTCTCTGTCAGCCAGTTAATTTCCTCAGGTAATACAAATCCATCACTGACCCACTTATAATGCCAGACAGAATACACAATTTTATTTGCCCACTGACTCACTTGCACTCATCTCTGCCCCAGGTAGAAGAATATATACTTTTCCAGTATTTGACAAATCTCAGACTAATGATTACCACTAGGGTGCTACCCTTGTCCTGCCACTCCTCCCAAAAGATATTTTCCACCTGTGCAAGTGAAGATCCTCTGTCCATTTGGGATGGTAAGCAGCAAGACGCTCATCCTATCACTGATGGCTGGAAAGTGATACTGCTGAAAAGGAGAAACAACAAGTTGCAGCTAACATTTATGTTGTCAAAAATACTTTACTTTGTACCAAATAATATTTTTTATCTATATATACACACAGTCCATTGGATTACATGTTGGGATGGTATATATACACACTGCAATGCAATATCCTGGGTCCAAATGAGAACTTTGCTTCTTTTGCTTTCCCTTCAATCTCCATCTCCACCACTTGGTCCTTCTAGGAAACAAGTTTTTGCAGTGGGTGTAATGTATAAAGCTGAAGTACAAAGTATTAAAATAGCACACTGCCTCAATCATCATCATTTGTGTGATACACAGATAGCAGCCATTCTCTAGAAGAAACTAAGTGGAACACCTACAATGCACTCCAAGGTTGGGGTGGGAATTGGGGAATTCAGAATGATCCTAGGATTATGGATCACAATATCTATGAAATGACCAAGGTTATTGGAAGTTCTCCAGCCAGAAAGTGTTTGGATCAAAGAGGCATTAGGAACTATTACATCAAGAACAGGAAAAAGCTGCTATTATCTGTCTATAAAAGAAACACACTTTGTTATGCAGAAAATAATGAAGAACAATCTCCCTTACAGAAAGAAAAAACCCCAATTTGTTGTTAACCTTGTGTCTTGTCTTTCCAATAATAAACAGTCCTCTCCCTTGAATACTCTGGACATGCTCAAATTAAGGAGAAAACTATTATTAAATCTGAGTTGTGCAAAAAATGGTGAGACGTTGAAGCTCCTAATGGAGTTCTTCTGTCCTAGTTTAATCCTTTTTACTTTAAATAAGCTGTTCGAGGGTCAACCACTAAGATCCAGTTTCTTTCTCTTCCTTCTAAGAAATACCCAAATAGGAAATGGACCATAAAGAAGAAAAAATAACTAAGACATTCTTTGTAATAAGGTCCATGGCTAAGCAGGCCTGAGATTATAACCAACTGCATCCTTCAGAAGCTACAATCCTTGAAAGTATGTAGACATTACAGAACTACTGCAGCTTTTTTCTCTTCTGCAAGTCCATTACACGACACCTTGTTTTTTTCTGCTGTTTTAAATGCTTTATATTGAACCATTTGAAACAGAAAAAAATCCAAGCATTTTAAATAACTAGGAAGGTAAGAAAATCCAATTTTAGAACAAAATAATCAGTTTCCATTGTCATAAATTATTCTCATTTTTAAGAAAGTGGAACCATTCTCATTTTATAGTAAAGATACAGGGTGAAAGTTGATAAAAGAGAAAATAGTTGCCAAAACTTTATCCCAGAATATGTAAGCAATTGCTAAACCACATATAAAGAAAACCATCTCTTGTCATTATGGAAAGTTCAGTTCAAGACTAGTTCATCACCATAAAAAGTATCTCTTTGAAAAAAAATTAAAGGGAGACCATGAATACCATGTTCATATATTTTCTAGCCACCCACTCCTTCTATTTAACCTAGTGAATTAAATTAACAACTTCTCATAATTTACAAGTAGTTCATTAAAGATTTTAGCTACCTCAGGTCATCACCAATTTGAAACGTGGCCATCATTTTTTATTCAAACACTCTGAAAGAAGATGGCATATCTTCATTATGGAAAAATAAAAGCATAGGACAGTCTACTTCAGAGAAAGTCTCCAGAAAAATTAGTTTCCTTAACCTTTGGAAATCTGTGTAACCTGGAAACTGAACCCAAATGCTTGATTATTGTAAGAGGCAGGATGCAGAAAACTCAAAATAGGTCCTCAAAGAGTGCTCTGTCTTAAGCAAGGTGAAGACTGGAAGAGATTTTGAGTTTTCCTAGCCTGAGAGCAGAGACTCCTTGGGTAAATTCAAGGTTGATGGTCTTTTTAGAAAATGCACATCTATGTGCCTAGTCAAAAATGGGACCTTCTCCAAATGGGAAAAAAAAATGCCCTGAAATAACCACCAAGACACTTAGACAAATTCAAGAAAAAGCAGCTCAGTGGCACCTTAGACTTCACGAGGGTTTTGGTTTTGCACATACATATTAAGAAGGGAAAAAGAGAAGCGTGAAGGCCAGGAAATGGCCTTCTCAACAGCTTTTCTTAGAAAATCTTTTATTTCATTGGAAAGCTAGGTATGTTATTGAAAATTCATGGGACAGTAGCTCTTCAGGACAGTTATTCTGCTTTTGGCTACAACCAAAAGCCCATCCACACTTGGCACTAGGAAAGCAGTCAGGGCAGCAGTTGTCTTCTCTCCACTAGCCACTGCTTTAGCTGCAGAGAGGGTAACTGCTTTGGGGACATTTCCTCTCTGGAATGGAGGGGACCGAGCATCTTGACTGGCAGTAACTCTGCAACCAAAACATAGGATCCATTTAGTGTTACTGTTCTCACTAGAAGCTCCCTGCAACTGCCCTCAGCATGTATTCCTACAGACACTTTCATCAAGCCTCCAGGTCATCCTGTATGTCACACCAAGGCATGTGTGTGAGAAGAACCAGAAGTGCGGTTGTAACCACACTCGGACATGCTTTTGGAGTTAAAGAGGCTTATTTGAAACAGCAATAGCTCTGTCTAAATAACTCCAAGGGTAGACAAACCTTGACATTTATTCTGCACGCAAAGTAGATGGAAGCGGATAAGATATATTTTAACAAAGATGGCAAAACCATTTTTAAAAATAGTCAAAAGAACCCCGAAAATTCAAGCCTTGTGATGGTTTAGAACACCCAAAAGAACTTGCAACCTGAAGAGATACAAACAAAATTATGTAATATAATGTGCCTTTTAATTAATCAGAAAACTTCAGAAATAATATTTTGAAAGCAAAGGAAGGGTAGTCTTCCTCACAATGCTTTCAACAAAGAGAAAGAATATTCACGTACAACAATAACAAATATACACTGCAATGTTCTACAATTCCAAAGCAAAGGGGTAAATAATTAAAATTGGTTCCATTGATGATTATAGAACCACTTTAAATTAAAAAAAAAAAAAAGTAACCAAAGCTTAACTTAAAAGGAAGAAACTTACAAACTTCCCAACTTACTGCTTTTCCAAGAGGTACACATAAGTACTATAGGTAGATCAAGTATCATTGTATCTTCCAGCTCAAGAGGTTTTAGAATAAAGTAGGATTACTTAAAAGCAGAACCACATAACGAGACTATTTTTTCTTCTCACTAAAGGAACAAAGATGGCAACAAGCAAACAAGAAAAAAAAAAAGAAAACCTAAACCACAAAGACCATAGAATCAACTGTTATAAAATTGTATGTCCTCAGATTTATGCTGGTTGAAAGGGACAGGATGCATCTTTTCAACTGCACATAGAGAGGAGTCATAAACAGCCACGTCTCTTTTCAGTAAGAGTCCAGGTAAGTGAAGAGCCTTTGAGACACAGCATTCAGCTATACTACCTGCCAGTCAGGTAAATCTCCTCCCTGTTTTTTCATCCCAAAAGAGGCATATATTAACCACATGATACCAAAATATATGCAAAGAATACTTTGAGGCACTTCATTTGTGTTAGCCAACATCTTTTAATACTATAAAAGAGAAAAAGGCGAGGATGTAATGTGTTTTGTACTCCATCCTAGACTTTTCCCCCTTTAAAACTCATTTGAATAAAAGGCATTTGTACTTTTTTATTTGTTTCTTGCAACAAGCATTCATTCACGCGTGGGCTCTTGTTTGCAGGGAATGTATGTAGAGTGAAAGTCTCACATTAATTTAGAACTTCATTGACGAAAGAGTCTATGGCAAAAGTATACAATCAGTCTTGCAAAAATTTCATTTTTCCTTCTGCTTTTTATAGAACACCAAAGCAAGACAAAAGATAATATCATATGTTTCAGGTTTCCATTCATTTACCACAAACAAGTCATTTAAGCCAGCAGAAGTGACTTGCTCTGAGAGAGAAAAGACTGAAGTATTCCCCTGGTTTTCAAACAGCTTCAAATTATTGAACCAAACCTGCAGACTTACAACCTGTAGGTATTATGTAAGGAACAAAAAGGCAGAATTAAATACATGTGTATCTATGTATGTATGTATGTATATGTGTGTTTACCAACTAGTAATTCTGACACTATTCTGTGCCATTAGTACCTATTTATTTGACTCATGCAGCTTCAGGCCACAGTGTTGTAGGCTCTCTGTGTGAAAAGCAAGGTGAGTCTGCACCACTGAGAACCTTATTGCTTCACCTGGTAATGGAGAAGCACAGGGAAGTGAAGTAGCCTGGCTCCAGGTCACACAGCTGGCCTGTGACAGACCCAGCAGCAGAAAGTGGGTTTCCAGAATCCAGCCAGCCCTTGCCCATTATGTCACACTACCTTTCTGTGCCCCTGTGCCTGAAATCCCAGTGCTAACTTCCCACAACAACTACAAATGAAAGTTTCACCAGCACAGTGGAAGTTAAAATTTCAGGGGTAAATCATATAGCACACACGGATATTGACTGATGGTCTTTATTTATCTTTGTATTTACTTCTTAATTGGAGTTGCCATTTCCATCTTCCTGCACAGAATCCAGGCCTTTTGCTGTAGAATTTAGGTGAATTTAGCAAAATGTCTGCAGAGCTGAGAAGAGTATCAGGAGAGACGGAGTTTAGGGATGCTTAACATGGTCTAACCCTCACATTACTCGAGATCACAGTGGAAAGAGGGAGATGGAAAAAATGGTGGCCATCCAGAAAGGGAGCTTTGTATGAGGGTAAGGAAGGATATTCATTTTGAAGGACTAAGAGCTAGAAAAACTGAAATTCTTATATGGTTTGAGAGCCTTTTCCCTTAATATGATTTTGCATAAACTGCTGAATCTTTCTACTCTCTTCCCAAACTCTTAATGGGCAGCATATTAACAATTCTGCTGTTCTAGAAAATGCCTGGACAAAAAAAACAAAAAAAAGTCAAAACTTACTGCAAGTCAAAGGGAATCTCCTTTATAGCACCTTTATAAAAATATCTGTAAGAGGAACACTCTAGGTCTTCCTTAATGTCTTCTGTAAGCAGGAGATATTCATGACCAAAGAAGAGGAAGTTTGATTTAATCAGACCTCTCTTTCACACATACAAGCTGGAGCCACAAAGCGCGTGCACACTTCCACTCCACCCTGGCTAATAAAATTTATGAGAACAAACCAGGCAATTAGTTTTCATATGCTGACAGTTGCACCTATCCTTCATTGTTAGAACATCACCACAAACAAGACCCAGATATTTTATGGATTTTTTTTTTTTTTTTAAAGTTCAGGTTGTAAGAGAATAAAGCCCTACAAAACCTTTAGGCTACAGCATCACCTTCAGTGTATGTTCAACTAGTAAGTTTTTTTCTGAAAAACTGCAACAAAGTGTTCCAGTTTGAGATTCTGGATATCTAAGAAAACACAACTTTCCAAAAAAGGTGATTAGCCTGTGCTCAGAGCCATACACAGGTTACCAAGGACTCCTGATCCCGTTTAATGTCAACCCAAGCTCTGCAGAAGGAGCCCACAGACACAGAGCAGTCTCTGTAGTAAGCCAAGATACTGCTGGCATTCCTGTTGAAGGAAGCATACTGAGCATGCCTCATCCTATGCCTGCAGAGCAGAACCAGCCTCAGCTCTGCCAAAAGCCAAGTGTGTCATGGGCAGCTGTGACTGTTACTTCTCCTGGGCAGAGATACAAAGTGGTAACATCTCTTCTTTGTTTTTTGTTTGGTTGGTTTTTTGGAGTTTGTTTTTCCCCCCTGTAGCTGTCAACTGAGATACACAAACACGTTTGCTGCAACTGGAAGAAGCCTAGCTAAAAATCCAGTTTGCATTTACTGTGAGGTGCATCTGGGGATCGGGGTTTTTTCTGGAAACTGCATCTGCCCACTCCATGCAGTCAAAAACGTAGGCTCTGGTCTTTCAGTGCACTAGCTTGAGGCAGATAAGACTGTGCATAGTTGCCAACTGAACACAGTTTATGTCAAGTCACCTGAGAGAAGCACACTCCCTGCTGCTTCACACTGAGCCAGTGGAGGAACCCTGATTTCCCATCCTTGGCAGCCCAGCTCACAGTTACCAAGCTAAGTCTGGAAGTTGACGTGTCATCAGCATTTGGGGGAAGTAGGAAAAAAAGGGTTAAATCTTTCACCTTCTTCATCCCTGTCTAGCTTCACAAGTGATCAAGAATTTTATCTTCCAATTTGCCTTGACTGTTTCTCTCAGTAGTGTTGCCTTTCCTTTCAAAGGATCACTCTTTTCTGACTTAATATCTCACCTTCCAAGCTGTATTCCTGGCATTAAACCTTAAATTTCTGCTTTTCTGCCATAAATAATTCTTCCTGGTCTATCTACTACCTCTTCCATAGACCCCTCCTTCTCCAGGTCTTCTGGAAAGATGCAAACTGATCATCTGCTATTTCCACAGCCTAGCAGAGAACAATGTTTGGTGATGTGTATCTTTAAAGTAGCTCTGAAGGCACAGGAGCTGGTCTTTCATTTCTTCTGAAGATATCTGGCATGCTGGTCCCACTACTGCTTTTATGTATTAAGAGAGGAGCATGTTTTCAAAACAGACTGCTCTGCCCAGGACCGTTGCTCAGAAGGGCAGACAAATGAGGGAGAGAAAAAGGAGGGGTGGGAAGGGGCTACAGCAGATACCAGCAGGAGTGACTGACAGTCATCTGGTCTTACTGTCTCTCTACCCTGCTGGTGAGGAGGGGCCTCCCATGCACTCCAGAAACTGGTATCTGAGACTGCAGAGTCTTACATTTCTTCTTCTTTTTGAGGAACAAGACTCCTTTTTTGGTACTCATTGTCCGTTAGTCTGAACTCAGTAACTGATATAACTGTGGTCAGTCAAGATATTGCATGTGTGTGTACGCTATGTCTGGATCCTCAGGAAGGCAGCCTGGTATTTTATTTTTAAACTTTGGCTCCTGTTGCACAGCCCCACATATAATGGCTCCACTCCTGAAGGTTGGATAGTCTTCTGCTATCAGTTTTCAAAGAAAAACAAAGCCATGCAAGGCAATACCACCAAGAGAACAGGAGCAAAGTTCTCTCCTAAAGATTTTCTTTCCCTCATAAAAAAACAAGAGATCACAAAAAGATTAAGCCATCAGTGTCATTTCAGCTTCCTGCTCCTGTATTCTTACAAGCTGCAGAATATTGTGCAAGTCCCAGTAACTGCTGTGCTTCCAAAGATTTCTCCAGTTTTTTTATTTCTAGAAAGTTGCTGGAGTTCTGCCAATTTTTCCCAACTGAGAACCAAACCTATATGTGGATCAGTACTTACTACAGCCTTTTGTTATGAAGTGGAGGGTCAAAATAGGAATAAGTTTCTACTTACCTGAAAGCAGAACCTGTATTGGATCTTCAAGGTCTTAGAAGCTGAAGGAGGCAGAACCAGACTTGCTAATCATAGGACTAGTGCTACAGTTCACCCTTCCTGAAGAGCCCGCCCTTCAGATGTGTTCCAAAGATGACAAACTAACTTGTATCATATACCTCTAGCCACCTGCAGTACAAGATCATTTTGGCAGTGAAGCTTCACTGTCCAAAAAAAAAAGTGGTTTCCTTTTCAGCTGAGCACACAGGGGCTGTATCAGTAGACTTGATTACAAGAAGAAAGGAAATGTTCAAGTTAAAGACAAGAAGGCTCCCTTTACACGCATTCTTGAAAGAAGACTTTACACAGAATATGGGAGAGAAATGGAGAGGGAGAAGTTTGCCAAGAGGAAAATACCTTAACATAACTTCACTTGCATTTCATGATGGAAGACAGCCACTAATCTAAGCTTTATTTAGAGGTTAAAATTATCACTCATTCCAAATCCAAGAAACAGAGGAAAACAGCTCAGACCTCTTTCTCCTTCTTCATTCCTGAACTCTTTTGTTCTCACATTGTCTTCTAACTCCTCTAGCTAGACTATTGTGATACAGAGTTCTGAATCTTGAAAGCAGTCTTCCAAAACTGAAACTACAAATTAAGAACTGAAAACAATTTGTCAATTAGGGAATCAAAACTCTCCTTCATCCTGCTGTAGTAATTGGTTTCTAAAGTAGAAAAGCATTTACAGTGAGGCCTCTACTGCAGCATGACCTTCGAAACCAAGCTAATGTACTATTTTTCCCAGAAACTGACTTGTTTGTGCATCGGTTATCAAATAAAGAGGATCTAATGACAGTGCTTATTGTTAAAGTCTTTGATTAGCACAGAAGACAAAAAGAGTTAAAGTTACCTAGATGTATCATCCTTAACAGACTAAAGTCTTAAGATTTTGAGTGGTGTCTAACAAAAAACTGAACCATATTTCTGCTGAAAGGGTCAAAACCTTTGAATCTACTGAAATGCTTTCAAAATATAATTGGTGGGATATCTCTAATAGAAAGTTAGGTTAGTTTAGAAAATTGACATGTTGACAAATTCTGATTGGGTTTTTATGCCACAACCACCTTTGTGGTAATTGCAGGACCAAAGTCTCTAGTTCCTATCTGTAAAATCAGGACTAAAGTTCTGGGTGACCAAAGTGCTGGGTTGTAAAGTCCAGAGGAAACCAGAAGTCTTCTTTTCAGGGCATTTACTATCCTTCAGAAATCACAAAGTGAAAGTCTTTTAGCAGCTCTGTCAGGACTAAAAAACTCCTGTTCCATATCTTTTTTTCCTCTATTGAGACAACAGGAAAACAGAGGAAGGCAGCTTCTACCAACCTCCTGCAAAGAATCCACTTTGAATATAAAATATAAATAATTTGTCCATAGTTTTAAGCCTAAGACAGGGAAATGGAGGAAAACCTACTACAGATAATCAAGACGAAACTGTTAACTACAAACGTGCAGTCAGCCTTATCATTTCACTTAACTTTGATCATTTGCTTTCCCTTTCCTTCACCAGGTGAGAAAGACTTCCTGCATATTCTGGTAGAACTCAATCACCTCCTTAGACTCCCTACACCTCCAAGTTACAGCATTCCCATCAGCTGTTCTTTAAGACAACCAATCCCTGACCTCACATGAGGTAATGGCACTGGGAGTCATCTTACTGAAAGTTCAGTTTCTAGACAGTTGTCCACATCCAACTCAATGGTAACAGTCTAAAGCTTATCTCCCACCACAGCATCTGAAGAGAAACTACACAAAGGCTTGCTGCCTTATGACTTTCTACAGAGTCGATTATTCATTCCAATAGCTCTTACTCTTTTCCCACTAGTAAATTAGAAATAAAGAACTATTTATATAGTAAACGTTTTCTAGTCTTAGATTCCGGCCGCTGCATCATGTTACAGCTTGGTACAGATTCCAGATTCCTATAATATTGGACATACCCTGGCAAATTAACTGCTTTGAGTCCTCTAAATGTCACTTCTGAAAAGCTCTGAAAGGGAGGAATGGACTATCTGAAAGCTCTCACTGTGAAAAACAATTTTCCAGACTTCAAATCATTAGTATCCTCAGCATTTCCAGAGTCATTTTCACAGACAAGCCAACTTCAGGAATGGATTTAGTATTCCAAGAGTGGTACTTGCACAGATCAGCAGAGGGACAACAGTGTCTCCTATGCTTATAAATCTAAATGCTGTACTAGTCCACTCTGCTATTCTAACCATTTTGAATGATATCTACTGCTTTGCAGGATCACTGTTTTCTGATTTAAAAGGAAGACAGGACTCCTAAAGTCCAAATAGGTTACAAAGCCAAGACACTCCTTGAGTGAGTCACAGAGCATTTTCTGTTCCACATTTTCTATCTGTTACAAATATAAACTCAATGAGGAGCTTTTAGGTCTGATATATTTTTAAATATAATTACTGGTATAGAGAACAGAAGGAAAAAGCAAAAGCCTCTTTAAATCCTGTCAGATACCCTTCTTGTCTGACCTGTGGGATGCTTTTGTTTGCAGTGGAACGGGTCCAAAATAAAAAGGAAAACCCTTGTTTTTCTCTTTGGGATCAAGGGCTGTCAAAGGCACAACACTGGTGTTATTTGTTTGATCTATCAAAGCAAGGTCAGTATTTACTTTGGTCATGGAAAGCCCCCAAAGTCTTTTTTGATACACTAGAAAAGCCAATGGCTAATGAGACCTATGATTCCTCTGCACTATCTGCATGAGGTTTTCTCATCCCATAGTCCCCTTCTTGAGCAGCAAAAGCAGGCACCTCCATCTGGATGATCCCTGAGGAACTGACCCAATTCTCAATCCCTTTTACTTAGAGAAAAAAAAAAGGCACAAAAGGTGTTAGACTCGGACCTAAAGATTGTACAAAGATGTTTTGATGATTATCCTTCTTCAGCTCAACTTCTTTGTGAATACAGCCCAAAAATTTGCTGTTGTCTTTGAAGTATAGTGGGTAAGTTCCAAAATTCAACATTCGGCCACAAGGAACTTCAGATATCCACCTTGCTTGATGTGATGGATAACCGAGAAACCAAGCACGTTGCTCTTGTTCAAAGTTTCATGCCAGTCAACCCTTACCTAAGCCATGATAGAGCCTTTTAGGTGAAAACATTATCAGCTTTATGATCAGTACAGCACTGTGACTTTTCAGAAAACAGTGATTTGTCCAACTGCCTAATATTTTAAGGAGTTCTTTTATTAAGAAAATAATAAAAACATCCCACAAAACAAAGGTAAGAGCTGCTTAATATAAAGTTCGGAAATGCAACAGCTTCAAAGGATGCTTTTCTGAAGGTCTCCAAAACTAGCCATGATCCTCTGCTGTGCCTCCTATTTCCTGAAGAGGTAAATAAGCAGAAGATAATAAGAAATTCTTTTGCAGCCTTCACCAATAGACAATTGACTTTTTGTTTCTACTTAGCACCCAGCTGATACTGTTCTTTCAGAAAGCACTCGCTTTCAGACACAAATCTTTATCACTTGGGAGAATGCTCCTTGATTTATTTGCGAGATTTATGTCCACCCTGGAGATTTTTTCTCTTTTCCTCACACACAGGCATTGTTTGAAAGCTTTTCATTGTGTGAAATCTTTTCCAATAGACATTTTCAGAATATATGCATTTTTGATCACCCCATCCAAATAACATGGATTTAGTTTAGATATGGTGTAACCATGGCTGGATAAAAGAGGCAAAGCAGCCCAAAGAGTTCAGCCACTGAGCAACTAGTATCATTATTTCTCTCCCCAACAGTTCATCCTCTAGGTCAAAGCAGCTGGAAACCAATACTGAAGGTTCTGTTGAATCAAATCCAGCATGGCACATCCTCTGGGATGGGGTTTAACCCTCTCCTATGAATAAACAGAGGGAAATTTCACAGTTGCTTTTGGACACCAAACATACTGATCATGAGAGCTCATTCATCACGCATTTAATAGTTTCAACACCGGCTTCCACTCAAGAAGCCTGATGACTTTCTGATGTGCTTTTATAAGCTGGCTCCTAAAGCAGCATCTTCATCCTCATTGCACACTAGTGATGGACTCTGTCAGCACTCTGTAGAACTAATTACTTCTCTTTTGAATTGACATACCTTCTAGACAGTATGTGGGAGAACCAAGGATGGAAAGGATCTCATGGATCACCAAGATTGGTTCTGTTATCAGACACAACTCTAGTCTCCATTAACATGAAGAAGGGAAAATAGCATGCTCGCTAAAGAAATGACTGGGTCCCTGATCCAAGAAAAGCTTGATTTTAAAGAAAACTGGTTCCATATGAAGGTATGATCATGAGAAACCTAACTGCTAGCAATTTCTTGCCCCAGTGACCATGCAAAAAGGTAATACACAGAGATCTAACCAGCTATGATACTGACAGAACTTCTACACCCCTCCCTCTAAAGGAGTCATTTCTCAGCTCAAATGCCCCTTGAGGCTTGAAGTCAAATATTATAACTCTAGAATGTGAAGTAACCCTCAATTTTGCCTACCTTATCAAAAATCCCTGTCCTGCTCCTTCTCTTCTCACATTTCCTTAGCCTCATTATGCCTTTAAAAGGGAACCTTGCTACTCAAATCCCACTTGGGTTAATTTGGCTGTGACAACTTGACAGCTGGAACAAGAGAAATAGAAGGATTCTCCTAAGCAGAAGATGACTCTGACTGTCCAAGTAATTTGATCAGCCCAACTCTCCCCATGTAAAAATCCCATCAGAAACACAACTGAGAGGTATCCCAGAGCACACAGACAAGTTATTCAAGGGAGAAAGGTAAAAAAAAAGGAAGAGAAAGGGAGAGGGAAAGGGAGGGGGGAAAGGAAAGGGAAAACAAAAGGGAGAGGAAGAGGAAGAGGGGGAGAGGGAAAAGGAAAAAGAATAAAGGAAAAAAATGAAAAAAATCTTTATTTCTTCATGTACAGAAAAAAATCTTAAATCATTCTTTACTAGCAAGTCAGAATTAATGGGATTTCTACAGCCACTGAGCTTCCTTCAAGGTAGCCTTGGTCTGATATTCCAAGACTGGACCATTTCATCAGCTTCCTAATACCAGTTAAGATTTTCTAGGCAGGCTACAGAAGAGAAAGTACTTATTAAAACCAGTAGTCCATTGCCACACTTTCCCATTACAAGCTTGTCAACCTGCCAGTGCAGAGAACTTCTAGAACTCCTGCTTGCTCTCTTCCCACAGAACACAAAGCAGCATATTCCTTCAGATACTCTATTCATCCTCCCTTTCTTCTCTATGAGCCTGCATCTTTGAGACAATGGATAAGAGGAGGCGGACCACTTCATTCATTTGCTCAGCCTGCTGAAGCGTCAGATCTGTCTGATCTTGCAGTAGAAGCATTATCCTTTGTTCTGATCAGGTTGCACAAATAGCTGTGCTTGTGTCAGTCCCCAGAGCAGAGATTTTTTTCATGACCAATATGATTACAGCTCATGCAACACATTGTGTCCTACTGAAAATATTGCAGTTTGTTTTATCCCAGATCCAGGTGTTCTACAAAAATATCACTTAGTGTTAAGCACTAAGGAAGAAGCGAAAACTGTGTAGTGCCATCACTACATGTATCCTAGCCAAATAAGCCAAAATATTCATAGCCTGACCAAATGAGCCCAGAGTCATGAGAAGCACATGAAGGGAATCGAGTTGAAGGAGCTACAAGGATACAAGATGATTATGACTCCCAATACATGCCACCACTTCTCTGCAGGTTAGGCACTCCCCATGCTGATCAGCAACAGCTGCCTTTACAGGTCCTGACAGCTTACTTCTTCCCACACAGACAAATTGGGCTGGCCCCAACCACCCCCACTGCTGTCGTGACATACCTTTGCCCAGAATTCACACCTGGACTGCTTGCAAGCCATCTGCAACTGAAGAGACACAGGTTAGCCACTGCCAGCTTATATGAATATTCAAAGCAGTATGTCTGGTAAGCAGTTCAGTTTCCCACACCGGCAGAAGAGTAATAAATCATCACATCTACTGATAGTCATGAGCTCTCAAAAGGTTACAAAGCATGGCTTTAATTTTCCCTTCCCACTGTTCTACCATAATGCACACTACTTATGAAAACAGTTGTTATTGCACACCCTTCCTTTTCCTAGGGCAGAAAAGCAAATTAACCAGAAAACACAGCCTACAGGTTCCTCAGAACTTCAGCCTGTATTCATTCAGGTTGGAGGTTGAACTTTATCTAGTACCTCCAAATTTCTTATATTTTTGCTCAAGTGTAAGTACGTATGCTGTGTCGTCTCCAATACCTGGTAAAACCTTGAATTCCCAATTCTGGCTTCTAGCCAGGATTTAAAGAGGAAAAAAATTTGCTAATCCATGGTTTGCGATGAAAAAAAACACCTACCACAGGGGGAAAATCCCCCTGCCTTTAGTCAAATCTAATCTAATCTTTCCTCACAGCTATAATATCATTCTGAGTGCTTCAGTCCCTAACTTTAGCGTCACATATGGAGCACAGGGAATTACTGATACAAACCTTTTTGTACAAGCCCAGTCTGAAAAAACCCACATAAACGGATCTGATTAACACTCCTGAGTTTGCAATCAGAATCAATACAGTTCTGTGAAGATATTGCCATTTTTAGTAGCTACAATACCCTCCAAAATGCAACAGCATTGTATGATCTCTGTTTCATAAAGGCTTTGACTTTCCTTCTATTATCCCAGTCTTGCTTTAGCACATATTTTATATTAGAATGCGTTCCAGGAGGCATATGGCAATAGAACTAGGTCAACCATTAACCAAATAACAGGAAGCTGCTCTGCAGAGCACACCCTTCAAAGCTTGCTTAATGAGCTAGCTCTTCAGAATGTGTCCTTCAGTAAGGTTGAAACTAACAGTTCCATGGGATTTTCTTTAAAGCCACAAGGTCACCCAAGTTAGGCGGCTGCTGGACATGACAGATTCTCAACAGCCATTCCGAAGTGTAAAGGAATCTAGGTCAGATGTTAAGAGATGAAGAACGCTCCACAATCATGCATGGGTCATTGAACATCAGGAACCAGTTCCAATGATTTCTTCATCTTATCAGCAAGCAGAACCCATCCCATCATTAATCTACTCCCACAATTTCAGTAAAGAACTCAGGAATTTGCCTTTGTAGTGCTGGTGGGGAAGCATACCATCATTAGATAAAGTTACCATCTCTGCTTCCTTCCATGCTTTCCTTTCAGAGGATGGCAAATTACTCTGAACGCTTGTAATATTTGAAAAAATGGATGGGTGTTAAGGCTTGCAAGTCAGTGTCCAACTAAATTCTTCATGTCCTGTTTTCTCCTTGGTCTTGTTGAGATACATACAGGATTTAACATGATCTGTCAAATGAGGGAGAAAAAAATTCCTACATAATTGTTGGTACCTTCATTTATTCTATCTCAATCTTACCAATTGCTTCCAGTAAGTATCACATTCCATACTTACAAGCAACCACAGAAGCCCAGGCTTGAAATATAAGGTGTTAGGACTCCAAGAAGCATCAAGTGCCAAGGAACAGAATCCATGAGTAAAATGGAGGTTAGAAAAAGTTCTGATTCATATTATACTGTTAACAAAGCAGCTTCTAAAGAAATAAAACATGAACACTTGCCAGCACTCTACTTGAAAAGAATTTTGCATACAACAGAGTGATATCCATCATACAACTGTTGCAATAATATGATAAATCAACAGCCATCTACCACAAAGCAGTATCAACTTTTCCACCTCAAAAAAGTCACCATCAAGCTATGTTACTACAGTCAAATCTTGACATTAAACATATATGGGTTTTAAATATTAGTTTTTCAATACCCTAAGAAAAATGGGTACAACCCCTTACTTCTTTATCATAGTCTTTGTTTTGGACAATATTTCTACAAAACAAAACATTCCGAGATCTTGATGTCACCTAAACAAAACCAACACCAAGAAGTCCTCTCTACACCACTGCCAGTGGTAGACTTATGTTTCTTCACCATTTCTACCAGGAAACATATATGTATCAAGAGTTTCCCAAGTAGTTCAATCTATCCTTGTGATAGAAAAACAAAACAAAACAAAACAAAACAAAACAAACAAACAAATCCCAAAAGAGCAAAAAACCATCACAACCATGTCCAACAGACTTTATCCTACTAATGCCTCCATAACTGAGAACTCCTCTGTAACCTGATGTTTATGAGATGGGAACTCAAGTCCATCTTTCTGGTGCTAGATCCTGCTGGTCTACCAGATAATAGTTCCAGTTCCTAATTATCAAACACAGGAAATGATGAGGCATCCATGATGACAGAGAAAACAGTCAGTGTGTGTGATCATATGTCCCTGCAGATTGCTTTGTATCTTAAGCGACAGCTCCTTGCTGAAACAGGCTAACTCAGTGGAAGACTGCCAAGCATGCTGTGGTGAGATTATCATCTTAGTAGTTATTTATAATAAACTATCTTCGGCAAGTAGCACCTTTTTCGGTATGAAAAAGTCAAGGACAGTGTGTTTTCTTTGCAGTATAGAGATGTTCTATGAGAAAAGGTGCAGACAAAATCTAGAAACATTATTCACTTGCATATGAAGAAACATTTCTGATGAACATTCTCCACTATGTTCTAAAAAGTGTTCAACACCACTAGAAAAACCACAAAATTACCAGCTACTGGAAAATAAAACCTGCAAGGGAAATTACATGGACAGACACAACAGAGCAACCATACCTTACATAAAGTCTCTTGGTTTGCCTGCATCCTCAATACTTCTGATGCTGAAACAGCTACCACAACATGGAATTATCTATGGAACCAAGGAAAAGGTCTGCACTGAGAGATGCTGTTTAAGTTTCACATAATTCCTCAGTGCCATTTCTTTGAAAGTGCCCTGTGCAGAACTGCTAGACCCCCATAGCTTCAAGCAAAAAATCTCCTGAATGGGGCCAATGGAGCAAGGAGGACTGCATAAGGATGAAATTACTGCAGAAGAGAGCAAACAGTCTTCACACACAAGCCACATTTTATTTGCATCCCCTCCTCCCATCACCAAATTGCAACTGGGAAAACATACCTGTGGGTTGACTACTCCCAAACTCCCACTCCACTTCTTAGGAACATATAAAGAAAGTTATACCTTTGCAGGGCTACCACAGAACAGCATCTAAGACAAGGATTCATTCAAGGGGAGATGTAATATTTTTCTTTGAAAATCCTGCTGAACAGGCAATAGAAACCATGAGAGCTCTGATTATGAAGTTCCGCTCTGCCATGCCCATCAGGAAGCAAGCTTTGGTATTCTAGATTGTCCTAGGCTGCAACTACAGGAAGATATCTCCAAATGTTTTGGGGAAAAAACCAAACATCAAAAAACAGGAAACCAGTTGACCCCGCTGTGACTGAGCTGATAGCAGATATACTGCCAGATTTTTAAATCCATAGAATGCCTAGCAAGCTTATTTAGAAATTCTTTTTCTGAAGATTTAGGCAGCCATATAACCGTATTTGGCTCTTTAAAAAACAGTGTCATAGTAATTTGCCACTAGCTGTAACCAAATAGGAAAAAGAAATTCTAATGGGACATTCCTGCTAAAAAGGAAGCAGAAACAATTACAATAGCTTTCTACAGTTTCTTAGTAATTACGGAGTTTCAAAGTATACACAGTATCACTTGCAGTATTTCATACCTTTCTGCATTTCACAGCTGCAGTACAATGTTCTCAAATGGTTACAGCTTTTGAACAAACTGTCTCTGCACTAAAGCCAGAAGGATCTACAATGAAACTTCATCTGAAGCTCAGGACTTTCACATGACTGAACTCTTCTCTTTCTCCAGATCTGCTTAGCCCTTCAGCCTCCCCCCAGCCCTTTTTATAATCCATCAGACATGCTTTTGGAGTGCACTTCACTTGTTTAAAAAAAACAAACAGGTTCAAAAAGAGAAAGAAATTAAACCCTGCTGGGCTGACGTTTTCAGATGACAAAGCAGAAGGTAATCGTTTAATACCAAGTATGAAAGCAGCATAAAAGGACAAGATGCAGAGGGGAAAAATCTATTTAGGCTTCCTGCACTGGCATGAAATGGCTGCTTTCCTTCTAACTGCCAGCTCCCATGCTTCATGTTGACATTACACATCCTGTACTGTAGATCCACCCCCATGCTGATGCTTGCCCAACAGAATTATCTCCTGCGTCACAGCAGTGGTAACAGAACTGCTGGCTCTGCAGATCTGAAAGCACCATTTCAATGCTTAATACATGCAGCAACTGGACACACTACCAGACATTCTGGGTGGGTTTGTGGCACTCTCAGCACTGTAATACTTGGCCAAATGGTCTGTTCTCCCCTTGAGACCAAACCATCAAACTTTATTTTACTAATTTCTACCAAAACTCAGGGACAGTTCACAGCACTTGTGTCTGGTCTATCTCCAACAGGGTTGCTAAGATGAAAAAGACCTAAAAATAACTGGAAATGCTGCTTCACACCAACAGAGAACAAGATCTTTTGGAGTAAATATTTAAATGATCTGCCAGATGAACTACCATAGCAGCATAAACCACATGGATAGCAACTTGTATTCTGCATGCATATGCAAAGTTACACACTCCTGTCACTGTAAAAGGGCCCGAGTTGCGTTTTCCATGATCCAAAGCACCTCTGTCTTGAACCGGCAATTACCCTATGAGTATCTATTCAAATCATTCCCTTAATAAAAAATAATAATAATAATAAAAAAAAGTATGGAAAACTGTGGCTTCTGAAAACACCACAGTTAATGATGGGACTCCAGAAAGCACGAACATCAGCTACAGGCAGCACAACAACATGAAGCTTCTCACTACAACACCCACAAACTCATATGAAGTCATATTTCAGGGACATGCCAGCATTAATTGAAGTCAAACTTGATTATTTGTAACATACATGCTCCCCTTGTCAAAACATGAAGTGTGAAAATGTAAGAAAAGGAGCACATGAAAGAAAATTAAATTATCTAATGCATAAGTTCCCGTTAGCTCTTGCAAATCAGCTACAACCATACCCTCACATGCAACCACAAATGAACATCTCATGTATGTAGGTGGTAGTTGTTGAAAGCTAAGGGCATCTTCTATTCAAGATGTATTTTCCAAGAGCCTCCCTGAAGACTCCACAAGAATTAGTCCATACAGCTAAGGAGTTCATCTTCAAATGTTTACTCACAGGAATAGCTGCAGTGAAATTCAGAATCAAATCACAGCAACTATTCACATGAATAAGCTTTTACAGTATAAGGGCTTTAGCCCCCATCTTCTATTATCTGCCAAATGTACTTCAGTAACAAGAAAATGCAATGGTAGCTGAGGTCTGACCTACTAAAAAGCCTTTGTTAACATTCCTAATAGTGGCAATGAGGATTTATTAAATAAATAAAAAAGTGTACATGCCTGCACACAAAACAAAATCCCAGGAATGTAAGAAGAATCCTGTAAAAGTTGCAGTTTTACTGTCTTCCAAAGAAAATAGGAAGCCAATCCACATAAAATCTAACCATAATAAATCATTAAAATCTGTTCTTCATGGCTACCACTACAGTGCAGTGCTTCCAAAGCAAGGCTGGATTCACTATTCAGATTGCTCTACACATGCATTTGCCTGAGGCAGTCTTCTCAGCCTAAAGCTTAAAATCTCTGCAGGCCAGGGCGTCAAATAGGACAGCACTGCTATTATCCAACTTCTCACACGTGATTAACTTCTGATGTGGAAGGAGATCACAAACCATCTTCTTCACACCACTTGGGCAACTAAAACAGTCTTTGGTCATCCATTACTAAAATTCTTACTCAGACATGAATAACCCTCCAATCTGGATGTCAACAGATCAGCAGGCATTGCCTTCAGCTCATAAGCAGGCTGCTTATTTCACCTGTAAAGAGGATTAGATGTCTTCAGCACATCAAGGAAACAAGCATGAGAACATACTGTGTGGCATTTTAGCTCCATCTATCTTTAAAATTTCCCCAAAGAGCAGGATTTTTTTTATGTCCCATTTAAGTTACTACCTCATCATCATATGACTGGCCTCCACTGCCATGACATACAAAACTTCAGTATATGGTGACAGGCCCCCCAGAAAGTCATTCCACAACCTGAAACATCATCTACCCTTCAAACACACTAAAAATAGATTGTTCACCCCCTTGAGGTCTCAGCAGCCCATCTGATATTACAGTACAGTATTAACAAACCTATGTAGACATGAATTCTTAAAATAAGTATCTTCAGAGATAAGACCAGAATACCAGCTAGCAAATTATATTCCTGTACACCACTGAAGTAACACGGGTGAACCTGTGGAAGCACTGAAGAACCATTGAGGGACACAAGCATTTCATACTCGTTTTGCAAGAGCACACCACATGCAACCTTTGGTCAACCTGTCTGTCATCCTGCCAAGCAACTTCTGACTCAAGGCTTTTGGTCTGAAAGACATTTTCTGAGTGCAACCTCAGCAGTTTTTATGTGGTTCCTTGGGAGAACAACACACTGAAAATCTTATATTCCTCCCCTGCTCCACAGTGGAAGAAGAGCAGCACATTTGTAGAGGGCGTGGAATGGAAAATTCATTGTAGAATGTTATCACCTCTGTAATCCAATCATTTAGAAATAACTCAGGTTTACTCATTTATTCATGCAGCTGGGTAACCCAAATATATTGACTCACTCTTTCAGCAGCTCCAATGAGTAGTACAGTTATGCCCTTGGAGACAGGGATTTCAGGTGTCACACATGCACAGATAACCTGGCAGGAGAAACCTGCATGATCCTGAGAAACAACAGCTTCTCAACCTACCAGGGTGGAAACACATCAGGAACCAGCAACACTGAAGGGTAAAATACAGAAATCCTGCAAGCCCCTAGCTGAAAGCCATCATATATGCTGATTCACAACACGGCCTTCATTCGTATTTACCTCCAGAAGGCCCGATAAAGTCCTCCTCTCCCCAGGTCCTGGCGCTATCACACACTGGGCTGTTTTACACCATATGCTTGATCACAGACAAGAGAACTTGACCTCTATACGACCTGACATAGCTGAAAGCTGATACGCTTTCTCCCCACTGCCCTCCCCCAAGGAAGATAAAAGGTCATTTAGACCAAAAGTAACCTGTCCACATTGACTTAAAGTTACATGAATTCAACTTTTGGGATGCACTCCTGTCCAGGAACCCAAGGCCCTTCTTGCAGGGCTGCAAGTCACAACTGTAGGATAAGGCAGGAACAATTCAGCAGTCAAGAATCTAATTAACCAGGCTGAAAGCTGTCTGGCTGCTCTCAATTTTCCATCAGCCATTTGTTAACATTTTTACATTTGTCAAGTTATTTAGCTGAGCATGATAGAAGCACAGTTTCAGAGCACACCAGTGTTGTAGGTCCTATATCCTGCACCCAGAGCCACGAGGTGTAGACAAGGAAGGGAAAAACTGAAATGCAAGATCAAAGCTTCAGATCAAATAAGGAGAAAAATCATTTCAAATTGTTTTCATATTGACATTTATTTATTTTTTTTCTGACAGTACCTCTTGTCACACAACAAAGAAGAAAACAGGATGACTCCTTATGGCCATTGTCTTCCAGACTTGGCTGCATTACCAACTAAACTAAGTAGATACTGTATATATAAATTAGTCTTTTCTTCCATACTCACCAAGAGCAGCAACACACCTGAGAACAAATGATCAGTCAGAATAACAGTAGTGAAACAGAAACAAAGTGGCAGGTGACTCTAGTTCCCATCTCCCAGGTGTTTGCAAACAGCAGAGCAGGTCTGCTCCAGTTTCACACGCCAGAACCACTGCAAAAGGAGATTTTTCTTTGCTTATCTACATATTGGTTTGTTTCAACATACACAGCAACAGAATCCAGCACTAAGGTCTTAATTTCCAATATCCTTGTTAAATCCTAGTTACACCTGTTTTACTGGGTAGTGGGATGGATGGTTGAAGGAATTAAAAAAATTATGTGCAAGATTTCAAGGGATGCTTTCTTTGGTCTCCTTAGTGTTTGGTCAGAGAGGTCTAAAACCCCCTATAAAAAGCCACATGCCCATAAATCTAGCTGAGTCTGACTGGAACTGAAGAATACAAGACTGAGTTAAAGAAAATAAATATTTGGTAAAGAAGGTGAAAACTCAAAATATGGGTGGCTGGAGCACAGGTTCTATGTGTCACATTCCCCAATTCTGCTCTTTTCTTTGTGAGCATTAAGAGGTCTAGGGACAACTGTGTGGGAGGAATGCGTTTGCCTGTGTCCTGTGATAAGTAGCTATTGTATTTTGAATCCATTTGCATGACAACGGTCCAATCTAGTATGACCCATCTTCTTCCCAAAAGGAATATCCTGTGATGCCTTCTTTCCACAACCACTGATACCTCCCCGAGGCAGTACTATTAGAACCTTAAGAGCTGCAAGGGAAGGAAGAGTTTGCTCATTTGGACAGTGCAAAGAAGCCCCTATTGTCCTAGGAGGCCACGGAAACAGTGACCACATGTACATCAGAAGATTCCATTTTTAGCATCTTTCAAAACAAAGTCTTCTCTTTCACATTATCACGAGCACACTGAATCCTCAGTCTTCCTATATCATTCTCTGCAATGTCTGCTTTGTTTTGTCTTGAAAATTCATTCTTCTGCCTCTCTACCCCACGCAATTGCTCTATTAGCAGCAAGTTTCCACTACACATAATTATGGCATGCCTTAGCCTACTTTTCTGTTTGCTGAATAGCTCTGCCTATTTTCTACTTATGCTGATGCTACCATTTACTTTTCCTGACACTCTAATCCTTGTATCCTTTGAAGGCCTGACTTCCTCCACCACGACAGCAGCTGGGGTTCTCAGGCCCCTTTCCAGAGCTTTTTAATAGCAACAGTAATGCCATCGCTGAACATCCCACTTCTTAATCTTCAGGTCAGCACAGAGCCTGTACCTGTAACAACTGCTGCAAATACACCAACAAGTGCTGCTGACCACCCATCATCTAAATGACTAGCAAGTTATTAATTGTGTGCCATTGAAAGGAGAAGGAAAAACACAGGCACACAATGCAAGTACCTACATTCTCCCAAGGGCATGAAATAACTCAAATTTTCTGCATAATCTCAATTAGATTGTTATTTCTTCCACCACAAAGTAACAAGTGACACTTTTCAACAACTGATTTCCTAATTTAACTAGTTCAAAACTAACAGGAGTAGTCCAATGAATCAAGTATTTCCTCAGAATTATTTGTCCTCAACACACTGGCCTTGCAATGATTGCTACCCTGATAAGCTCTCAGTAAGTCGTTCCTAATCACTCATGACATTGATGCTGTGCCTACAGCTCTTTATGCTGACATTATTAAACATGTATTCTTAAAGAGACTGTATTTGACTCCACTCAAGAACAATGACTGCACATCCTGAGATGTCTCTTTCCCATCTTTAAATTACCAAATAAACATAAACCAATTGTCTTTTCTTGAGGGATTTTACCATCTTCTACCCAAAACGCTGTTGTTAGCCCAAGCCAGAAACCTACTCTATTCCCCCTAGACAGAAGCCATAGAGGTCCATAATTACATTGCCAAGACTAGCCCAAAACAAAGATGCTTTTAGATCAAGGGGAAATAAAAAGCATAGCACTGTTGCTAGGTCTCGGACTGATGTTCTGACCACTAATGTATCTCAAAAATTACTGCAAAGCAATCACAACCAATGGTGAGCAAAATCTGCTTAATGAAAAGTTTCTTCAAGTAGTGATTAGGTAAGGACATTTTGAATTACTGTAGTAACAAATACTGCCTCAAGCTGAACAAAGGAACTGTACCAAGATCTTCAACTCCTGAAGAGCTGAAGATAACACAGAAAAAAATGAAATTGTACATAAGACTCTATGTTTCAAATATAAGACACTGGAAATCAAGACTTCTTTTCCTCATCTCAAACCTCCTCTTTCAAACCCCTTCAGAGAAGTGTTTGTACTGCACCATCTGGCACAGCTTCATAAAACTCAAGAGATGAGGGGCAGACTTTAGATGTTTGGTATTGTTTTTAAAGTTTAAAGAATGAAATGGAACAAAACCCAAAACAGCATCATGTGACTCTTTATTTACCTATGTGTTAAACTTCCCAAACAGAAGCTGAAAGCAGAATACTTCCAAAACTCAGGACACAAATGAAGACTGCATTCTATGAAATCTAGTCCCCTCATTTGGAAACTTCTACTAAAGCCTTTTCACTACAACCAACAAGATAATTATCATAAGTTGAGCTATCTCCCTTCCTCCCCCCTTTTCTTCTTTCAGCACTGGCATACAAACCATGCTATTTTAACTTCTTTCCTGTTCTCCCAGTTCTTCTGGAACATTTTATTTTCAACAGTCAACTCATTTGGAGAAGTGCCATGCTGAAGTTCAACCGTTTACAATGTTAACTGTGTCTCTGCCAGCAGCTGAAGACTTGCACCACACCACCTTCTCCAGCACCTCTTGATTAAACAATTTGGGTTCCTCTCTCTCTCCGAGGTTAACACTTGTTTAAGCAGCCTTCATTCTCATCATACTATTTTTTTCCTTCAAAATTATTCTCACTGTCTGAAGAGTAAGGTGGCATTTCTCATCCCCTCCTCAATTAACACTTCACAGACCTCCTGCTCACCTCTTATGGGCCCATATTATATTTTAACACTACCTGAAAGATTTCTATTAAACAAACTGTTTCAGACAAATTGCTTGATTATTTAGTACTCTAGAAAGAAGCAACTGTTTGAAAAGCAAGCAAGTATTTAGACTTATCAAGTTCAACATTTTTACTGAAGCCGGCAAAAGCCACTTCATCACATCTTGATCCAGTACACAAGTTAAGCAAGTCATACAGTTCTGGCACTAGCAGCAGACCGTTTTCGTGCAGAACAAGTTCACAGAATACATAATTTAATTTTAAAATACAGAAATATCTGTGAAGAGAACATTTAGATTATTTTTCTACTACAATGGATTTGAAATACAACAAAGAATAAGGAAACAAAATATGTGAAAAGACACAAAGACATATTGGTCTTTGTAGACAGTTCCTGACCAGTCAAAATAGGATCTCCTTCCTCTATCAGTATGCTTCTTCAAACCACTCCTTTCAGTATTTCACTGGGTTTTTTTGGATACTACATGTTTTGTCTCTAAGTTTGCTTAGTAATAGCTTCAAACAGGGCAATGTTAGTTAATGAATATTACACAGCTATTCACCAGTTTCATACTGTTAGGTCCTTTTGCTGCAGTTTCTTACTACAAAGCAGTGTTCTTCTGCTCAATTTAAGAAATTATCCATAACACCATGCAG
Organism: Tringa tobata; assembly: GCA_033628505.1. Lineage (NCBI taxonomy): Eukaryota > Metazoa > Chordata > Aves > Charadriiformes > Scolopacidae > Tringa > Tringa tobata. The sequence continues at coordinate 5,066,272 of JAHREE010000605.1, read as the reverse complement.
AGAAAGTGTTACAGCAAACTGGAGCAATCTCAATTTATACTGTAACTGTAGACGTTGTTTGGAATAATAGGAAAACTCAATAGGAAAAAGTCATTTTACACTCATTTCTGGTAATTCCAAATTTGAAGAGACATCTTTGAGCTTTTCTGAAGTAACCTTCCTCAAACTGTAAGTTGTACTATTATAAGACTTTAGTTCTTCCCATTTCCTTTTTAAGGCTAAAATTAAACTTGTCCATTCCTTGGGGCCCAGAGTAACATCTGCCAGATGTCCAGACATCTATGTAGAACACAGTTCTTCTCCAGTACTTATCTACTTATCAACCCTCTTTTCAATCATTCATGTCTTCATGAAAGTAAATCCTCCTTTAAGTCAAAGTTCACAATACTAAGGAATTTGTTATATACTTCACTCAATTGAAATGATCATCTTTTTTTCCACTTCTACTTGCAGTTGTTCTACTTTCCTTTTCCAGCATCCAATTATGTACTTAGATTCTTCACAGTCTGAGCATACACAACGTATTTTTAATTTTCCTCTTGTAACAATTTTTTTTTTTAAATTATGGAAAGAAATTCTAAACATGACATTTTAAATTTCTCAACAATGTAAGCCAGTATGAACCCAGTAAAAATGCATAAGGGAATCCAACCCAGTAAAAATGTATAAGGAAATCCAATCATTGTTTAAACATTTTTAAAGAGTGGTCCATAGACTATCTCTAATGGGGTTGAGAATAGCAATTAAGAACAGCAAATTTATATACTGAAGAATCAGCTATGAATGCAGTTTCTGTTAGAGCTTGCACCATGAAAACGTTCTGGGTGCCCACAAACCAAAAGCAAATGAAAGCCATTGTCTGAATGAAGAAATTTGTGCCTGATTACAAGAAACATTCTAGTCACCACCATCTCATGAATTAAGATTATCTTTCTAGAGCTCCTTTAAAAGTCACTGTTTGGGGTTTGGTGGGTTTGTTTTGGGTTTTTTTATGTAGGTTAGTTTTGGTTTGGTTTTAAAAGTAGCTAGTATTTTAACAGCAAAGTGAACTTCAGTCTATCTGGGCAGAACTACGGCAAGAAACATCATCAACAAGAATATAATTCTCTAAAGGGATTTCAGTCTCATAGTGAAAAAACCCTCCATAGAAGTAACAACACTCTCACTCCAACTGAAACTATTGCAATGACATTTGGTTTTCTAGGGTGTCTGTCACCACAGAACAAGGATAAGAGGCTCTCCAATAAAGATTCTCAGCTAAAATCTCAAACTTGTTCTTGGGTTGCACATGCTACTTTCAAGAGCAATGTATCTGGAGGGCACATTGTAGTCCAAGCATTGAGTTGACCTCTCAAGAAGTAAGAGGAGACTCACAATTCTGAACTATGAAATACAAGCAGATACCTAAGAAGACCGCAGACAGTCTTCTCATACAGAAGATGAGTATTTAATGGGTATTTAGGATCTGACCCAAACAAGCAAAGGTCAGTGGAGACTTTTTCAGTTTCTTCAGTGGCTGCTGATTTAGACCTGTGCAGAGACTGCAAAGTGCATCACAGAACATCACCTCAAGGAGACACACACACAAAAAAAGTTAACCTCCCTCTTTACTTTGTCAAAATCTAAGATTAAGCATACCTGAAATGGTACGTTCCATGGCCCACTTCTGAAAGATGGAGACCACCACAGGATCTCAGTAATTTGGGTGACATATCAGCAACCAGAACTTAAGAAATGCGCAGTTGATAATGCAATTAATTCTTCCCAAGTATATTAGATTATATACTAAACCATTTCTTCCATAGCGAAAATAAAATAAGGGCATTGATTATAACCTTGCAGCATCTGGATCCCAAGTTCATTGCTAGCCATTGCAATCCTCAAATCTTCCTACTCTTTTTGCACATCTGGGACCATGTTCTGATTCAGATTCACTGGTCACTTATCCTGTCAATTACACCTCCCATATGTAACACATTCCTTCTTAAACTCTTTAGAGTAACCTATGAATGAACATTACTGATACCCTTCTATGGAGCTGTGCCTTCAAGATCAGTAGCATTGACCTCTGGTATCCCCCTCATTCATTTCAGCATGTAGTTTGAATTTTTTGAGGAACTGCATCTACTGTGCAACTGATGTGCAAATTTAGGTTGGTGGGAAAAGAGTGAGGTCGGTTTGAGTCTACTCAAAATGATTTCAGGTTAAAAGGTAGGTTAAAAAAAAGCACACAAATTCCTGTTCAACTGCTATCTCACTTTAAAGATCTTAGGTTTCCATAATGACATTAAAATCATAACAAGAATGTTGCCTTAAATTTTCAGAAAAAAATATTTTAAGACACCAAAAACACAGCTGTGAAAACTGTTTTGTTTTTTCCAAGAGAAATTATGTATGTTATGATGCTCTGAGGAACCTACTAAAAGCTTGCCAGTATCATTTTAATGCAATCCAGTGAGTGGGGAGAAATATTCCATCTTAATTTAAAACACAAACAAAAGAAGGAATGCTCTTGAAAATCAGTTGTTAAAAATCCCAAAATTCAAGCATCACTTTCATCACCTAGAAAAAAAAATGACATTACATGATGTTCTCTGGAAGAACCTGAGCAGCCTCAAGCTGTGTGCACTTACCTCCAAATGCTTTCCAAAATCTATAAATATATGCATATATACACTATTTCTTTGGTCAACTGATCAACCTCCTAAATTCTGTGGTCTTTAACCAAAGAAAAATATCTAGAAAGGTGACCTCCGCATGAAAGCATAAGAGCAAAAAAGCCTGAGGATGTGTTTCTCTGTGTGAAGGAGAATCTGAGCAATTTCCTCCAATCCTCATTTCCTGATAGCATGAAGTCAGAGAGAAGACCCATCACAATGCTGTACATTGAAAAAACTGAAGAAACCTTAGGGGAAAAAATCATGATTAAGCCAGCTTCTGCCAGCAAAGCTTCAAAACATGGAGAGACATCCACGACGTTAGGAGCACTTCCCATCTCAGCTTTGTCTACTCTCTCTCTCCTCCATTTTCTGGTGGAGCTAGAGAACATGACATGGCTTACCTGACTCAGATCACAGCTCTCTGCCAAACTAGTCACTTCCTCTTAGACATGCAAGCAGCTTCATGAGACAAACAGACCCCCACAGACACACACACAAAAGCAGCAGCAGAAAGCACTCAAAACTTGAAGGTCTTTCTCCTTCCAAACACCAGAAAAACGAATGAAACTTTTCCTTTTTCTCTCCCAAAAGAGGGAGGTGAAGGGGGGAGAAATCCTATCAGATCACAACTACATGAAGCTCCAGGAGGATCTCTCTGTGTGGAGAATAGAAACCACAATGCTAAGAGGAGCGGGGAAGGGGGGGAGAAGAAGGTTACTCCAGAAGACATAAAGAGCCTGTAGACTGTGTGTGTGCATGTGTGCGAGAGCGAGGAGAAGCTTTGTGTTGTGGAGCCTGGACTGGAACCAAAGCAGACAGCTTGCAAATGGAGGACAGGGAGATAAAGAAAGGGAAAGAGGGGGAGAGATGGGGAGAAAGCTGCTCCGGGTGGTGGAGAAAGGGGCAGGGGAGAAAGCGCCTTCTCCCTCGCCTGGTTTAAAGGTAGGGACATCGGGGAACTGAGCAAGAAGAAGTGGGCTCCTTCCCCTTCCTTTCTTCCCTTCTCGCTCTCTTTCTCTCAAAGGAGAGCACAAGCGTGTGTAATGGCTCCTGCTCTCCAGCTGAACGCTGTCCTCCTCCAAGCAACCTCCTGCGGGCACCACCAGCCCCCCAGCCCAGACGCCGCCGGGGACCCCCGCATCCCAACTCCAGGAGATCCGCGGTGGGGGCACCACTGCCGGGGTGAGGGACCAGCCTCACCAGCGGCGAGGAGGAGGGCAGCGAGAGAAGACGAGGAGAAAGAGACGGAGAGAAAGAGGGGGAGAAAGAGAGAGAGAGAAAGAAGGAAAGAAAGAAAGAAAGAAAGAAAGGAAGGAAGGAAGAAAGAAAGAAAGAAAGGAAGAAAGAGGTCACCCGATTGCCTGGGTCGTGCCAGCACGGAGCTTTTCTCTTCTCCGTGTCTCTCCCGTCTCTGATCCAAGTCCACACGCACAGCACCATCCAGACCTCGCACACACACACATATCCTCTCGGGCACCCCCCACCCCGAAAGCTCGGCTGATATCTCACTTATCTCCC